>CM052716.1:12094222-12135944 GCA_028551405.1 Uromys caudimaculatus
GGGTGGATGGTGGTGGGTAAGTTGTTTGCTCTGCAGTGCCCCACTTAAAACACACCTGAGGCTACAGGACTCCAAAGGAGCCATCTCAACAGTAAACGGTACAGTCAACAAGATGATTTTAAAAGTTGGTCTCCATGGCATCAGCAGCAGGATGAAATATTTCCTTGTAATTGCCATTGTCACGTGATTATCCATCCTCCTGCCTGCCCCCATAGCATCATGAACACTTTGAGCACGGACAGTAACTTATCAGTGCTGAGACTTTGTAACTTCATACTCTGACACAAAGTGACCTCAGAACTTAGGCACACTCAGTCAAGGAGTGAAGTTTAGCTTTGTCTTATGTGCTTTCCATGAGGGCCTGACTTTGACAGCATGCAAGGATCTCCAGTGTCACTGTATCTCCAACCCACTTTCTCTCAGATGAGCATATATTGCCTCTGCTCTACCCAAAAGCCCATGTTTATTCAACAGTTGTCTTTGGTTGACATTCTAGAAACAATGCTATCACCATCAATGAAGACTATCAAACTCCTTGTGACACCCAAGACAGACTTCTCAGCAAAGCCACACCCTCAAGAGTACCCAGTATAAGAAACCCCATCCCTGTCTGTCACAAACAAGGACTACAACAAGCACTGTGTCCTTGACTACAGATGTGCTGGGTGAACTTAAGATGTATTTGTTCCACTGCATCCATAACTCTTTCACGTCACCCCCAGGGAGCTGGCAAGGAGGTGACAGAAACCACCTGCATCATCAACATCAAAGGCGGTTGCAGGCGGGCCCCTAAGCCAGGGCTTGGGCTGCCAGCAAGGGAGTGGTGTGTTATTTCTTGTAAAGCCTTTGCTTATCTTGAAAAACACTCCAAAGTAAGGAACTTTGTAGAACAAAATGAATACGAAGCCCTCTGCCTGGTAACCGGCTCTTTAGCGGTTTGTTAAGCAGGAATTTATCCATCCACAGATGTGGAGGCATGTCCTGTGGAATGTCCCTCTGCTTAGATGCTCAGAGGAAAGGGCCCAGAACAAACAAGTGCATTGGCTAAGAGAGGGAAGTTGAAGGAAGCACTGCTGATCTTTTTCTGAAAATCGGGTCAACCTATTATTGGTTTCTAGTAAGTTATGTCCCCATTAAAGGATAATTTGTTCTCCAACAAACTTCTTTGAGGTGAAAAAAAGCCATGCTTTGAAGACTGAAGTTGCAGAGATAATAGCAAAATAAGACCACTTGTAACTTGGAAACAATGAAAGCATTGTTGCATAGAGCCAACAATGTTGAATGTGACTGCTCTTCCTCACACCCTCCACAGAAGCCAAGGCCTGTGGATGTTTCAGAGCTAAGAAAGAGGAGGGGAAGGCAGATGCTTGTGTGCAGTGATCAGCAAACCATCTTGGAGGGCTGTGCTGTGGCTTCTGTCCTGAGAGGAAGGGAACAGAGTGACTGGGTCAGAACTGCTGCCAGGGTAGGGACAGGTGCCAGGGAGAGAGTGGGATGAGGGGACCGAGGGAGGGTCAGCTGCGTTCATCCAAGTTGCTGCTGGGACAACTCAGGGAGGCTGCAAAACAAGACTCACAGAGCACAGAGCCTACAGCCCACCGTGCTCTCTGGAAATCTCCTTCTTGCACTCCAAGGCTGCCCAACACAACAAGAAGTTAGTATTTTTCCAGTGAGCTGAGCCACCTGAGAAGACCGCAGAGTATTTTTTCCCTGCAGTTCTGAAAGCCAAGCTGTTCTCAAAGCACATCATGGAGACAGTATGTGTAAAATGTGCATGCAGACATCTGTGGGCATACACATAGATCAGAGGGAGGGGGGAAGGAGAGAGGGAGGGAGGTGGAGAGAGAGAGAGAGAGAGAGAGAGAGAGAGAGAGAGAGAGAGAGAGAGACTTGCTCTCACCTGCTGTGGGAAAGGATCAAGCCATGATAACAGTACTACCTCTCCCTTTTCTATTTAACCTTCAGAGCCTCCCTGTCCTCAGCTGAAAAGAAACGAACATGAGAAGTCCTACCTCACTGTTCTGCTTTGAGCATCTGGTCTCTGCTCCCGTTGCCTGGCATGCAGCCTTTAAAGCCACTGTGCTCCCTGGAATCACAGGTCTCTTTGTATATTAATAAGACTGGGGGCCGGGAGTTCTTGGGTAGCCTCAAATGGACCTGCTTCCAGGGGAACAAACCATGTAGTTAGGGGACTAAACCTTTCACCCCTCCCTTTGCTCTTCAGTGAGGAAAAGGAGCTGAGGCTGACCTGACCATGAAGCACGCATCAGATAATCAATCATCTGCATGGAAAGAGACCTCTAGTAAAACCCAAATGGAGAGAGTTAGAGAACTGTGAGGTAGATCTGACTTTGTACCTGTGTATCTTGTTTTCTTTTCTTTTCTTTTTTTTTTTATTTTTATTTTTTTTATTTTATTTTATCGAGACAGGGTTTCTCTGTGTAGCCCTGGCTGTCCTGGAACTCACTCTGTAGACCAGGCTGGCCTCAAACTCAGAAATCCACCTGCCTCTGCCTCCCAAGTGCTGGGATTAAAGGCGTGCGCTACCACCGCCCGGCTGTATCTTGCCTTCTTCAGCTGTTTCACTGATTAGTCCTAAGTCATATCTGATATACCACTAAGCAAAAGTAGTTAAGTGTTTTCCTGAGATCATAAGCCATTCTGGCAAATTCCTGAGACTGCATTTTGGGAAAGAGTTTGGAAACCTCGGTTCTACACCTGCCAGAGATGCAAGAGAGAATTCAACTTGGATTTTAGGCTGACAACTCACAGCCAGGGTAGGTACTGTCTTGTAGGCCTTAACCTGACCAGATTTAACTCATGTAAGTCAATTCAGATAGTGTCCGAATTGAATTAAGTCATGGGGTACCTAGTCAGTGTCTACTGAGAAACGAAGAAGAAGTTCCTGTGGGAAAACACACATCTGGTGTCAGAAGCAAAGCACTGTGGATACAGAGAAGAAACAGCAGGTTTTCAAAATTCAGTGTCTGTATTAGTCATCTTTGTCACTATAGCAAAATGCTTGAGACAACTTACTTACAAAGAAGAAAACAATATTTTTAACTTATGGTTAAAGAGACCCAATCTATGGTCAGATGGACCTGTTACTTCTAGACTTCTGATAAAGGTGCAGGACTGCAAAGTAGAACAGGAAGTGGGGCAAGGAATGAAGCATGACATTTTCTGTCAGGAAGCAAAAAACAAAACAACTAAACAGAGAAAGAGGAAGAGATCAAGGTCCCACAGTCCTCTTAAGGGGCAAACCCTCCAATGACCTGATACTCTTCTTCTAGACTCCATAAACAACATAACATTGCTACCCTGGAGACCAAACCTAGCATGGGTTTAACATATTGCATGATAGATATTCAACATCAAAACTGCAGCATTCTATCCCTACCCACAAAGGTCCATGTCATAACTCAGAATATAATGATCCCATCTTTTTAAGAGTTGCCAAAGTTCTTATTTTTCCAGCCTTGCTCAGCAGCCAAAGTCTCTTTAGGAGGATTCAAAGCAAATTCAACTGTGGGCCTTTGCAGAAAGAATACACACACACACACACACACACACACACACACACACACACACACACACACATATACTGGGATATAACGGTGGTATACAGCATCCCACATTATACTAGGCCATGGGATTACAAGTGCTTGGGCATCATATCCTGTTGCTTTGCTGGATGCTGCCCAAGTGTCCTCTCTGTCAGGCTGATTTTGCATACTGCCTATAGCTCCCCCCAGCAGATGATACTAGCTCCTGTTCACAGCTTCCCACACCACTCTCTCAGAGATTGACTGCAGGTGCTCTTGCTTGTGCACCTCTCAGCCCTCCAGGCTGTTTTTTGAAATGTTGGTGCCAGATACCAAGACCCACAGGCATGATGTCAAAACTAGCCTTGCATATACGACACCAAGATCATTCTCAAAGCCCCATCCCTTAAAACCATAAGTGGTAGTTCAGAGTCCATTGTTGTAAGACACGGGAACAAAGCTCACACGGTTCGCTCTCTCTGTTTGCTCTATGTCACTGAATAAAAGGTGGCCTGATGGGACCCAGACAATTGTCCCACAAACCTGCTTCACATGTGTCCACCATTGACTCATGGGTGTCTGGTTGTAAGGGAGGAATTGCCCTGCCCGATAGGAAAGAGCAATCATAGTGCAATACAGACGGGAGATGTAGGCAGGGTGAGTGTGTATCTGAGCTGCAGAGGTTCAAGTACCAGGTTGGTGTTCAGAAATATGCTAGTCCAAAGTGTCATTTAAGAGACACTGGGGGCAAAGGCAAGGCGACTTCTCATAGTCTGTCCAGCCTAGGAAGAAGTGATTACTGTATTCCTTGAGGTCTGACAAGAGGACGGAGAGGATCCATCAGAAGCTACCAAACTAAAAATGGCAGACATAGAAAGCCCAGTGCGCATGCTACCCATAAAGCTGCACACACCGGGAAGCAGAAGAGTGGCAACGTGCGATATACTTAAAACAAAGTCAGCTTCAGCCGATATACAACGTTTCCTCCGAGTCACCATAGCTTAATGTGATCCACCAAAGTCCCTTATATGGTGGATTGGTGACATCCAACACATCTCATGATTTATTTTCTCCTTCTGACAAAACAGAATAAGGAAACTCCCATCCCAGAAGGAGGTCACCAAGACCTAAGGTCCAGGTCACTTGCCACTGAGACAGACAGTCATCACCAAAGCTGACCCGTGAGCCTATGGAAGGCCTGGCTATACTGTAGAGAACCAGTTCCAAGCACTGAGGGAACTTGGCTTATTACCGATTGACTTTACAGAAGACAGTTTCAACAAGATAATATTTCCAGCTGGATCCCACCTTTATGAATTATGCAAAATGTATCAATAAAAGCTTGGGATGTCCTGAGGTGCTCAATGGGAAAACAACACTGATTAGAATCCCAACATCAGGCTGCCTTCGGGGAATAATAAGCAATGGGATACATTCTTCTAATTCTGATTTTTTTTTAACTGAATGGGTATTTTTATTTTCAAAAGAAAGCCATTATCAGACTTTTTTTAAAAAAAAAAAAATTAGGAATAGCTTATAATGCCAAAATTAAAAGTAGCAGAAATCTCATTTCTACCAAGAAAACTAAAGGAAAAATAGATACTGTGGGAAACCCTGCCACATCTCTGGTTTCATCTTCACAGGAACGAGTTCGAGTAGTCTCCGATATGCGTCCTTTTTCACATAGATCTTTGCTTATCTCTCAGAAGCCATCATTATCCTGCGATAACCTCCATTTTTCTTCCAGGAAGCCTTAATACTCTCCCCCTCCCCCAGGCTGGGCACAAGGATCCATGTCCCTAGGAGATTCACTTTGGTCATCAGAATGAAATGGCCTTCATACTTATTAATATAGAATTTGAATTCAACATGATTGCTCATTGTTACGGGTTGACTTCCGTTTGATGAGTTGGATTTTCATCTTGAGAATTAAAACTGCAGCCCGAAAATGTAAGAAAAGCAATCATCTAAGAATTTCTATTGCGCAGCACTTAAGTGGCCTGTGTGCCTCAGGCTGTCGTGATTGCTTTCTTCATTTGCATGGGAAAACATCAGGCAGGCTCATAAATAAGATTATGACTCTTGATTCTACAGTAATATTTTTAATAGAAGCTGAGACAGGAATTTGTAAAGGGCATTTTGAGAGAAGAATAACTTAAGATGAAATATTTAGCCCATCTCCTTATTAAGACAAAATTTGTGAGTCTAATTCCAGCCATTATTTTGTAATGAGTGCCCTCCAGTTCCTTAATTCGTCAATTTCCTTCATAGCACTTGCATTAGCCTAGCCGTGCACTTAGCTGCTCTTCCTGTGCTGTCTCAGACTCACTCACGTTTTGTGCTGCCAGCTTCCTCCCCAGCTGAGGATCATGGTCAAGTGGCTCTTGATTTCACAGCCTCATCAGCTTAAGAGAAGGGAGTGAGCTCATCAATAAACCTGAACCCAGAGTCCCGCCCCCAACCCCAGGAAGCCTGAGAAGAAATGAGCAACAGAGCACTGGGAAGATACTCATATTGCATATTCGGGAAGCCCACATGTTCTTGGGCAATCAGAACTGTTAAAATATTCGATAGGAAGCAAGACTAAAATGATTCCCACAAAAATGGCATGCCCGTTAAGTGGAAACTTGGAGATGTTTACTTTTTCCCATAGTTACCTTGTCAGCAAAGATGACTTTTGCTTACAGTATTTTTAGATGTGCCCCTGGAAGAGCTAAATCTTACAGCGATAGAGACACAGCTTAGTGGGAAAGCACTGACTACTGACTAGCTAACATAGAATGTGTAACAGAAGACACACTGCAAGTAGCAGAAAAATCTGTACCTTCTTCAGAAGAGGCATTTCAGTGGTGCACAGTGTCTCTATTTGTCTGATACCACCATAGGGTGGGAGCCACATGTATAAAATCAAAGTGATCACAACCAATTAGCTCTCAACAGAAATGCAAGGCACCACACCCCACACTAGCCCCTGCTGCTGCCCCCATCTAAGCAGGGGTAGAGAGGCCCTTGCCCAAGCTCACAGATTCATCAAACCAGATGTCTCAAGGGGCTGAGAATGCTGAGTCACTCCACCTCCTGAACTGCAGACAACCGTTATTGCAGATGTTTTGGAAACAGTCAACAGCACCCTGTAAACGTCTAACTACAAAACAAGCAAACAAACAAATAAATAGAAAAAAAATCATTGTTTGCCTACTCTTCAAGTGATGTCATACCTTGGAATACCTTGAAAGAACCCAGAGGTATAGCACGTAATAACTATGAAACTATCTTTCCCTATGGACAGATGCTTAGGACACCCTACTTGGGCAAATAGAGTGTCTTCAAAGAAATTTTTTTCCTTTTGATCACATTGGGTTGGGCAGTGGCAGATTCTAAGGTATTTTACAAGAACAAATAACAAGTCCAAGAAAAGTAAATGCTTCCCAGGCAGGACATAGGAAGACAAACAGAGAGGCAGAGAGCTAGACTGAACTATGAATGGTAAATGTCACTCCAGCAACTGGAATTCCAGAGGGATTACGTAAGTCACAAGGTAGAAACCCATTGAGGAGGACAGATGAACCAACACTGCAGGGATTTTAGCAGCTTAGTGGGACAGCAAAGGATGGGCAGCTTTGAAGCTGCCCTCCTTCAGGAGGCACACTCTTCACACATGCAGGGCAAGAAGCTGAGCACCAGGACTCAGCATGCTGGAAATTCGCAGATTGATTTTCTTTAATACAGAGATGAATAAAATATGACTCCATCGGCTTTCCTATAGCATGATTCATCAGCGGTGCTGTGAATTATTTATCTCTCACTATCTATGTTCTATGCTGTCTGTTTATTCACTAATCTTTAAAACTATTTGGTAAAATGATACAAATTTTCCTTAAATTGATTCATTTATGCAGACATTTTAAACAGCTATCATATATATATATATATATATATATATATATATATATACACACACACACATCTCCCTCATATATACATTATATATGTATACTTGTCATGTTTGTATATGTATACAAATATATACACACATATATGTGTGCATATATATACACATATACACATATATAGCACACATGCACCTGGGCATATACCCAGAAGATGTCCAACATGTAATAAAGACACATGCTCCACTATGTTCATAGCAGCCATATTTATAATAGCCAGAAGCTGGAAACAACCCAGATATCCCTCATCAGAGGAATGGATACAGAAAATGTGGTACATTTACACAATGGAGTACTACTCAGCTATTAAAAACAATGACTTTATGAAATTTGCAGGCAAATGGATGGAACTTGAAAATATCATCCTGAGCAAGGTAACTCAGTCACAAAAGAAGGAACATGGTATGTACTCACTGATAAGCGGATATTAGCCCAAAAGTTCAGAATGCACATATAAACATATGCACATACACATATATACACATATATGTATATACACATAAACCTATATACATGTATATATGGGGGATAAAGTCATTAGAAAGTCTTCTCAAGCAGCAGAGGGTCTGGCCCTAAGGAAGGGGAACAGTACACTGAAATTATGGCTGCTTTAATTTAAACTCAGTTATCTTACAAAGTAAGATGGTTCTTGCATCAACTTAGTTGTCCCACTGCTCACATATTAGTGGAAAGGCAGGAGGTCACAGAAGGCCCTCTCACGTTGCACTTAGCCTCATGGGCTCTGGGTTGGAAGTGGCATAAGAAGTCAGGCTGTAACTACAGATCATGACAAGTGCAGCAAGCAAGCGTGGGCCAGTGAACCTTGAAGGAAGGGGAGGGGAAAACTCGGAAGGATTTGGGATCCCAAGAAACCTCTTTAATCCTAAAAGATCTTGATGTCAGTCACTGTTTACTAGCTGTGACAATGTACCTAAGATAGTATGGTTAGTTTTAAATGTCTCAAGTTGACGCAATCTCGAATCACCTAAGAGGAGGGTACGGATAAGTACCACACAAATTTAGGTTGGCCTGTGGGAACATCTGTGGGTGACCATCTTGAGTATACTAACTGAGGGGGAAACATCTGCTCACTGTGGACGGCACCACCCTCTAGGAGGGGACTCTGAACTGTGTAAAAGCAGAGAGAGTGAGCTGAGCATGCACACATGCACACATGCACACATGCACACATGCACACATGCACTGATCCATTGCTCGCTCCCCTTGGCTGTGGGTACAATGTGAACAGCTGCTTCAGGGTCCTGCTTCTTTGACCTCCCTGAAAAGAGTGCCTTGTAAATCAGAACTGTGAGCTAAACAAGCCTTTTCTCTTTTATGTTTTATTTTGTCATGTCCTTTTCATCTCAAGAGGAAGAATAATTAGATGTATAAATAACTTAAAGGAGGAAAGATTTGCTTCAGCCCACTTTCAGAGGCTTTGGTTCATGGTTACTTAGTTCTGTTGGTTTGGGACCTGTGACAAGACAGTGAGACATCACATGACCATATGGCAAAGAAAACCATTTAACCTCATGATGGTTGTGAGACAAAGAGATAAGGTGAGTCCTAATAACTCCTTCAAGAGCATGTACCCAGTGACCAAATTTCCCTTCAAAGATCCCACCTCCTAAAAGTTATTCGACCTCACGCTATGTCATAAGTTAGCCATCACACCTTAGCACGAGGAAGAAATTTAAGATCCAAATCGTGTTTTACCCAAAGTGCCAGGGATGAACCATTATCTCAAGAAGATCAGAGGACCTGTGTGCTTAGCAGAGAGCAGAGCATTGGTGTTCTGGGGGCTGTTCTAATGCATAAGAAGAACGCAGGTAACAGGAGACCGAGACCGACCAGCAACATGAAATAAGCTCGAAGAAGTAGGCATTGACACCATCAAAAAGAAACTTAGTTCTTTTAAGGGAATTGAGGTTTCCCCCAAGCTGGCTAGAAAACCAACCACAAAAGAGTTTAAAAGTGATATTTCCTTTGTTGCTATATCCAACATGAACCTGAGCAGAGAAGCAGCAGAAATGCCATTTAGAAGATGATGCAATTGGTCTGGACAGAGTGAAGCGAGGAGTTGCTGTATAGGACCCAGGTGAGCAGGAGAGCAAAACACCAAAGTATGGATCTTAAAAAAACGGGACATTACTGGAGAAAGACCAAGAGTTATGTTACAGACTCATTAACAGTCTAGTGCCCATTAGATATGCAGAAGGAATTGTAATTGACTGGTAGCTATTTATTAGCACAAAAGGACTTCCATTTGCCATAGAGGAAGAACCAGGATTTAAAATTCAAAACAAAACACAGAACTGAAATAAACCTGAACACTCTGAGACACAAAGAGAACTCCGAGGAAGAATTAACAGGAAGTAAGTCATACCGGATGTCCAGAGCCTTTTCCAGGCTGCAGCTGGGTTCAAGAACAGTTTCCTGAAAGTAATGGTGGGACAAGCCAGCACTGAGGGAAGAGCAATCAGGAAGTGGGGAGACAGCTCAGTGTGGATGCTGTTTGAAGCGCCTGGGAGAGAGAAATGCTGCAGTGGCTAGGTAGAGAAGGCTTGTTCGGTAGTTTCTAGAACAGAGACGGAAAGCTACATGAGTCCTTGTAACTCAGACTTTGAAAATAATCCAAGTGGAGAGTGAAACATGATAGTGGGAAAGGCAAGAAGCAGGAGAGAGGTCAGAAGCCTAGGACAGCATCCAGGCTAAGCCTGGGAGCAGAGTGAAAAGCTAGACCCAGAGTAACGTGATGCTTCCTCTCTGGTCCAGTTGGAGAACTGTCACTCAGGGACCACAAGTCTAACATCCTATTGGATCTGAGGGAGGGTTGACTAATACTTCAAAGTCCTTGATGATTTCATATTTGAGGTTGTCAAATATTAAAAGAAAGGAGGCCAATGAGCACTGTGCGTTTGGAGATACTGAAATCCCATGAGACAGACAGACAGACAGACAGACAGACAGACAGACAGAAAGACACACCTACACACACAAAATAGCAAAATAATTAGGTTTCTTGACTTACTTTCAATACCATTTAGGGATCCTCGAGCTCTACAGTTTATTCCACAAATTATCTGTCTAGAGCAAAAAGCACAAAGCTCTGTTTTATTACTTCTATTTACAGTGACAAAAACTCAATCCATAAATTCAAGGAAACAATGCAGAACACAATGTTATAAAATGAAGAAGCTTGAAACGCAGAATTAAATACCCCTCCACGGTGGATGCCCCGCCCCCTGCATCTATCTCTCAGCCCCTCCCCTGGCTTTATGTTCACACATTTTCTGCTAAATGCTATAACGCAAGGGCACTCCCGTGGCAGCAGTCAGTCCACCGACAGCAAGCAAGTTTAGGCAAGCCTTTACACAGCACTCAAGGGCTCTGGGGGACCTCCTACAGAAATTCCGGGTCCTATTTGGTCTCTGTAAGTTCATCTTGGAAATTTAACTTCCCATTGATTCAGTCACTTTCTCCTTTTTCAAATGTTTCCAGTGGCATAGAGTCACATGACTTTCCTTCCTTCACCCCTCCCAGATGCCCTCCTTTCTAATCCTTCTCATGACCTTCAACTCTCACGCTTTTATATAACCAATATATATATTGAAAAGTCACAATATTCCAGTTACACACTGAAAACATCGTGGAAAAATAAGACAGTGTTTGCCTGTATGCCAACTCTCACTTAGCTAACTACAATAGCCTGCTTCCTGGGCATTTGGCTTCTGCTTCCAGGTCTCTTTTAAACAGAGTAGCCTAGAAGTGTTTCTCAACAATTATGTCATCTCAGGCTAGAGCTCAACTGAAAATCATCAGGAAGCTTTCAACTCATATACGAAAATTGTATAAGGAACAGAGTCTAAGAAGTGCTTATTTCTCTCCTTGGAAAGCCAGGCCTGCTGCAAGACCTCTGACCAAGACAACATGGTAAGAGAAACATGAGGAGGTCAAACATGGCATAACTGGTTGGCGGTCAACAGATCAACATGGACCACAGATATACCAACCCAGGTGAGTGCCACAAGACTGACCAGGATCCAGCTTCCTGGCATCTACCAGAAATATACCCAGTTGAGACCAGCAGATGGACTGCCTAGCTGGGACCAGACAAATTGTTAATAAAGAGTTTACTGAATTAACAAATAGTAGTTGTCTGAAACCATCAACTTTGTGGTCTTTCCTGTTGGCAAAATTAATCGATATAACACCTCTTCACCTTTTGATCTTGCTATACCAAGCTCCTTATCCAGATGTGAACATGGCACATGTACTGTACTCTCGCCCTTCCTGGGGAGCATGTGTCACCCAGATAGATACATGCATCACTTTCTTCAAATTCCTGCCTAGCTGCAATCCATCAGTGAAGTCAAGCACTCTATAGCAGGCCATAGAGTTTTAAGCCTAATTGTCTCATTCCAGATAAGCACTTCCTGGTTTTTTTCTGACACAGTATTTTATTATGTATTTACTTATTTTTTTAAATCCATCTTGCCCACAATCACAAGGAATTCCTTTTATTTCATTCACTGCATTAGCACATACAATGACTGTGACATGGTAACAGTGTAATACATATTGGTGACATAAACAAGAAAATGAATGAAGCAAACCAATAGGTACTAACAATAACAGCTATACAGAGATTTAAAGTGGCACAACGAAGTGTTGATTAGTAGGGTCCAGAGGTGAAATTAGGAGCCACCAATTGAGGTAACAATTGAGTGGACACTTAAATAAATTCAAGGTTTTCTCAATAACAAAAGCCCAAGTTGCACTAGCAGTGTTACTGTTAACAGTGGCATTTGACAGTGTTACAATAGCTTAGAGAGCACCCTCCACTGAGCAGTACTAAAGCTTTTAGGCCCAGTGAAAGAAACTCACCTAACCTGAAGCAGCAGCCTTTCTACAAGATGCTCCATCAATGCCCTATAGGTATCACTATAGTTACAGCTCACACATGTCTAAAAAACAGTCAACCCTTTTGAGCACATGTAGGTTTCTAGGCACTAACGTTGTAAAAACAGTGGCTTTGTATCATGGTTACTAGTACTTGGTACTCCCACTAATACCCTAGAAACTCAGAGTCTCTGTATGATGGCAAATGGACACAAAACCATATGGGCAGTGTAGCTCTAATGCTCCCAACTTTTCCCACCCATGTGTATCCTCTCACATGAATCTCAATGCCATATCTAGAATCACAACCAAAGGAAACCTCTGGACCCAGATGTCCCAGCATCATGCTCTCCCTGGGAATTCTTGCAGTCAGTTAGTCCTTCCTCTTCCCCAGTCATAAGCACAGGGAAAGAGGCTCTTTCCAGGAAAGAGCTAGATTGGGCTTCGCCACATGCACAGTGGAAGGCAGTCTGGTCCAGCCACTGTTGCCTGGCTGTCTCAGTCCCAGATCTTTTCTTGGTCAGTAATCTGACATACTAGCTCTCAGCATCCATGTAGATCTGCTTAATACCTTTCCAAAGCCCAGCAGAAATGAGCAACATTTAAGGGAAGCATTTTTTTGGACAAGAATAATTACACACATGATAAAAGTTGACACATTTGTATTCTGGTGTGCCCAGTGATGGCTTTGCTATCCAGTCCCACTCCTGCATCCCTGTTTGTTCCCTCCTCCCTCGTGCCGTCACAGATGCTTTTAGCCCTGACTTCATCTGCATCAGGCACTAAACCCACAGCTTCCTCACCAGTCAAGCAGGGGCCAGGCACGACAGACACAAGGTCAGAGGTAGGTTCTCGCTACTTCAGAAGAGGAGGGTTTTCACCCACAGAGAATGATGCAGGGATGGTCAGAGGGGTTAGCTAACACGTTCATTTCCACATGTCCTAACGGGGAATGTGGGAGGGGTGTGGGAGTAGGACTAGAAGCAGAGGAGGGAGGGGCCTGCAATCTGGATATAAAGTGAATAAATAATTAATGAAGATAAAAAAGAATTCAGGTACACAGAAACAACCTTGTAAAGAGAAGGAAACATGGCTACTGAAGGCCAAGGAGGAAACCTGGAACAGACTCTTCTCTCACAGCTCCGAGAGATCTTGCCAGCATCCTAGTCTAAGATGTCTAGCCTCTAAACTTGGAAACAGTGACCTTCTGTTGTCTAAGCAATTTGTCTAAGCAGCTCAAGTGAACCAGTACACTAAGCACAGCCTTGGGATGTGCCTCATGATGCTTTGTCAATGAACTACTGGGATCTTTTTTACCCCTCACTGGGTTTCATGGTGAAGGCACGGTGCTCCATACTATTACTAAAGCCCGATGTGGACTTGCCCCAACAATAAGGTCAATAGAAGCTATTTGTTCTTATTTACCAGCACAGGCATTTGTCCCGACATTACCTGTCATCAGAGTCATCATCTGGCAGAATCTACATCAGTGAAAAAGGATTTGCAAAAGGTAAGTTTAAGCAGTACTGTCATGTTAAAAAATAAGTCATGGCTTCCAATTAGTGTATAAGCACAAAAATATGCTTTTTTCCATGCCGCCATGTGGCATGAGAATGTACAGTTGTCATCACAATAGATGTAGTCTATTGTGTTGCTTTTCACAGAGCTATCAAGTAAAAATTGGCTAGTATCTGAATGTAGGAGACACGGAGAATGAAATGTGGATCTGGCAGGCTGATTACCATTTCTGAGCATGAAATTAACCTTGTACGGGGTAGGAATGGACTGAGGACAGAAAAAGCAATTGGCATGAAATTTTAAAGAAAAGAAAGATGGAAGAAGGAAATGAGGAGTTGCTACTTAGAAACTAGAATTCAGAACGCTAAGGAAAATTTAAGTGAAGTGACTCACAGGATAGAAGATCAAGAGCACCTGAGGAGAAGGAGCTGTGAGGGGTAATGGGGGAAGCACGAGTTACCTGCAGTTCCTAACAGAAATTTCTATGAGATTTACAATAGCCTCAGAGCTCTCACGGAGCTCTCTGATACTTCCCTCTGGACTCTCGGTGTTCAGATTCCAGGAATTTATAGAATCTTTAATTAATATCTTGAAAAACAAACACATTTAGAGACAAGAGAGTTAACTACAGAAGACACAAGTCAGTATTTCTCATCTCAATTGTTTTAGGAAGGATTCTCTACAGGAAGGAAAACCAAAATGGTACAGGGTGTGGGAATAGGCGCTCCTTGGTATACCAGCTGTCTACATGCTGGAATGTCAAAGAATCAAGTTCGGAAGGCAGGAAGTAGAACAGCTTGGCAGTCACTGGTTTCAGCCCAGTACTGTAGGCTTAAAGTGTACTGGGCAATTGCTGTACTGGTGAAACTGAAGTCTGATGTCAGGAGAGGCAGCAGCTGCTATAAACAGACTCACTCCAAATAGGGAGAAACTTGTTGGCTCGCATGCAGCCGTCATCATGTATCCCTTCCTCATCTAAACACTTTGCCCATTTGAGGGTCCAACCCCTATTCTGGTCTCTATGCCCCACACGCCAGTCCTCCTAGGTAATGTTTCTACAGACACTGAGGTGGGTTCTCCAGTCCTGAGCATCTGCTAACGCACATGAGTTGACAACACAAACCAGCAATTGCATCAACCATTTCTCGGTTTTTGTCTGATGTTTGTCAGATCTGATAGAATGTCCGAAGTGATTTTTGATTCGAGGTGTTCGTTTATTTGAAGTATGGCATTCATTCATTCATTCATTCAAAGCTTGCCAGCTTTCTTATGTTCCTACTGCTTAAAGATTATTAAAATTATTTTTAATCAACCATTTTATTGTAGGAGTCTTCTCCAGCCCCCTTTTGTCAGTTGGGTGATGGTGACATAGAGATTAAACCATGTACTGTTCTATACAGTAGCAATTCAGCAGGGCTGTCACAACTCTGATGGGCCACATTATTGGAAAAGCAGCATTTGGATGAGGACAGAGTGTTTATGACCATCTGACTTGCACGTGAACTGGGCCCCAAAGCTGATCCACAAACAAAAAATTGGTAAAACTGCTGCTGAGTGAACCACGGATAGTACACATAGCTATTCTAGAACAGGAGAGCACATGGTTTACATTCAACAAATCATATGTGTGGCCTAATTCTAGAGTCCACTGTGATGAAAACAGTCCCCAAATGGCCTTGTGCCATGTGACTTTCAAAGCATGAGATTAACTTCCCAGCAATGGTTGCACTGTCATGAGGAATCTAGTCTCCAGGCTCAATCCAGGAATGGATTCAGAGTTTGTAAAACCCTGCCAACACTATAGGACTGGATCCTCTACAAAGACCACCCAGCCATTAACCCTGGCTGTGGTAGCTTCATGATACCCAGTGCTTTGATATAATACCAAGGGAACCCATTTGAGGAGCCTAGAGTGCCCAGTAAGGAGAAAATCCTATTCCATCTGCACCATAAGGAGAGAAAATTTACCCAAATAAGAGAGAAGAAATTTAATGTAAATTCTTCATAGATAATCTGATAAGAAGGAGCCTCAGTTTCTACTTTACTCCATGAGATGGAAGACACCAGCAAAGATATATTATCCCTGAAATCTGTAGAGACTAAGTCAATGTCAGGAGAATTTTCTCATTCTGATTTATGAACATGACTTCTTACTTGAAACTCTCTAGGATGCAACTGGATTTAGATGAATCACTTATTGTTGCTGGTTTGGATTTCTTAAATAATATTGCTTTAGTCAGAAATCATGGTACACAAATAAGTACTGTAAGCTACTAGAGTCAGTGGGGATTAATAAAGGAATAAAGGATTCACAATCGCTACACTATCTAAGACTAAGATTTGGAGTTGGGGTGGTAGAGAAAAGAGGCAGGGCATCCTGTGGTTGGATACGGTTTGAGTGTGTTCACTCACGCGCCCTTTCTCTTGGAAGCTTGGATGCAGTGTGGTGGTGAAGCCTTTGAGACATGGGAATTAGTTCAAGGTCATCAAGTTGCTGAAGGGGCCCCTCCCTCAGAACTGCTGCTCATCTCTCACAGTGAGTTATCTTGGGGGACAGAGTTATAAAACAGAAGACTGAGGGTTGAGGGATGGCTCAGTGGGTGATATGCTTATTGTGTGAGCATGAAGATAGAACCTTGGATTACCAAAGCCCACAGAAAAGGCTGGGAGTAGTGACACACGCCTGTATCCTCAACACCAGCTGAGGGGCTCGCAGGCCAGCTAAGCTAGCCAAAATGATGGATTCCAGGCTCAGTGAGAAAGCCTGTTTGAAAAAATAAGGTAGATGAGTAACAGGAGAGGACATTAACATCAGACTTTCCTTTTTTTTTTGGTTTTTTTGAGGCAGGGTTTCTCTGTATATCCCTGGCTATCCTGGAACTCACTCTGTAGACCAGGCTGGCCTCGAACTCAGAAATCCGCCTGCCTCCGCCTCCCAAGTGCTGGGATTAAAGGCATGTGCCACCACTGCCCGGCCAGACTTTCCTATAGGAGAGTACACACATCTGTTCCCTCGTGGACTATCCCCTCCCCCAACACAACACAGAGTGAGAGGGAATGTCTCTGATCTCTAGCTTCCTATTTCATCATGGGATGTCCCCGACTCATATGTACTCCATCTCTGATGCCTTTGACCACGTTGTAATGCAGCCAACGAGGCCCTCACCAAGTTCTGGTTCCATATTCCTCAACTTTCAAGATACTGAGCTAAATAAGCCTTTTTCTGATTTTAAAATTTGTTTAACTATTTACTAGCTCATTTCCATTTTATTAAGTGATGGATTTCATTACATTTTTTAACTTGTGCATTCGATTTGCACTCAATCCCCCCCCACCGCAATTACCAGTCCTATACCCAACACCCCCAGCCCTTCTGCACTCATGTAAAATCTAACTTCTGTATACAAGTGAAATATGCAATTTTTGTCTTTCTGAGTCTTGCTTATTGTACTCAATATGAGGATTTCCAGTTCCACTTGCTTTCCTGTAAATGACACCATTTCATTCTTTTTGGCTGAACAGAATGGACACCTCGCTGGTTATGTAATGCGGATGCTGTGAATAGGGCTATAATAAGCATGGGTGCACAGGAATGCCTGTAGCATGTGGCATGGAGTCCTGTGGGTTTACTACTGACGTGGTATTACTGGATCATGTGGTAGTTCCCCTTTCAATTCCTGAGGGTTCTTCACACGGACTTCTCCCCACGGCCACACTAATTTCCATACCCACTAAGAGCGAACGAGGGGACATTTCCTTCCCTCACCCCCACCTTCATGTTGCCGTTCGGGCTGGGGTGAAATGTCATCTCAATGTGACGGTACTTTCCATTTCTCTGGTGGCTAAGATTATTGGGTATTTTCCCATATGTTTATCCACCATTTGTACTTCTTTGAGGATGCCCATCTTCAATTAATTTATTATTGATTTGATTATTTTTTGTTGTTTTGGTGTAGCAATACAAAATTGACTAATACAGCATATAAAGGAACAGGAATCAATAATTAAACAGCTTCTGATTTACATAAAGTTTACTGATTCCAAGAAGTTGTATGCCAAGAATGTACTATATAAATGCCACTAATTAGCAATGTAGTCATGCATTTTGTTGGCAGATAAACTAATTTATAACACATAAATTATTATGTTCCTTGCTCCTAGTTTTAATACTTTGCATATTAAGTTAAGCTTCGTTTCGTAACTACAAATTCTCTGTTTATCACATCATTATAATAGATACCTTTGATGCCATGCATATACATTTTAAAATGAGAACGAATTGTCTGCCATATCAGAAATACTCAGTACTATATAGAGGTCCTAAATTTCCTAGGGCAAGAAAAGCTAAATGATGCTGCATTATTTCCTGGGCTTGGTCCTGTGTTAAGGTTTTCAAATAATTCTAAGTTCCTCATACAATGAGATCTATATAGTCAAGTCTGTTATGAGTACTGACATGAAATAAATTCATCCTAGACATTGCTCATCACTAACAAAAACTAAATAATCTGACCTTAAGAAATGATACCTGTAAATGCTCTGCTTCAGTTAGCAAGTACTCATCATAGGACTAGATATAAAGAATCAAATTAAGTTAGCAAGTTAAGTAATATTAACTTAATTAAAGCATTAAGAATGGGTAGATGTAGTTAAAGAGTCATAAGCCTTTAATAACAACATGAGTCTGGCCTACTTATATTGGCATAGCTCAGTCAGGAGAAAATGCATTTCTCCAGATTTGTTCAAATGATGACTGATGAAGTTAAGGCAATATACCTAGAGAGTAATTTAAATATTCAAGTTTTATGAGTATAATGCAAATTTCTGGGACAGCAGGACTTAATGAATATTATAATATATGGAATGAATCAGTCATGTTTACAGCTGAGATTCACACACATGCTCAACACAGACTATCAATCATCTTCACACTTGCCCTTCTCTACAGTCAGGTTGGAGCAATGAAACCACCTGGCCAACTAGATCTGAGTGCCCAGATGTCACCACACAAGGATGGCAAAAATTATCTTCTATTATCCTCATCATCTCTCTCCTTTCCAGTGATCCTTCAGGCTCCAAATTCCAGAAGGCACCTCTGCAACATAGGAGAGGGACATGAGTGAACTGGCTAGTCTTAATAGTCAACTTGGCACAGCCTAGAATCACCTGAAAGGTGTCTCAGTTGAATGACTGTCTTCATCAGGTTTGTCTGTGCACATGTCTGTGAAGGATTGTCTTCATTGTTAATTGATAAGAAATGGCTTAGCCCACTGTGGGCAGCACTATTCCTAGGTAGGTGGTCCTGGACTATACATGAAAATGAGATAAGCATGAATCTGTGAATCAGACAGAAAGCCAGCAACCAGTGTAAGTCCATGGTTCCTGCCTCCAGGTTCCTCCCTTGAGTTCCTGCCCTACCCTCCCTCACTGATGAACTATAATCTATAAATGTGGGATGAAATAACCCCTTCTTTCTCAAGTTGGTTTTGGTTAGTGCATTTTATCAAAGCAACAGACAGAAGCTTGAAGAGTGAGCAAGTCACTCTGTTGACGATGCCTCTGAGACTTTGAGGCTTGTCCACATCAACATACTTCCTTGACAAATAATACATGTCTGAGAAGGTCTGTAATGTGTAGCTGGCCTTCTGGACAAGGTCTCCATACCATTTACAATCTGCCATTGTTCTACAGAGGAGAGAGGCTGTCCAGCATATAGCAATACACCTGCTTTGTAGAATTTTACCCTGGTTAACTATGCCTGCTATGCTAGAAGAACTAGGGGATAGGTCATGTGCTAAGTACTCTTGAGTGGACCTTTGTCTCAATCTTTCCTACTCTGGTGTCAATCTCATGAACTCACCTGCCCTTTGGATTCGTAATAAATGGGATCAATTGAGGGGAGTTTAGGAGATCAGAGGGCAGAAACAATAAAATTGTGGTATTGATTCACACATGGTAGTGAGCTACAATAAACCCTCCCTGCCTGCCCAAGAATGTGGCTCTGTCTATAGTCCCCTATATCTCATCTTCTTTTCCATAATCACAGCACCTGATCTTTTAGCACCAACTCTTGCTGGTTTTCTTTGCCCTACCTGTTTCATTAGCAAAACCCACCAGGCAACCTATGATCCACATTGGTTGATGAAAAGTTACATTTGATGTAAAAAGCAAAAATGGTTTGTATGGAAATGTCTACAGGGATGCTGCACTGCAGGAGAAGCAAGATGTTCTTACGCAGTCCAGGTAGGCTTCATAACGCCACGAGAAGCACACAGTCACACCAGGATGACAGTGGGTAGGACTGAGGAGCACTCTATCAATGCCTGTCTGTAGGCAGCTCCCTTGTGGATGGACGCCATGACTGAATACTTGTGTTCAGCTTTCCAAACTGATAAGTAGCCATTGGGCAACCAAGCCTACAGGGAGAATATGAGTTTGAAATTGATAGGATCACACTACAATGAAGGAGAAAAGAAAGCCAGAGAATACCTAATAGTCTTAATACCACCTGTGACAGTTAGCGCTGTTAATTTGGTAGACTCTTAACAATCACCAGGTGGGGTGGGATAAGTCTCTGGGCAGGCCTATGAGTTATTACCTTGTTTACATCAATTAGGGTTATTGTACCCGAGTGGCTTTATACTTCCTGATTGAGAACTTGATAGCAACAGTTGCTTTGAGAGCCTCAGGTTTTGATGTCCATCATGATGGTCTATTCCTTTGAGCTGACAACAGTAAACCCTTCCTCCTTAAGTTACTTTTGTCAAAGTATCTTATCACAGCAACAGAAACACACATGATCAACCATGTGACTCTAAACTGACATGGTCTGGGAAAGAATCATTAGGAGAGGCTTGTGTGGGAAAGAGCCCTGAACATAGACTGTGCCCTCAAAAGAGAAGTAACTTGATTGGAAGGAACACCATTGGTCATGTATCAAACTCTATGCCCACACACCTTTCTCAAGTTTATCCTTCCATGTCCGTGAAAAAAAAATTGCATTCAGTGCTCAAAACAGTTCAGAAAAAAAAAATGTGAACAAACTTTGGCATCTGTTCATGGCAGGAAATCACAAGCCATTTGGGTACCATATGGGCACCTACACTTTGGAGAAGAAACTTACCTTGGGGCATTATGCCTACTTCCTCTCATTAATGAAGCAGGCCTGTGCTTTAACAAGGATAGCCTTACCCTTTCACCACTAACATTATTATATAAAGAAGTGACATCACCTCCTGACAGGCCCAGCCCGAAAAGAAGATGACTTTGCTTCAGAGGGGCTTTTAGGTTGATCACCGGAATTTATCATCTATTCACACGGGCTATGGAACTGGCATGGGACTGGCGCAAGCTGGCAGTGAATGAGGTTATAACGCTTCCTTCATTTCTAAAGTAACCAGTACCTTAAAATGTTTACGTTGGAACACTCCAAAAGCATTTTATAGATAGCTAAGGTCATAAAGGGGCTACAGGTATTTCCAACCACCTCCTCACTATCAGTAATATTCCCTTGGTTATATTTTCCTTGACACTTACTAATTTGTGCTTTTATTTTTTTTCTATAAAATAAAATACTAAACAACTTTTCAGTTCACAGTTTACAATGAGAAAAAAACCTTACTTTTGAATGTTTTATTGAAGTAGTTTTGGCAACTTTAATTTAACTTAATGATAAGATGTTCAAATAAAATATTTATTTTAGAGTTATTTTATAGTGCCATTATGCCTTAATTAAGAAAATTAACAGCTTGCTGGCTCAGCAAAGCTTTCTTTCTGTGCTGAGTTTCAGCAACTCTGGGAAAGACTGTATAAAGTTTAACTGTAGAGGTGAGTGGGGTAGTGTCTTTCTGGAGTTTGTTTCAGGTTTCAGTAAATAGTGACCTCCAGCTGACATTCCTTCCAATGAGTTATCTACCTCTTTGGCTTAACACTGTTCTCCGATACCAGCTCTAACTATTCTCACACACTTTAACTTTATGTGTGCTAATAAGGCAAGAATCAAGAAAGAGACAAATGAATGTAGGAAAGGTGTATAATTAAATGTGTGATATGAAAAACAATAGAATCATTATATTTCACCAGTTACAGAGAAAAAGAGAGACTGGAGTTTATAGACCACTGAGATTTTGTACTACCTCAATTGGCAAATAAGAGTGGAATCTAATTTTAACAAATCTTAATGTCGTATCCAGATTCAGCTTTGTAAAATTGGGTCCACCTCTCAGCTAACAACACATCTTGATTGTTGTGGTGGTAGAAAAGTGATAAACCCCATGTCATCACAGATACATATTTTGAGTAACTGTTAAAAATGTATGACCCTATATTATAAATCAACTAAAATCACCAGTGCTTCATCAAGACTGGCTGTGCACAGATCTTGAATTTCAACACTTCTACTATGCACCATATGCTAACACACTGGGGATACTGAGGCACTGAATGCTGTCCTGGTGAGATTTATTTTATAGATTTTAAATGTAGCTGTATTGTCACACAGATTCCACAGGGATTCACTCTTGGTGCTCATAATAACCAATGTAACCAGTGGAGTGCTAATAACTAGAAATGACAAATTGTTCTTTGGAAAAGAAAAGAATCTTATTTCTGATTTTTTTTTTTTTAAAGCAGTTGTGGAACACATGAAGAAACCAGGCATAAAAGACAACTACTCAATTCTTTCATGAAAATAACCCAAAAGTCATTACTGAAAAGAGTCAAGGAATATTCAGAGTGGTGCTTCAAATGTAAGGTAGGAGAGAAGCTTCCTTACCACAAATCAACCTCCCTGTGTGTCATAAATGGATGCTGGGAATTCAAACATTCTTACAGCAGTTTTACCAGGCATGGTTTCCACCATCACTGAAGATAGTTCACGCCCTAAGACTTTCCCATTTGATCTAACTTGTTTTAGCACAGATGCCTGTAAGGTTGAGTGGATTGATTGGGAAGATGAACTTGGGTAGAACTTCCATTTTACACAAACGCATGCCTCTAATTGAACACATAAGGTCACCAGCACTGTGTATTTTCCATCCTGAAGGTCATCCTGAAGCAGTAGTTTGCAGGGAGAAGCAAGCTAGCACATCCACACATGTAAAACCAAGATTCAAAACAGTTAGCGCAATCAAGGTTCCAACTCAGTGGTAAGAATACTTCATTCATAGGGAGAGTGACCAGCCATCAGGAGGGAAATAGCAGGAGCTGGTTTGCTAAGTAAGTAGCCTTATGGTCCCATTAGAATTGCCTTCTGTGGCAACATGCAAGGGGAATACCATAAGCTACGCCTTCGCATCTGTTACTTCCTACACAACAAGAAACAGATTCTGGAAATATTTCCAGTCAAACTTGAAATAATAGACACAGTGTGGAACAGCACTGGAACAAAAGTAGACCTTGCAAGTAGGGGATGGGGCTCTAAAACAAAATGTATCCTTGTCAGTAAGGAGTGGGGGTGAGAGGAGGAAGACTGGGCAGTGATTTAGGAGGCCCCAGCACACCTGCTGTAATCAGGAATGAGTCAGTTATCCACTTCAGGCTGTTTTGTCTCAGATCCCTTTCGGTTCTAATATTCTGTATCCACTGATGTTTTTTGGTGGACAGCTTAAAGAGAAAAATCACTTTACTCTGTGACAAAAAACACTCCCTACCTCCAGCACCAACTACACACTCAGTTCTAATTTTGGTTGGGTTTTGGCTTCTGAGAAACTAGATCTTGGTGAACAGGCACAATCTAAACAGTCCCAGTCATTATGTCGCCAGCATCTTGTGATAAAGGAAAGCTTGCCAAGGTAGAAATCCAAAAAGCCAGAGAAGAAGTCACTGCCTGTGATCCTTGAGAATCATTTCGAGACAGGCTGCAGAGGATTTATTTTATCCAGGCTCATAGGGCCATGGCAGGAGCTCAGAGCATTTACCAGACTGTTTCTGGAGAAACAGTCCAGAGGATGCAGGGGATGGCATCCTGAGTGGTACACACACAGGAATGGCTGGCTGGTCACAGTCTTCAGGACCATGTATAAAACCAGTTCTGTCTGAGAGATGTAAGTAGCCCAAGAGCCGAAGTATGGTGAAGAATCAATGGGTACTGGACCACATCATGATGAGAGGCTGGACACCTCCCCTTCGGCGTGACCTCATGGACCATCAGGCAGGACACATGCATATCATTCTAACTCAGAAAAACGGGATTCCATTCTTTTTGCTCTGAGAACATCCCCTTCACATCTGTCTTCGTCTCCTTCTTCTTAAAGAAACCCCCCCCTTACAGGATGTGGGTCTAGACAGTCAATCTGGGAGACTTTAGATAACTGTGCAATAATTGTATAAGGAGAGATTTTTAACACAGGGGAGAGGTGCTTGTAACAGAGAAATGAGGGTTATGCTTGGAAATGCATGATTTGTATTCAAAGCATCAGAGAACAAGAGAATGTGGCAAGTTAGCCTGGAGGCCAAGGAAAAGAAAGATGATATTTAATTTACAGACACAAAGCACATTTCAGAAGATGTCCTGGAAGCCTCTAAAAGCCTAAAAGCAGCTATGCCCTATTAAGCAACAGACGCAGGAAGCTTTTGCAAAAATATTAAGTGCATTATTGAAACCTAAATCGAAAAATAAAACACGAGATTAATTCTCTCTATCCTGCCTGCCACAATTTAAGGGGAAAAAGATTCATAGGAAAACACTGTGAATAATTGTATCTCTTAAGAGATGAGATCACATAGCTCAACAGGAAAACATTATCGAAGGGATTGAAAGTCTTTAGGATCAGGGGAAAAGGATATTATTTCAAGTATGGAGCATCCTCCATGTCTACTCAAAAATGTGTCAATAAACCACACTAATACTACATGCATAGATATAGCTGGGATTTCATCTGGAACATGTTCCTCTGTGTGAGGATTATGAACCCCAATGAAAGGTATCAAGAAACACCAAGATCAAAGGAAGGAAGAGAAAGAGATGGAGGGGGGTAGAGGAAGAGAATGACTAGGAAAGACTTGGAAAGGTTTTTCAATACTAACAAAGGTCTCCTGCTGAAAATGAAGGGCCCATGGAGCTGAGTTTGAGTCCTAGTCACCCATGTCTCTCACTGTGCCCAAGCAGTTCATAGATAATGTAAGGCGGTGGTTGGTGAAATACACCATACACTATTAAGTTCCAGAGAAAGCTGAGCATAGCAGCACATGCTTGTTCCCAACAAGCACATGTTTGTTCTCAGCTACCCAACACTTGGGAATCTGAGGCAAGTGGACTGTGAGTTCAAGAACAGGCTTGGCTATCTAGAAAGACTACCACAGGGAAAGATGTGAAGAGAGAAGGAAAGGCTTGTGAGAAACAATAGTACTGAGATATAATAAATGTCTAAGTAATGTCCCAGAATACAAAAACGGAGCAAAGAGGACAGACAAACAAATGAATAAGACATAAGTCAATAGAAACATCTAGAGTCCACACTCCCAGAAAAGTTTGAACGATAACACCAAACACGAAATTAGTGGACCTCCCTGAAAATGGAAACACTTTTCACATCCAGACAGAACAGGGTAATCCTCCCCAGGAAGAAAGGGTTTCCAGTCACATGAGATTCTTCCAGAGGGTAGCCAGAGTCCTCAGGCAAAAATCAAGAAAGAAAAAACACACAAGAAAATAGCCGTTGGATGTTCCTAAGTGCATTTAAAGAATAAAAATAAAAGCAACTGCAAGAGCCATGATTTTGAAACACAAAGACGTGGTATGTGCTCTGAAAAATGCAGAAAACTGGCTCACCCCAGAGAGCTGAGAACATACCAAACATAAATCTAGTAGGGAAAAGAAAATTATGTACAATAAAAGTATAAAAGGTACCAATAGAATAGATAAAATGCAGGACATGACCTGCTACAGTTAGGTAGTAAAAAAAAGATACACATAAGTGGAGAAAGTACTTATTTCTTTACAGGTCTTACCAGGAATGAATAGATACTGTCTAAGAGAGCATGTCTATGACACTTCAGTTTTAACAGTTGTTTCTAGAAGAGTTACAATGTAACATAATCTTTCCAAATCACAGGGAAAACTGCACAACTAAATCCAGACCCTGTCATAAAAACATAAGCACTGGAACAAAGAACAGCACAAAACGTGATTACGGAACTGAGACTAGACACATAAATACAAATAAAAACTCCCACTATAAAAAATAGAGCCCCATCTTTGTCCCCACGAGAAAAAAATAGTGTAGATATATGTGGAAACACAATAATGCACCTGAGAAATGGTAAAAATAAAAATGTAGAGAACAGTATATCGAACAGAGACTAATCAGACATGAGAGTAGGAGGGGGACTTGAGAAAAGGGCTCTGGGGGAAAGCAGGCAGTGTCATAGGAAAACGGGGCATGAAAATGACTAAAATTCATTATATAAATGTATGTATCTGTCAGTTAGAAACTCACTAACATTGATCTGAATGAGACACATTGGACTCATCACAGCTAGCATCAGGTAGCAAAAGCTACTGTGAGGTTGTGGAGTGGGTACCCACAGTGAAGCTAACACTGACAAACATGACACCAGTATTTATGTAGCAAAACTATTATGAGCTGCAACAGAGCAAGGAACCTTGAGGAGTTTAGGAACCTTCTCCTGGAGAACTTTCAGAGGAACAAGATGTAAGAATAAAGCTACAAAGCCGCTGAAATAGACATATAAATAGAATTGCATATCAGAAAACAACTGTGAGACTTCTTCAATGTCTACTGAATGCTTTTACTATGTATTAGGCTAAAAAAGAAAAGCTCCAACAAGTTATAAAAATAGAAAGAGACAATACTGTTTGTTCACAGTGCAGTGAAATGGAAAATCTATAAAACTAGAGAGAGAGAAAGACTCTAATATCTGCACAAAACAGAAATTCTCCAAACTTAGTTGTCAAAAATTAAACCCAAATTTAAAATACAGGATATTTATATAATACTGAACAACAATAGAATGATCTCCGGAAATATCCAGAGAGTTCTAAGATATTCATAGGAAAGTATGTTGACCACACCGCATACACTATTTAACTAATAAATATAAAATAATAAGTCTATGTAAAAGAACTAAATTTCCAAGTCAAAAAGTAAGATAAACCATTAAGTGGCCAAACTAGAAATAAAGAAAATTCAGAAAATGCAAAGCATCCCAGAGTACCCATGAAACAATTTACTTTCCTTGTTTTGTTTTCTTTTCAATTTTTAAAAAATTTTAATTATATGTATATGTAATTATATCTGTGGAGAGGGCACATGCACTTGAGGTCAGGTGCTCATGGAGGCAAGAAAAGGGTGTAAGATCCCCTGGAGCTGGCATTACATATGGTGTGAGCAGCCAGATGTGGATTCTGGGATTGAACTCAAGTATCCAGCAAAGCAGCCAGCACTCATAACCTTCAAAGCCTTTAGGCCCCTCAAAAATAATTGATGATATATAGAACCTTAGATTAGTGGACTTTGTAGACCCAGAGCCAACTGCTAGAAATGAAGGTGCAGTGATTTCTCAATGCACAATCTTCCCTAAATGCAACAGATATCATCAGCTTCACACAAATGAGTCTGATGAATCCTTCAAGGACAGATGCTGCCAGTGTCTACTGTGCTACAAAAGAGAGGGAGAGCCTCTGAGTCTTCCTGCACATCAGCACAGTCTCCAAGGCAACGTTCAGCATGTACAAATGATCCAGTTCCCTCACACGTGTGCACATGCACGTCTACAAACAACCCTACAGCTACAAAAAGCCTTAAACCTACACAACCTAAATTGAATATAACTGCTCAACAGTTAAAACACACACACACACACACACACACACACACACATGCACACACACATAGACATACACACACACACACATGCACACACACATAGACACACACACACACACATGCACACACACACAGGCACACACACAGACACACACACACACACATGCACACACACAGACACACACACACACACAGACACACACACACACACACGCCAATATAACTTCTTGAGTTTTTTCAGGAAGCAGATACCATGTGGAAGCAACAGGCATACTCTTTATTACAAATATGACTACCTATATTCTTGATTTTTAAAAACTTCGGGGGGGGGGGGGAAGGAGAAGGAGATAGAGATGAGGACAGCTCTGGGAAGACCTGGGACCACTGAGGGGACGTGGGATGGGACAGTCACTAAAAGAATCTGTCCAGGTGGGAGCCACTCTTATCCCTGTCCATAGGATACCACAGAGGCTTAGAAGAGGGCTTAAGAGAAGGAGGCCCATAATGAGAGGTAAGGCTCCAGGGGTTGAGGTTGAAAGATAATTCTTGTTACCCTGGGTCTGCAACACTCAGTGTAGCTGTGAGTGGAAATTACACCTGAGCCTTGTCCTCAGGATCAAGGGAGCTAGCCAGTGTGTTGTGAGTAGATAGTCAGAGGCAGAGATCTTCACTAAGTCAGAGGGGAGAAACAATATTTTTTCCACTCACACTGAGAAGGAGTTTGGCAAATTCAATAAAAGCTAAATGTATATATTTTTGATTTTTTTGAGAAAGGATTTATTTCTCTGTGTAGCCCTGGCTGTCCTGGAACTCACTCTGTAGACCAGGCTGGCATCGAACTCATTGAAATCTGTGTGCCTCTGCCTTCTGAATGCTGAGACTGAAGGTATGCATCACTGCTGCTTGTGTATTCATGATTTTTAAAAACTTCATAGAATGAGAGAAAGAAAGAGAACTAACATTATAGGAATGACTAAGATTATGCGGTACTTATATTTCTGGCATCCTAAGTAGATGTGTACCAATGCCAAGATTATTTTTATTTTGTCCTGAGGTCATGGTGAGATATGCCACAGCCTAGAAAAGGAAGGATCCTGGGAGGAGGGGGTGTAATCTGAAGCTGAGGGAATCCATTTACTATCAAAGATAGAGGAATGATCTAATCTAAATAAACCAACAGAGGCAGAAATAGCAACTGTGCCTGTTGGTATCAGGACCCAGCGCTGCAGATCATCACCAAACCCAGTGACATCACACATAGGCAACAGGGACCCACCCATCTGTTGCCATAGCAATGGCCATACATTCCCAGAATCCATTTGGCTTACCTCCCACCTTTACTTGCGAGCAGCTACATCCCAATCCAAATAAAAGGCAGACCCCTCTGACCCCCCTCTTCCCCTTGTCTTCATCACCACCTTTGCCGTCTTCCCACACAATAAACCCCACATGGAACTATATTGACCTGGTGTGGTCTGTCCGGATGTGAGCTGCGATTATAACATAACAGTGCTTTCGTACAGGTGTTTCCAACCCCTCCACAGTATGCACTGCAGACATTATGTGCCTGCTGAAAAAAAAAAACCACAGCAGATAGTAGACATTCACAAGCTAGATCGAATCAGTCCTGATATCAGTGGGATTGGTTCCAACATGCCCCCAATTCCATAGAGACCAGACTCCATGAATTCTCAAGTTCTGTACAGAAGACAGTGGTGGATTAGTGACCTATAACCTACCTATTCATGGAATTTTCTTTCAATCCTCTATTTGAAGGATCTCTGGGTTATTAATAATATGTAATATAATTTAACTGCAATGCACGTCCCATTGATACAACTGCACTGAAACTGATTTCACTCTACTCTCTTATGGATGGAACAGAGTTAAAAAAAAGAAAAAAAATCTTCTCCCCGAGACTGTAGTGTTTCCAAATAGATGGCTTTTAGAGCAACTAGATGACAGAACAGATCACAGAGAACTCTGATGTAGCCTGTCTTTATCTTCAAGGCCCACACTGCCCACACGTTCTGGGTGCCAGCATTTCAAAGGAACGTGGTACACAGTGTGACTCGGTGAGCCAGGTCAAGTTCACAGTTATGGCTCTCCCTGCCCTTGCCTCTCTTCTTTGTTGGTTCTACTTATAGCCAAGCTCTGTTGACACTCTTTGCACTTCATGTTTGAAGGTTCAGAAGAGAGCTGCATCGGCTTTACCTGGAGCACAATACTCTCTACCCATGCTGCCTTCTGTGCCCTCTCTCTGTTCTCTTACTGCTCCTTGGCATTTCACACTGACTCAAGCACTTCTGATCCTTTGCTCTGACTGGCTTCTCGTTTCTGATATAGCACAGGCCCACAAGAAGCCAGGGATGAGTGCCCATGAATGCATAGGCGTAGCCAAGGAGGCAGGGCAGGATGAGGAGACCCATCTCAGCTGACCTTGACTCCCAGCTTCTAGCCCTTTTCTAGCTTTATAATATCAGCCAGGGCAAATCGGCTGCCCTTGGTCCACTCTGCTTACTCTCAGCTTTCCTGGGCACCTTTTAAAAGAAAGCTCCCACGTTACCATATATCAATATTCTCTCTCTCCAGAAAGGACGTCTCTTGCCCTGTGCCTTCAGGCTTCACTGATCATTTAAGCTGTCTGGTACAAGCATGTACCCTTGAAAGCACACTGTCTGAAACACGATGAAGCCCTAGTCAGCACTCTATAAATAAAGGTGCTTCCCCCGCTCAAACTTAATCTTTTTCTTTAATCTAGAGACACTTACTATAAAATGGAGCAAGATCAAAGACAGGAAGGCAAATAACTTGGAAAATTTGTCTGGATGCAAGTGGAGGGGGGCACTGGAGATAGAAGAATGCAGCCAGGACACTAATAAAGAATTTGTGTGAGTCCCTCAATAACAGACTCACCTTGGACAACCTGCTGATAAAACCTCTTCAGAACACAAGTGGGGCTCTAGAAGTACAGGATCCCTAAATGAAATGCTTAGGCCCGTAGGATTTGGGTCTGACATCTTCCTTTTACAACCTGAATCTTCCCATAAGCATGAAGAGGACTCTTGGGTGTGAGTGCCAAGACTAAGTAACAAATTCCTTTGTGTTTTATAAGTAGCCCATACACACAGGCTGAAGGCAAACACTTGACAACCTTTTCACAATGCGAGTACTTTGAAGAGTCCTACTTGTCTCATCAGGCGGGTGCTGAACGTGTCTCAGACATTGGGATGGGTCAGATTTTGCAGAGATTTTTTATCTTTACATAGTGAATTTGAAGGTTGAATGGGCTTTGACACTTTACAGTGTGACGTGTTACAGTCTAAGAACGTCTCAGCACTTTGGTGGGTTAATTAACTTTGTGTCCTAACAACACAGTCCTGAGGGAAGCCACGTTTATAAGGAGAGATCATTTATTTAGCTCACACTTTACTGATTCCAGTCCAAAATCAGTTGGCCATATGGAGTTGGCCTTTGGTAAAAACAGGCCCTCATGAGAAAATGGGCATAGCTTGAAACAGTTTTTAGAGAACACACCTCCAGTTACTTAAAGATTGCCATCTGGACCACAGCATCTCGTAATAGTGCTACCTGCGACCGCACTATGATTTTAATGTATCAGTGCCTGGGGACCATAGTTAAATAATCAAGCCATCCCAGAAGCACAGCTCTGAGTTGAGTCCAACATGCTGTAGAAGTCACCATGCTCGTTCCCACTTGTTAGTAAAACTAACTGAATTTAACCAAGCTGACTTCCAGGTTCATTCTCATTTGCCAAATGAACCAGAACCATTTTTATCTTTGCTTCCCCGAGGCCCATCTGTAAAAGGAAAGTAATGATCAAACCAACAGCCCAGATTTTCATAAGGCGTTATGGAGCACTGTATGGGAGAGCACTTTATACACAGAAAAAACAAACAATTAAGTGCTAATGGATATTGCTCAGCAAATTCAGGATAAATGCTGTGAAATGAGTGTAGGAAACATAAAGACTAGGACGTGTATAAATACTTGCAAATATTAATTAAGTTGACCATTACTGCCTCTTAAGATGAAATTTAGCTAGCTGCTCCATAATGCCCAGATCTTGTATGTCTCCTAGTGTGACAATGCCCGTCCATCTCGATACACAGACTCCAGCAGGTCCTCCTCCCCTCTTCAGCCCCGTACTCTCTAACAGCGCCTCTCAATACTCCAGCACTAACCATCAAACACGCACTCATTGGCATTCGCTCTTTCTCAACTCCTAATCCTACCTCTTGTCCCCCATCAGCCTGCTTGATTGATCTGAGGCCTTTAGCATTTACTTAAACCATGCATTCTGATTCCTCATCAAAGCAACACATTGCAATCTGTGTACTTGCTGAGCACACAGAGGAGTATCCAGAGCTGAGCCCCGTGGTTCTGCATACAGGTAAAATTCTATCAAAATCTAAGAGCCATGTGAGGATCTTGGGGTGCCAAGGAAAGTCTGTATAGTCACAATGCAAAATGCTATGAATGATACTAGAATAAAGCATTCGGTTCCTTATTTGAGTTTTCAGTCTGTTAGGCAAACATCCAAACTGAGTAGAACGCTGGGGCTAACTAGTGGGGCTTCTCAGTGTTGATCTGGATTTTGAATGTCATGTGCACAACATAGAAAACAAGCCAAGTGAGAAGTGACAGCTGACAGAATGGGAAAGAGACTGCCTGTGAGCCCCATGAACTTGTTTTCCCTTCTGAATTAGAATAAGACAGAGATTCCCAATCTTCCTAATTCGGCAACTCTTGAATACAGTTCCTCATGCTGGGGTGACCCCCGACCACAAACTTATTTTCACTTTTACTTCCGAACTGTAATTTTGCTACTGTTATGAGCTGTAATGTAAATATCTGATATGTAGGGGTCTCGACCCCCAGGTTGAGAACTGCTGGGATTAAGGTTCAAACTGGAATGTGTGATGTAGGTCAGCAGAAGAGAGTTTAACACCTTTTAGATGATCGAAGGTCCTCTACTTTGAGTACAGACTGTACATGCCAACTTGTTGTCACAGAATAGATCACGGAACTAGGGGAGGACTTGAAGGTGACAAACAAACACTATTGCAGCCGGCTTGTTTTGGTTTGAATGGTAGATGCCCTCTACCATTCTGCTGCAGAAATGTAACCCCCAGTCCAACTCAGTGAAAGGGGCTGGGTTCTAGCAGCCCTTCAAGGCCATTAAGTATCCACTCAAGGGCTTGCCGAAGTGGGGTTTCTATCTTTTCTACCATAAAATAAGAGCCAGGTTTTAAATGATCAAAGAACGTTGGTAACTGGAAAATGTTTCAAACGCTCACATGTGTACACACCAACAAGCAGTCTGCCAGGCCAGCTAGAGGAGCTGGAGGAGGAGGAGTTCCTGAGGCCTCAAATCACACTTAATCAAGACTTGCTTCTTTCTGTCTTGACTTTGGCTTCCTTCCTTCCTTGATGTTGGCTGTCCCCTGCAGCCATCAGGGTCCCACAGCCTGTCTCCCAGGTAGGCCTTAGGGTGGTCTTCTTTCCTGGTTTCACCCTCTACTTCCCTCCCTTCTTCTTTGAAGTCTCCTCCAGTCTAAAATTATCTGTCTATCTGTCTGTCTGTCTATGTGTGTTTTCCTTTCCTTATTAACTAGCTCTAGCTCTTCCAGAACAATCTGAAGTAACAGAGGAGCGAAGACTCGTGTCTTAATGCCAGCACTAACGGCTATATTTCCTTGATGCCAGCACTGATGGTTATATTTCCTGTATCCCATTCATTAAGTGTGAGAAGGTTTATAGTTGAGCTTTTATTTTTAATTTCCACTTTCCCATCCTACTGTGGATGAATAGTTCTGTCAAATGCATCCTTTGCATTTATCCACATGAACACTTCTGACAAGTTACGTACAACCGTGACAGTTCAGACCACACAGCTCCAATGTGACCAGTCATGCCACAGAAGTCTATTCCTGTCGAATGATGACACTTACACCAGGCTTCTAAGCCAAGGAACAATGTACAAATAAAATGAGTTTTTAGTATATCTTTGGAATAAGAATACAAATTTTTATCACAGCCCATGTCATAAATCATTGTAAGCCCTGATGATTAATTCATGTTTTAAAAAAACAACCCATACCACATTTCCTCAGGATGCAGTTGGGTTTTTATCAGGATCCCATTTTGTTTTGAAAGCATCTAATCACCAATGAGGCAAGGACAGGTGTGGAAGACCCAATAAATCACCTCCAAACGTCTTCAGAGCAGAATCAGACTTCAATTCCTCCCGACTCCAAGACACAAATGCAACTACGGTGTCTCATCAGCCCCTCCCACAGTCTGGGAGAAATCTGCCCTGGATAATCTGTTTGCAGAAACTGGCATCATTCCTGAGTTCTGTTTCCTCTACTTGGCTCAGAAGAAGTCCACAGATATATAGATGTTACCGGGGAAACTCCCCTGGCTGTGCTATCACTGAGATGAATGTGCCTCTCCACTTACCACTATGATTAATCACCAATAATGTTATTGGGACCACACAAAGTGTAAGTTTCATGGGTGTACTAGGATTGTTTGGGTTGTATAAAATAAATGTTATGGTACTAAGCGCATATATGTACGTGCACTAAATCATCTCTGCAGCTACTGTTATCAGTGCTATCCTGTGTTCTGCACATAGCCAAGAAAAGGAAGGTTATCCAAGCACAAATCCTATCCTCAGGTGCCTCACAGTATAGCACGAATTAAAAAACAAATAATGTGGACACCCAATTTCAGAAGCAAAGATATAGTACAGTGCTTGGGGCCAGAGAGATGCTTTTGTGGTTAAGAGCTTCTCTTGCAGTTCTGGGACCAGGTCCCGGCACCTACTTCGGTGGCTCTCAGCCACCTATGACTCCAGCTCTCGAGAACCCAACACCTTCTGTCCTCTCTGGGTATTTGCATTTGTGTGAGCATATACATAGCCCACAACACGCATAATTTAAAAAAAATTTAAATAGAGTGTTGGGGCTGGAGACATGGCTCAGCAGTTAAGAGCTGCTCTTCCAGAGGACCTGGGTTTAATTCCCAATTTCTACGTGACAGCTCACAACTGTTTATAACTCCAGTTCCAGGGGATCCAGCACCCTCACACAGACATACATGCAGGCAAAACGCCAATGCACATAAAAATATACATACATACATACATACATACATACATACATACATACATACATACATAAGAAGCTCGTGAGAAGTGGAGAGCTGAGGAGACGCGAGTGAAGTACCATGGTGAGGAAGGAGCCTCCCTGGAAAGCAAGGATCTTTCTGTGCTGGGGAAGCAAGAGTGACTCTGGTCCAATCACAGGACACAGAAGCCCAGAAGGATCAGGCAGAAGCCTGGCAGCTTCAGTAGAGCTAGTTTTGTGAAGGCCGTATTACTGTGTAAAAGAAACATGGCTGTCCCTTTACAGTCAACTGAGCGGAGCTGAGAGGCTCTTAAGCAGAAGTACACATGATGCTTGGTGCTATGCTTTAAGATGAAGAAGACCATACACAGCTGGACCGATGCCCCAGCCCATAGCTCAGTCTCCATGTGGGTCCCCAACAACTGGAGCAGGGTCTGTCCCTAAAGCCTGACTATAGAATCTGCTCCCCAACAGGACTGCCTTGTCTGGTCTCAGTGAGAGAGGATGTGTCTAACCCTGCAGAGAATTGATGTGCCAGGATAGGGGTCCTGGGGAGAGGAGACCCACCTTCTAGGAGGAAAAGGGGAAGAAGGATGGAGGAGGGACTGGGAGAGGACAGCATTTGGGATGTAAATGAATAAATTAATTTAAAAAGAAAGACGCAGAAAAGCTAAATGATAAGCACTGTGGTGAAGTTTCTGCCCAAAGCTAAGTGTAGTATTCCTTATACTGCAAGACACAGGTATCAAGAAAAATAGTAATTAGTGGATGCACATAATGATAGAACTGGTTACAGTGTTCAGTGCTGATTATTGTATGATATCTGATCACCCCATTTTTAGTGTAGAAATACAGTAGTTTACTTCAATGTTAACCAGAACAAATACAGCACATTCAGGCTCATCTTCTCTATGGATGTGATGTATGAATAGGTTATGGTTTATTACATATATTATAAGCTATTTCTGAGAAATGTTCCCTAAGTCATTTCTAGATCTACCCGGAGGGATTGTCCTTCCCCTCTTCATGTCTCAACAAGGAACATGGAGGTGGTGTCTGGCACTAAAGCAGTCAGGATAGCCAGGAAGATGAACTTGAGGACAGACACCACTCAATGATATAAATACAACAGCTAAGCAGGGAGGAGGGGTAGGGATTCTAGAAGAGAGGCAGACATTGTCCCCAGCCGTGGACCCAATGTTGAGCCCACCATGTGCCAGCAGATAGCCTACGTTCACACAGGCACACCCTGTTAAACTCAGTGGGTCACAAAACACAACAAAGAAGCATAAAGTAGGAAAAGGGCTTATGGAGACGAGGGTAGGCTCCAAGGAGTAAGCATAGTATCTGTGTATACAATTGTCAAAGAACCAACTGAATATTAAGAATGGAATTTACACAAATGCATTCATAATGACGATATACAAATGGTCAGTAGACCCAAGAGGTAACATTCAACGTCTCCAATCAGAGAAATGAAAAATAGAATGACAGAGTGCCGCTTTTACGCAACATTAATAATTCAGTAATAATTAACTATTTAGGACTTCCTTGACCATGAGGATATGGGAAATGAGCACTGTCTTACAATGCTGTGGAGAAAGCAGGCTTGCAGTGCTGATGGCTAAGTCCAGCACTTCCACATCTGATGTGGTCCCAGAGCAAGGGGACCTCATGTGTGTCAGAATTCACTACACTGCCTTTATAACAGTGAACATTTGAAGCCTCTAATAGGAAAGCACTTAAATTGCCAGATTCATTCTAAATAATACAGTGAATTAGTTGGGAAAAAATCAGGAACATATGTACTGAGAGGCTGCCAGGAGACTAAAGCTGCAGAACAAAGCAAGTAGAGGTTTCCCACGGGAAGGAACAAATAACAGGAATGCTCACACACACACACACACACACACACACACACACACACACACGTAAATGCTCATATACATACACACACATGTAAATGTATCTGAGAAGGCTAGGGACCATTCTCTACCCAGGATTGTCCCTAGGAATCATAGGTTAGGTGTGGCCTGGAAGAGAAAGAAGAGTCTTGCCTGTGTCTACTGTGTGGGCTTATCTGTTTTCTTAGTTCTTTAAAAGCCACCAACATTATACTGCCTCAAATTAGTTGTGTGGTTAAAAGGGGCTTAGTAAGCTATTAGAAGATTCCATCTGGCTCTCATAGTGCTAGGCAGTGCCTCAAGAATTAGGATAGTGACCCCCTAACTGATGTATTGGAATCTCTTTCTCCAAATTCATTTAACCTTTCAATTCCAGAAGTTCTGACTAGTCCTACGGCTCTTGGTACAAAGGAAGGCGTGCATTCCTGAGCTGGTCATCCTTAACCAGGTCAAGTGCAGCATGGGAGAGCTCCCTAAGGGATGCTTACCATCATTGTCAGGATCTCTGGAGCCAGGGGCTCTTTTGTATTGTAAAGTTTGTAATGCAGGAGCCCCTTCCCCAGGCTCACCAAGTTTAACACTGTCAGCTGGAGAAAGTGCGTACCTGGAGGAATACACACACATACCCTAACCCTTTCACGACAAATGACTTTCACCCATGTTTTTTAAATGTTTGCAGTCCTAAAAGTAACACACCATCCCAATAACAACAAATGCTTGCTTAATCTCCCTCAGATCCCACTGCCACTTGCTTTGTGAGTAGCTAATCCATGACTATCTGCATGCATATGAATGTTTTTTGTATGAGTTCTGGACAAATTTGCCACAGAAGAGAACAACTCTAATCACTGCATCATCATTTTGTGGACTCTACTAGGTTTTGATCAAACATGGAGAAGGAATTCTATTACTGGGCTCTCTTATAAGATATGAGAAATGAGCTCCCTTACTTCTAAAGTATTGGCCAGATTCTGATTTAGAACTGATAAGAAGCTATGACCAATTTCCTATCATAAAACTTCTACCTATACATAGTTAGTCCTTTATTTGAAGGGCTTTGTTTTTGAACTCTAAAAGAAACTGCCTTTTCCAACATGGAACATTTTCTTAGTTCCTCATGTGGGTGCCAGTGAGGATCGACCTCGAGACAGTCAGATGTGTAAGTTTAAATACAGAGCACGAAGTGTGCTACTCGTGTGGGCATTAATTTAAGTGTTCCTTTCTTTGTTCAGTTAAATTTTATGCTATCATTGAAAGTTTTCTCAGTTTGGAGCAAACTCTTTATTACAACATAAATTGTTTGATTATTATATTATTGCCTTACAAATTAGTATGCTGTGCACTGGGATGAAGGCTTAACTGCTGAGAACATTTTATTGACCATACTAAGCAGGCTTCAATTCACTGTGTGGTTATTTCATTCACTACCTGTTGTTTGCTACTGAAAGAAAGGGCCATTTTATAATAAATGTCATGTCATTTTTTCTTATCAAAATAGGATGGAGCATATTTTTCAAGCTCTCTGAACTAAAACATGCCCCTGGAACATTTGACTATGAATTAGCTATATCAATTTATGTTAATGTTAAGCTTAACTTTATAAGTAGGCCATAAAATTCATATTGACCTAGAAACATATTTTAATTTTCAATAAAACAAAATTATTACTTATACAACTTCATGTTTAATATAGTTATACGGTTGTATATTCATTAAACTCTCTCATAGGGTACATCTACTTTAAATGGGTTTAAAACAGACTTTAATGCAAACCTATAAAAAAGACAAATGAGGTCATCATATATTGAAAGGGGATTAATTTATCAAGATGTTTAACAATTAGAATATAGACACAGTCACACCAGAACACACACACAAAGTATTCATAGTCTAAAGAGCTAGATTACTGCAACGCTCATTGAGGACTTTAGGAACTCACTTCCAACAAAGCTCAGAACACTGAGATAGAAATCAATAAAGAAACATCAGATTTCAGCTTCATTTCAGACAAAATAAGCCTAGCCAACAAAATACAATAATTTCCATATGTATCTACACAGCATGTATAATTCTCAAAGATATATGCAGCTTTCTCCAGAATACATTACATTTTAGGCCATATAGAAATCTTCATATATTAAAATAGCATCAAGCATATTTTCCAACCACAATCATATGGAACTAGAAATCATTAATTGTTGGATTTAAGAAAATTCCAAAATACATGAGCATTGAATAACAAATAGGTTAATGAAGAAATCAAAAGTGAAATTCAAATATGTCATAAGACAAAGGACAGTATATGAATATGTATGGGAAGTATCAGAAGGAAACCTAAAGTGTTTACAATGACAAACTTCTCTATCAGAAAAATAAAATATCTCAACCAAATATTAAAGTTCCAGGAGCTAGAAATATATCAAACTAAGCCCAAATGATAACAAGAAATAGAGAATAATATTTATAAATAGAAATAATAGGTATCATATAAAAATTAATCTAAGTAAAACAATGAAAGAGAACACCAATAAACTAATAATTATCTTGCAAAAGGATAAACTAAATAAAAAAGTGTTAGATAGAATGGGATGAAAGAAAGAAAGGAAATCAGACACAAAGTAGAGAGGTTCCAAATGATGCCTCTAACAGGCAAAGAGGCTAAAGGATGGCGCTGGGCACTTATGTGCAAACAAAAAGGTAACCCAGGAAATAGGTAAGCGCCTAGACTCATAGCGCACCAAAAATGAATGACAGAGAAGAGAAAATCTGAATTGAATAAGAACTACTAAAAGAGATTGCATCCGTAATCAAATAAATAAATAAGCTCAAGACCTGATGGCTCGGCTGCTGAATCTACCTATCAAATATCTATATGGTTACCAATCCACTGAAACTATGACAAAAGCCAAGTGTTGGGCACTCACTGCTGACATTGCTGGGATTCTCAAGTAATAAAAAGACACTATGGGGAAAGAAAGTTACCAATGTCCCTGATGGAGATCGACATAAGAATCAGCGACCAGCCATCAGCAAACTAAACTCAACAAAATGTCAACATGATCAAGTAGAGATTATCCTTGGAATGTGATGAAAGTTCAACATACACAGATCTGTAGAGATGACACAACTCGTCACCATGGTGGAGGATAAGATTATGATTATCTTAGTAGATGTGGGCGCACTTGATGAAATCCAACATGCTTCTACACTGAAGAGGTAGACGTTAAGGACACGGAGAACTCCTTCAGTACCACAGAGGGTAAACATGGCCACCTCACAGGTGCATTCCAAGTTAACAGTAGAGAGCTGTTCATTCTTTGACAGTTTCAGACATGTATGTAAGGAGTGCCAGTCATTTTCACCCCATCCCCCTGCCTCATCCCCCTCCCCTGGTGACACCCCTCTTCTCAACATCCCCTCTCTTCTACTTCTGTGAGTTCTTTGTGTGGGGGACCCACTGAATTTATGAGTTGCTTACACTAGGATTGGTTTGTTTGTATGTAACCCTAAAAGCATAGGCAACAAAAATAAAGAGATAAATAATAACTATATCAAAATTTCAAAGATCCCATGTAGCAAACAAGACTATCATCAGGATAAAGAGACAACCTACAGAAGGAGAGAAAATATTTGTAATCTGTGCATTCACACAGGACCATACCAAGGAAATAAAACTTGCTTTTCAAAGACCCAAATCAACATTTCTGAAATGGCCAAAACACATGTGGAAAAAAAAAACCAACAACAAAGAAAGCCAAGTTCAACATTTTAGTAATCAAGGAAATGTAAGGAAAGCTCAGTGAGTTACTACTTCACACCTGTGAGAATGACTTTTATCAAAAAGGATAAAGGCTATGTGTGTGCAAGAATATAGAGGCAAGGCAAAGTCCACACTGTGTAAGGATGAAAGTTGGTACAGCTGTATAAATGCATGAGGGCAACTCTATAAGTAGAAAACAGAATTACCATATGGCCCAAGAATTTTCATCACTGGATATACTCCAAAGGAAATGAACTTTCTACGAGGGCTACCAGCACCACAGTCCATTGCAACATTATTCACAGCAACCAAATGTGGAATCAACGTGTGCCCCTCTATTACAGATGAACAGAAAGAGAAAACGGGGCATCTACACATAATGACTAGCATTAATAACACTTATAATAAATTCTTTAGTCTCCAGTACTCCATCTCAGTTTTGTCTTGAATCATTGACCTGCTTCCAAAGTCTAACAATGACCTACTAATCAGCTTGGCATAAACAAAGAGAAATAATTTTCCATTTATAACAACATAGATGAACTAAGAAGACATTATGTTAAGTGAAATAAGTTACACACACACACACACACACACACACTCACACACGTACACAAAGACAAATACCATATGATCTCTCCTTTATGTGAAAACACATAACAGAATCAGAAAATAGAACATAGTCACCATGGGCCAGGAGTGTTGGCTGAAGGATTTAGTTTTCTATTAGAGAGAATCAGGTTCAAGTGCTCTATGAAGATTATAACCAGTACTACAGTGGTGTATTGTTGAAATAGCTATGGAGTAGACTTTAAAGCTCTTCACAACAAATACCAAGTAAGTAGGGTGATGTATATATGTGTCAACTTGATTTAGCCTCCTCACAATTTTGCATATCTTAAAAATGTTTCATAAGATAAACATATGTAATCTTTATCTGCTCATGTGATGTAATTAATAATGCTAGATTCTGTACCCATAGGAAAGGTCTATGGCCTACAAGTGAATTCTCATGATTATAAGCGTTTGTTAAGTAAGCCTTATTCCTTGATTTAAAACAATTGGTTAAATAAAATGGGCCACAGCCAATTATTGGAGAGATTAGAGGTAGGTGGGTTTTGGGTTACCTGGTTAGGGGGATAAAGAAAACGGAGTGAGGAGATACCAGGAGGAGGAGGAGGAGGAGGAGGAGGAGGAGG
>CM052716.1:12136044-12153695 GCA_028551405.1 Uromys caudimaculatus
ATAGTCTGAGTCTTGTTTATTTGTAAGCTTGTCAGGGATAAGCATAAAGCCATTCTACTATACAAATGTTTTCAGTAACATTGAGACCTGGCAGTCTATCTTGAAAAAGTTACATAAATAAGTGAAATAGGTTCAGTGACTTATGAACGCACTATAATCTAACTGAAGCTTGTTGCTCTCAACTTCACTGCCCTTGCTCAGCTTCCCTACACCAGTCTGAAAACCAGAGTTGACATAGATTTCTGTGACAGAGATAACATTCCTTCCTGCTTGTCATGCTTCCACAGACCTCTCAACACATAGTTAGTGATGTGGGGGCAGAGACAACACAAGCTCCTTAGAACACCGATCATTATAGATCCTACTTTTTGTTTTCTTTTTTGGTGCCTCAAACCAAGAACAATTTTGGCTTACTTAACCTGAAAATGGAAAGTTTATATGTATTTCCAGACAAACAATTTTTGCCTGCAGCCAACTGTTCAGGTTGTTAAAATACATTGTAACTCCCACATAGGAAAATAAAATTCATGTCTCTCCTCCTTTCTTCCCTCGATTTCTTTGTTATTTCAAGGACATGTCATTAGGGAGTCACAACTGCATAGAAAGCAATCTTCTCACACGCTCTCACTAGGAGACAGCCTCGGGAATGGTTGGTACCTCAACAGTTACAGCATGATTAGTGCTCAGCTGCCTGTTAACTAAGAACTAAAGCTTCCTGGAAGAGTCGCCCTCAAGCATGATGGCTTTCCATTAGTAAAATAATCAGTCGTAATGAAAAACCTAATTTTCAAATAAAGTTCATAAGCTTTACATCATAAAAATGGCGTCTCATCTAATTCTCTTTAGAAATGTGGCCCCGAGCAAAAGTAAAATGTTTTCTTTGAAAATGTAAAACAGAAGCAAGCATGTGACCAGTTTCTCTTTCAAATAATAAAGTTTTTCCAATTATTGGCCAGTAGATGCTTTTGTACATGTGTAACCAGATAATTATTTTGCTTAAAGAATTTTTGCCTTGTTCAGCAAAGTGTTTGATTTTTCAATATGTCACACATACATAGTCTGATCTTACTAGGTGCTGTAATTATGTTCTCTTTAAACAAGACAACAGCAAGAAATATAATAAGCAATAATAATTGAATGCTCTTCCTAAAGTAAATGCAAATGAATTCACTCTGTTTGTGTTCATATGCCTTCTAATCTTAAACTACTGTAAAATTATTTCAAAAATGTCTAAGAGTTTATGTTTAACCTGACCAAGAAGTAATGGTAAGCAAGGATAGATGATATATCTTTTTGTCATTGAGTCTTAAAAGTATTTTAATTAAATGTCTATTTTAAAATGAAAAACTTAAATGAGTTTAATCTTGGTCATGTTCATTTCCAAGTACAGAGATAACCTCAACCTAGGGAACTTTGAGCAGGATTCCAAGAGCATGACTGTGGCTCCTGTGAGACACTAGAGGGCAGAGTTGCACAGGGAAGGTTTTCTGCCACCAACCTGGAAAGGGATGTGACTGGGGGTGTCTTGCTCTAGATTTATTTGAAAAGGCTTCTAAACTTTTGAATGGTGATCTAAACTTTTCTGATATGAAACCAAACAATAAAACATAAGGAACCTAGAGAAGGGCTGATGGAGGACACTGTCCTACCAATGGCCATTCCTCCTTGCAGTGAACATCTCATTTCCTAAGACATGACTGCTGCTTTTCTTCTGAATAAAAGACTCTTAACTACCAAGGCACACTTGTGGACTCTAAAAACTTGAGGTATTGAGTTACTAGTGACTTGTCCCATCAAGTTTTGGGAAGCAAGTATTCCATTTATGTTAATCAAGTACCGTAAGATCAAGCATAATCTCTACATGCTATTAAAAGTATTCTGAAGAAGGAATCCTCAGCCTCCAGAACCTTTTATATCCACATTCCCTATCAATGGCAGAGATGCAAAAATAATATGGGCTGTCCAGAATCCACTGCACTGATAAATGGAACCCATTTATTTCCAAATGGATTCTGGAAGGCCGAGTATCAATTTGCACAGCTCCAGGAGCAACAGAAAAAGTCATCCTCCACCCTCTAAGTCATTGCTTGTCTTTCACAGTGGCCAAGTCAGTCAAGACACCTCAATATATCTCAATTATATTATGCTGAATATCAGAGCATCAAACAGTCATTCTCCAAACAGCCAAGTTTTTCAGGCAACATTAGATGAGATGACTGAACTTCTCTCCAAAGCCATTCATCTTAGGAACTGTGTTTGCAGTGAGGGAAAAAAATGTACTTTCTAAAAAAGAAATCATTTCAAAGTTGGTTTTTATTTGCTTTATAATTACTATCTTACAAAATCAGCATTAAAAGTAATTTCAAGGTATATCATAATTAGGTATCTATAAACGCTTAATTTGATTTAGTCAGCCTAACAGGATTAGGGTATTAATAGCCACGATATCAGTGCTCACCACATGGCTTGGCAAGTGGCTGAACTTATATTGATCTGCATATTACCAAAGCCCATGCTCTTTCAGTTAAATTACAATAACCCTCATAGAATCTCAACCCTTGTAAAAGATTCGTGGCATAGTATAAATGGCATAAATGACAAAGTATAAATGGTATAAATGACAAAGGCTAGCTGTGTCAACTTGCTATCCTCCTCTGGAGAGTCTGCAGTTACGGAGGATATTAGCTTTTTGAAAATAGTAAAAAGTATTGTGTATTCATTTACTAGTAAAAAGTTAATCCCTGGATCCTTAAATCCTCATACCAGGTCCTGGATTAGGAGAAGAAAAATGAAGGAGGAAGAGGGGAAGAGGAGAAATAAGAAGAGGAGGGGATGGGAGGAGGGGGGAAGAGGAGAGGAGGGGGAGGAGAAGCCCAGATAGTTCCTCACAAATTGTAGATGAAGACAACTGAATGAATGTCTAAGTTAACACATATTTACAGAAAGTCCATTAGGAATTTAAGAAAACACGATGCAGTACGTATGAGCCGTGAGTGTAGAACCTTAAACTTTCTAAACTGACAACTTTATAGTCAGAACTCAACCCACAAAGTACTTGTTGGTTTTTTTTATAAGTTTCTGTTATAGGAATAGCTTCATACAGATCCAAAATTCCATTATTAATAATCCAACCATACCATCTCTCTAAGATATTCAATTCATATTCAAAGACCAAATGGATGGAGAGGTAAAAGATGGATAGGGATCTGTATCATGGTAACGTGCAACCAAAGTAGAGTCAGAGTGGACAGACTGATATCATACGAAACAAATATTGAGACGAAGCTATGTATTTAATGAGAGTTCCTTTTAGAAATTTATATTTCTGAATGTAATCACCAGTTTAGCTACTAAGAGGCAGGAATTTGAAGAGATAATTAAATTATGAGACTATAGTCCTCATAACTGGAAGGAGTAAGTTTCACTCTCTTCTCTTTACTCCTGTGTTAAGGACACAGCATCCACAATGAGTTAGCCATTACCGGACACCAAACCTGCATGTACATAGATTATAATCCTGAATTATGAGAAATAAACTTCTATTTTTTCAAACTACTAGACATAAGATATTTCATTACAGAACTAAAAATAGTCTAAAACATAGAAACAAAGAACATTCTATGATGATAAAATGACCAGTATGTCAGGAGGATAAAACATTTATAAACATATTGGTACTCTATACCAGAGCCCTAAAACACATGAAGGAGAAAACAGACAATTCAAAACTAACAGCTGGAAACATCAAGGATCAAGTTTCAACTAGAAAGAAAATCAACAAGAAAATCGAAGACTTTAACATCACCATAAAAAATGTCCACTTAGAACTTGTATATTAGGCCAAATGTCTCATCCAAAACACTTTGGACCATATGAGAGTCACAACTCCAAATTTTCTGGTTCTTTAATATAAAATAGTACATTTGGGACATATTATGAAATACCTACATTATCATCATGCTGTCTCTTCATTTATTTGCTCTTCAGACTGCACTTCAACTAGTTTTCAAAGTCAGCAGCAGCAGCAGCTGCAGCAACTAAACTCAGATGTCACATCCTCCGACTTCCCTAAGTCCTCTATGCACCAAAACTCACAGATGTCATATCCTCTGACTTCCCTCAGTCCTCTATGTCCCTAAACTCACATTTCTCCATGCTGTTTTACATTTCCTTAGAAACTTGATTTTAGAATGCTTTTATTTACAAAATGTAAAATTCCCATGTACCCCACATGCAGTTTTCTTCTTGTTAACATGTCATGGTGCCATTACATATTCATGGCAACTAATAAAACAAGCACCACTGGGGTGTTACTGTTGATTAGTCTCCATACTTTATAATATGCTGGTCCTTCTTTGTCTCCATTTTCTATTCTAGGCTCCAGGCCGAACTCATTACATTTAGTCATCTTGTTCTTTTGTCTCTTATTGTCTCGTATGTTTCTCGTTCATTTTCTCCAGCTTTAAAGACTGACTGCTCAAGTGCTTTGTAGGCTTCTCAGTTCATTCTGTCTCGTGTTTTGTTTTGTTTTGTTTCACAATTATACTGAGGTGTTAGGTTTAAGGTAAAACAGCTTCATCACAGCATATCAAGGGTATATGCTGTCAATATGACCTGTCACTGAGGATGCTATCATTCCCTGAGAAACAACTTCATCACAGCATATCAAGGGTATATGCTGTCAATAAGACCTGTCACTGAGGACGCTATCGTTCCCTGACAGTGTTAACCTTAGTCATGTGACTAAAGCAATGTTTGCTAGACATTGCAAATGTAAATTGATTCCCCTCTCCACATTCAACTGCCACAGCACTCTATTCTTTGGAAACAAACCACTGAGTATAATGGACACTCAAAGTGTAACGGAGGGAGTGATACCTGGGTGCGGGGGTAGTAAGTTATTTCAAGTGTTCTTGATGAGAGATTTGCCTATCTTTCACATTTGCTTGTTTGTTCATTTCTGTCTATCAGTGTCCTCCACTAGACTCAAGTCCTACATGGTCTATTTTAGCAAACCTAGAAACTGTATTGAGGATTTGTTAGGGCTCTCCAGAAAGCCAATACCAATAGGGTGTGTGTGTGTGTGTGTATGTGTGTGTGTGTGTGTCTGTGTCTATGTCTCCATGTGTGTTTTTGTCTATGTGTGTGTTTGTATCTATGAGTTTCTGTGTGTTTGTGTGCCTGTGTGTGAATCTATGTGTCTGTGTGTGTATGTGTGTGTGTCTGTCTCTGTGTGTTTTTATCTCTCTGTGTGTGTTTGTGACTATGTGTGTCTCCTTGTGTATATGTGTGTCTGTGTGTGTATCTGTGTGTATGTGTGTACATGTGTATATGTCTGTGTATGTCTGTGTATGTACATGTGTGTGTGCGTGTGTGTGTGTTTGTGTGTGTGTGTGTGTGTGTGTGTGTGTGTGTGTGTGTGTGTGTATGCGCGAGCATGTTGAGAGATTTATGGCCAGGAACTAGTTCATATGACTGAGACTGATGAGTCCTCAAATCATTAATCAGTGCAGTTAGAGATTCACCAGAGCAGACCCTATGATCCCAGGAGGTGCCTGAAGGCCTGAGAAACAAGAGAGCTGACAGAATGGCACTGAAAGCCTCTGGGTCTGAAGGAATCAGGATGCAGTCCAGGGAGAGCCGATGCTTCTGTCCACGTACAACAGCAAGAGCAAAGCAATTCTCTGACTTAGAAATAGACAGGCGGTGGAATTCCCTTTCCTTCCAAGAGAAGGTCAGCCATTTTTTTTTTCTACTTAGGATTCCAATTTATAGGACAGGTCCAACCAGATTACAGAGGCATTCGGCTTTACTCGACCTACAGATTCAAATGCCAGGCTCGCAGCACATTCAGAATAATGTCTAAGAATTTGTCCAGTGCATCTGAACATAAAATTAGCCCTTAAACCCAATTTATTTCCCATTAAATTATTAACACACTATATAATTAACAAGGCCTTATGGTTATTTTCTGTCCGTTCTAGAATCAAAGATCCTACTTGCTTTAACAAACTTGTCACCTCCAGGGCTTAGGACAGTGCTTACAGTGCAACAGTTGTTGTTAAATAAATGACCAATGACACTTAATCACAAGCACAAATAAAAAATAATCAATCATGAAATATTGATTATACAGTGCACAATAGAAACTAACAATGATGAAATGTTCCGTGGTTATCTCTGGGGCAGGAGGAAAATCGCCTCCTAGGCCCTGAAGTGCACAAGTGTATTAGTTGCTTATCTTGCTACAATGACAAAATACTTGACAGAAGCAACTGGCAGAAGAAAGGGTCGTGTTGACTCATGGTTGGATGATACAGTCTTAGTCTCTTCCCCTGTAGCTATGATAAAATGCTCTGACAAAAGCAATTTAAGACGAAAAAGAAAGGCTTATTATTTATAGATATAGTCAGTCTGGTAGGAAGGCCAAGGCAGCAGGCGTTCACATCATATCAATGGTTGAAAAGCAGAGAGTAATGAATTCATACAAGCTCATGCTCAGCTTTTTTTCCACTTTATAAAATCTAGAATCCTATGACCATAGAGTAGTCCTTCCACAATTAGGAGATCAATCAACTTAAGACAAGCCACCCATAAGCATGCTCAGAGGTCCATCCCCCAGGTAATTCTAGATTTTGTCAAGCTGATAGTTAACACTCAGCACAACAGGTAGGCAACTCAGAGTGACAGGAGCTTGAAGCAGCTGGTCACATGCATCATTAGTCAGAGAACAGAAAAAGATCGCGGTTATGACTCAGCTCTTGTTCTCCATTTTATGCAGTCTAGGACCACAGTTCACATTGAAGGTAGATCCACAGTTACTGTCACAGGCATGGCCAGAGACTATCTTAACCACAGTCATCCCTCACAGGCATGCCCAGATGCTTGTCTCTTATGTTACTCCAAGTCCTGCTAAATGAGCAGTTATCAACATCACAACTCAACTCTTTATCAACTTGACAGCCAAACACAAACACATCACTTTCTACATCTTGTCTCCATGGACTCATGGTATTCTCATAATGCAAACTGTAATTAGTCTCCAGTGTCTTTAACACTTCCAACCCTGTTTAACAGACCAAATAACAAGTCTCATGTATGAACTCAAAACAGTACCTTAATGATAAGTTCTTACACAATCAGAAAAAACAACTGTATCCATCAGTGTACAAAGGCACAGAGGTAACAACTGTGCCCCGAAAGGGAAGGATGGAGCAGAGCAAGGATCAGACCAGAAGCAAGAGCGGCTCCCAGCAAGGAAAACAACAGATCGTGCAGCTACATGTCCAGCATCTTGAGCTCCTGATGAAATTATCTGCATCCCTACCCCTCCAGCTGTTACCTGTGGCACCCCATAAGCTCTTAAGCACCCCTACAGTGAGCTTGTTACTTTCATTAGAGGAGGTTTCATGGTCCTGGCATCTCCAGCATTAATTTTGCAGCCCTATACACATTGCAGACTTTAACTTAATCTAGATAGTCCCTCGCAGGCATGCCCACAGGCTGACTCCGACTCGATTGTAGATTCTGTAATATTGACACTGTTAATCTGAACACATCCATTCCCCAATTACCACCATGCTCTGTCACATTAATAAATAGTCCATGATGGTGAAGTGCCCATAGAGGACACTTGAAAATGCGCTGGTATTTTCTTGTTTCAGCTTATAGGAATGGAACTTAAATCATGTCTCAAACAAGCTGGCATAATTCTTTTTTAAATGTCCTTTGCTGTCATGGACATGACCTTCAGCCTCATCCGCAGTAGGTCAGAGGAAGAGAGTTCTAGAAGAAGGGGGAGTCACTACTCTGCCTTGACAATCACTTAGAAATTTTCACTATCTATGTGTTCTGCACGCCATGGCCAAAGAACCACATAGCCTGACGCTACCAACAAATTTTGGACAAGTTCCTTGCAGCCCTGTTAGCTAGCCTAGCATTTTATGTGTTTGTCTTTATTTTCACTTCTTTAAACTACTGCAGTCATCTAGATCTGAAATGAAATCCTCAGAAACTACTGTACTATTCTGGACAGGCTGCCATGACAGACATAGAAAGACAGCACAGCAGGAGGCTGGAGAGGTGGTGTGCAGTCAACATCTGATTCAAGCTGTGGATCTGAGGCTGGGTAGTCTTGGTTCTGGGAAACACTATACAACATCACTTCACTGTGGCCTTCTCTCCAAGGGATTGGAGCATTTGCTGGAAAGTTCCCAGCTATTTGTCCCCACATAAGAAACAAGTAGTAAGATAATGCCCAGAAAAGCAAGTAAGAGATGGACCAAAGGAAAGACAAGTATGGAACAAAAGAGAGCCTGTCTTCTTTTGTCCTCAACTAACAAGTTTTCACATACTTTATTTAAAAAAAAAAAAAAAGCTAATAGGCTATTGAAATGTATGCTTGTATAAAAAAATCTATAAATGTAACATGGAGTTTAATACAGGAAATATTTTTCACAAAAATATAAAAGTCTGTGATATTTATAAAAGATGCTACCCTTTCCTAGAATCTTTTCTAACAGGTCTAATAAACCACACCGAGCCTGTGTAAGTATCCTGAAATAATCCTCTGTTCATCTATTTGGTAGCTCTGTGTCATGATGCTAATTGAGGAGGAAGATGCCATTTGGCACAACTGCAAGACCATATCTAGCAAAGGCGTGCCCAGGAGCTCCTGGAATAACAGCCAGACACTTGACGAGTCCGCTCCCCCTCTATCCCTGTGCCTAAATTGTGCTCTTGGCCACTTACACACAATCAGCTGGCTAAAAAGAGAAGCAAGACAAAAGGCACATTAAGGAAAGAAGTTCCATTATTCCAGTTCAGATACACTGCCCATGTGTCATCAATCAAAATGCACTAACATGAGGCGATAAAAATGGAGACAGAGAAAGTTATTAGATGGAAGTTGCACAGCAGGTAAAACCTAAGGGACGGATGGAATGAGAAATGTCTCTTTGCTAAGTCCCTGTATTGCCTTACCTGTACAGTTCATGTTTCTAAGTTTCCCTCATATCCTCCCATACAACAATTTACAGTCCACTTTTATTGATATCAAACTTCATTTGCATAAATCACACGGAACAGCTGTTGAATTGCGAGTTGTGCTCACAGGGGACAGGCTGTCAAATATCCAAGGATACAGGAAGCACAAAGCACAATACAGATGTTCTCGGCACAGACCTGAGTGGACCATGCATTGACTTGTAATTGTGGTGATTATCTGCTCATCAGGCCCATCTCTGCTATTCTGAATGATTTGATGCACTCCCAGTTTGTCCTCCGAGTCATCCTCTCTACTCTTGGAAGGTCCCAGAATAGAAGGAAGCTGAGTTTCCTTGGTTCTGATCCCTTTAGTCACAGCACAGCAAAGCCACAGGCAAGGGAAAGCCGGCAGTGAGCAAGAAGGAATGAGTCCACTCTTTGCTTTAGCTTCCTGTGCTGGGGTGTCATCCAGCCGGCCGAAAAACATCATCTTTGAAGTTACATTATAATGATACAAACCACACATCAAATAATGTAGCCTTGGTCTCAGTCAGGTGGCAGATTTCACAGCAAAAATTTATATCCAGTAGACTATCTTAGCAGCTCCTCTGCAGCCATGAGCACATAGTGAAATTTCCAACAAATTATTTAAATTCCCCAAGCAGATGCTATGTGAAATCCTTCAACCAGTGACAATCTCAATAAAGAAAGTGTGTCACTGGTAGCAATTATTAAGTCATTTTCCATGACATGTTAAGTTTTTAAAAGAGTGGATGTATTTTACTGGAAGCTTGTGCATGCTCTCTCTCTCTCTCTCTCTCTCTCTCTCTCTCTCTCTCTCTGCTTTAAAATTTGATCTCTTTATTATTTTTGAGGTTTTTGTTATGGTCTGGAAAACTGAAAACATTTATCCAGGCATACTCTGAATCTCACTGCTAGTAGATCTAAGAAGACAGTGGAAAGCGAGCAGCCACCAGGCAGAAAACCAGTACTCAGGAAGTGAAAACAAGTGTAATTCCTTAAGGCCGAGTCTCATTGCAGAAATAACAGAACTTCTGTGATTCTAGAGCTTTGCTAAAACACTCACTCACTCATGTTACCAATATTCATCGAATGGTCACAAACTGACCAAAAAGAAATCTAATCTCAAGCAATAGTGTGCTGCATTCTGTGATTTGCTCTAAAGCTTGTTCCAGTCATCACTACTCATGCCCTACTCTAAAAACCCTCAGAAAACTGACACAACTCAATGTCAGAACTGTAGACTCCTGGTGAGCGGCAGATGCTGGAAGGAGATGTGTGGGGATAGGCCCACTTGTCCTCTGCACATGTGTGCCAGGGCTCGCTGAGATGAGGGGGCAGCTTGCTCCAAGAACACTGAGGGCTTCGGTGGCCCTCCCAGCCTTCCAACTGATGAGATGGGAACCGTCCCTGGGCTCCGAAACAACTAAGATATTGGTAAGAACAATGGCTTGCATATTTAGTAACAGTCAATAGTAATATTTAATACTTTTATGGAGCTGGACTGACACCATCTTCTAAACGATGTAAGTTAATCATAGCTCCACTTAATGCTGCAAACTTTAAAACATAATATATTTTGCCCATGTGATTCTCTAGGAAACGCCCGAGTCTTTATCAGGCTTCCATTTGCTTAACTATTGCTGAGCCCCATGGGCCAGATCCAGTTCTGTAACTGCTTTTGGAATACCATGTCTTATAACATCATGACTGAGTGAAGTTCAAGCTTCAGTGTTGTTAACTGCAGCTTCCCTGGAATACAGTCATGTCTATTCATCGATATGGTGTCTGTAGCTGTTTCTGAGCTAGGACAATTGTCACAAAGACCCTCGCGGAGCTTAATGAATTTTCTATTCTGGCTTCCTGATTTAAATAATCAGGTATCAAGTGAAGACATGTTGGAGCTATGTTTGCGATTTTACTCAAATACTTTCTGCTCCCCCCCAACTTGTGTTGAGGGACAGATCTGCCCTCACCTATGTTCTAGATCCGTTCTCCTAGAGGCAGCTAGGTGAACAGACACAGACAGCAGAGAGGAAAAAGAATACCAAAACAAAGGGAAGACACACTTTAAAACAACTACAATACATGGAAAAGCAGAAGTATGTGAAGGAGAAATTTCTGGAAGGTATTATCTACATGATGAACATTGTCTCCCAGCCTCACCCTGTGTGGGCTTTTAGAAGCACCAGGACACAAGAAACCCCAAATGTTCACTACCTTTTCCCCATCTCTCCTGTCTCTGAGCCATCTGACTTTGGGACAACTTGGAGAATCAGCAGAACACAGTGCTGTACGGTAAGCAGGACAACTGTAGTAGAACACAAAGTTCAACTACATATCTCATTCAACAGAGAGTTTGTAGTACAACACAAAGCTCGTCTACAGATGCCATCAACAGTCATCGATTGTGTCTTGACGAGTGAAATGCAGATTCACACGTCTTGAGAACGAATGAATAAATGAAACAAAACCAGTGTCTTGTGGCATGTTCACTGCTCATCTTGTCAGTTTTAGTTACCTACAAGTTATGCTAGGCATAAAGTTATGAAATATGATATTTGAAAATCATCTTTTTGTTACTGGACATGCTCATGAAAGGTTTTGCCTCAGCTCCTTCTCTACCATTAACCCACTGGAAATAATAACAAGATCAACAGCTAGACAACAAGTCAAAGTGAGACAAGGTTGTATGAACATGTTGAAGTCAAAGTGAGACAAGCCAACGTGAGACAAGGTTGTATGCACATGGACATGTTGAAGTCACCAAGCGCAAGTACTGGAGATGCTTCTGATGGAGCCTAGACCAGGCTGATGCAATTCATGCTCTCAGATTTTCTTCATAGATTTTCAAAATCTCAGTCAATTTTAGAGATAATTCATCAGCTTCTCCTAGTGCATTATACTGTGAGGTTCCGTGAAGGTGAAAATATTCCCTTCATACCCCATTTAAGAAAGTAATGAGATCTAAACATGCCTTACAAATCGGTCTAGAAGTTGGACTTGAGAATGATGTCTAAGATGAATACAAATAATGCTAATTTGTACATATTGTGTGGAATTACAGGATTTTAGTTAACAAGGATTTAAAACTGAAAAACAACTTTGCATCCCTGACCTTTTATGAAAGACTTTCACATTATTCTGACAGCTCTGAGAAGACCTGTGGCCCAGAGCACATTATGAATATTTAAAGGAAAAGTAGCAGGGAATGCGAGTAAAAATGGCCAGAGGCCCAATGTCTTAAATAGTAACTGGCTAGCATGCAAGCCTAGGTGGATGAGGCAGGTAGACAGTACTTTTCCCTCTGTTCCAGGTAAAGGAGAGGACGGGTATCTCTTTGCCTCTTGATATGCTACTTTGTGATGCTCTGGCAGGCCACCTTGTGGCATTACCATTCAACACATCCCTGGTCCAGCTCCTTAACTTCCCACTGACTGGTCACATGCACTCCACCCAGTGACAGCCATTCCAAACTACAAATTCACAATGGCTCCCATGACTTGAGTAGAACTGTCCCATGAAATAACCACATTGAAAATTCTCTAAATCTCAGATCTCCAAATACAAGAAGACTCAAGATGGAGATAAATTAGACTCATAGGGAGGGATATCTGGAGTGCTTTCAAAAATATCAATTTATTAATAATGTATGATAATGAGTTCAATTAGAAACTGGGATATGGTTTGCCAAAAAAAGTAAATAAATAAAAATAAAAAACAAGAAGTAAAAATCTAGGTGAAGAACAATATTGAATAATGAAAAAAGCAAAACAAACAAACACACACGCGTGCACACCCACACACACACACAAACAAAACAGGATATAGAATTCACAGTCACCAGGATGCAAAGCCTACACGACCATAGAAGATGACGTGTATGTAGAAAGAAACACTATTCAGTCTTAGATGGAAAAAAGCCAAAAGAACAAAAGAACTTCCGTTACTTGCCACAATATGGGTACAGCTTAAGGGTATCACGTTAATCAGAACAAGCCTGGAATTAGGTCATAAACAGCACGTGACTTCACTTGTGTGTGGAACCCACAAGATACTGATATATTTACATGTAGACAGCAGACTGGCAATCCTCAGAAGACGGGCTGGGGTGGAGTGTGGGAAAGGGGAGGCAGCGGTCACTGGACCAAACTGCAGTTACATGCAGGGAGTAGTTTTGACAACATTCTGTATATTTCAAAAGAGCTAAAATATCATGTTCTACATAATCCTACCACAAAAAAAATGTTAACTATCGGATGTGAATACATCAGCTGGCTACATTTAATCATAATACTATGTATCCATGCACCAAAACATCTCTTAATACCCTGAATGTTTATACAATCATTAATGATTAGTTAAAAATAAAACTTAAAGAACTATAGAGAAAGAGGGCAGTAACCGTGATTTGGTGACAGTAGAGAGAAGGGAACAAGGGACCCCTCTTATCAGAGGGGACCAGGCCCTGGTTCGTCTCTTAGCAGGATGAACAGGTAACAGTGATGCTAGATCAAAGGGAGATAGAGCCACTCTAAGCATGCCACGTATATTTAGGACATTAACCCTCAAGATACGATATGGCATCGGTGCCATTCTCTCCTCTTTTTTAAAGAGATGACTCAGAGGCTAAAGGCACCTGCTACCCAGCCCAGTGATCTAAGTTTCATCTTCAAAACTCACATGCCAGAAGGGAAGAACCAACTGCCACAAGTGGTCTGTCCTCTGACCCCCATAAGAATGCCATGACATATGCACATGTGCACATGTGTACACACACACACACACACACACACACACACACACACACAGACTCACACATGCACACACTAAGAAAATAACGGCTAAAAACTATTAAATATAAGTTAATTCGTATGTACATTAATATTATTGTTGGGACTTCTCATATGTTTTCCTATCTGGAGGCATTAGGGTCTGAGTTTTATGTGAAGGGTCCCGTGTCTCACATGGCACATTACATAGTAAATGTGGCCGCTCAAAGTTACAGATCACAGACAAGCATTCACAAGCTTCAACGCTGTATTGTCAGTTTACAATGTCACCAACAACTTGAAGTAAATGTCATTTTATATGCTCATGCATCTCAGTTTGCAGACATAATATGTGCTTCAAAACAGAATTAGCTTTTACACTTAAAATACCATTAATATATCATTTCACAATGATTATATATATAATATAATAATGGTATAATGACATATTTATTAATGATATATAAATATGTCAATTAATAATATACCATCTAATATATCATTTAATAAGTAGATTCTGCAAATAGAGAGGAAGATAAATGCATTTTAAATGCCTCAAGTGTCTTAACTCCTACTACTAGTGATGCAATAATTAAGATGTCAATGTGTCCACTCACTTTCTCTGAGGTTCTACCACTGAGCATAACTGAAACAGAAGAGAAGTGAGAGAATTTGAATCTTGATGAGAGAGAAACTAAAGTGTGAGGAACTCTACTGCAGACTTTGTTCACATGTGACTGCGAGGCACTCTGCGGCAGATTTTGCTCACACATGCCTGTTTCCTGCCTGCCTGCTCCTTGGCCTTCACTGTCCCCATCTCCCAGTGACAATAAGGAAGACAAGATGTCAACAAATAGTCCTGGAAAGTGCTTGATGAATGCATCAAACAGCAAGGGCAAGCCAAGCTTCCTTCTGTGGACTGATAGCCTCCTTCAGCTCAGAGCCCCTGAGAGAAGTTACAGCAATGCCTGCTGGTCCACATGGACCTGATGAAGACCAAATGGAGAGATCAGGGGAGGGATGTGAGTCACACTAGACACTTTCTCCTGGGAAGTGTGGAAAAAATTGGTCTTTCTTTAAAGGCCAGTCAGCCTCCAGAAGTAAAGTCAATTCACCTGTCTCTTGAATCAGAGCAAGACTAAATTTGCTTTAAATAAGAGGATGCAGCAGATATGAAATCATGTCACTCCAAGGTTAAGTCTTACTACATTCATAGTGCCCACTTGCATCCTCCAAAGAAAAAATTCCCATATTTCATTGTGCTAGAAGCACAAGATGTGGGAGGAGAACTGAGGTACCAAAGGAACTGAGCCCCAAGGAACAGCTACCACCAAGAACAAGTCAAACAAGCAAGTCATTGAGGATGTGGACAAGGCCAAACCTCTGGATTATAGTCCTAGGTAATCCCTTCCGTGGAACAAGGCTTCCCACTGATCTCAAGTGAGACACAGACGCTCATGAGGCAATAAGTTGTAGTGGCTGCTTAAATCGCTAATAATTTAGAAAGTTTGTTATGCAGCAAAAGACTTTCTATTTCTACTCTTTCTTAGAAAGCTGGGTTAAAACACTAGCTCCTGCTTGCCTCGAATACCACCTAGGAAAACTCACAAAAGACCCTGAGCCATCAAGACAGACTAGCAGAAGACTGAAGAGAACTTCCCGGCATTGCCACTTAATACCACAGGCCCTGAGGCCAGGCTGACTGAGTTAGAATCCAGATATATCCCTAGAAGAGACTGGCTGGGTTCCAGTTTGACATTGCGTAATGTCGAGATAACAGCGCTGATCAGATTACTGGTATGTTACAAAGACTAAATAGTGGTATCTGTTTTCGTAAGGCATTTAGAACAGTGGCTGCACAGACTAACTGCTCGGTAAATGTCTGTGTTCAATTTTAGACTGTATTCTGTTCTAGTCCAGTGAACCGTCTGCTCATAGCCATGAGAGGACCCTTTTCATAGGAAACAGAGTACTAGACTGGGAAAAGAAGAGCCATGCATAGGCTTCCTGTTTGATTCTACCCCCAAGGGGATATGGCTTTGTATCAGGATATGGAAATGATGACTGATGACTCCATGGACCTCAGAGTGAATGCTCAGGTTGTGGGTCCTCCATAACACAACTGTCAGACTGAGAACTGCCTCTTCATCTGGGCTCTAAGAGCCCTTTCTTTGGGCATCATGGCCAATTTCAGTTAGGTAAGGGTATCAAGCATGCATTTGGAGTACAGTTCAGAGGCAGAGTATTTGCCATGTACATGTGTGGTCTCCGGTCAATTTCTAACAGCTTAAAAAATGAGTACCAAGCTTTATATGTATTAGATATAGCCATCAAAGTTCTTTCAACTCTGGCATGATACAACATACTAGCATAGCATGTATGAACCTTGTTTCTAAATATTACTTTCTATCTCAGAGTAATAATCAGATAATGTTACAGATCATATATCACATATATCTAATCTTAAATACATTAGTAGTGTTGGGTCAATTTGGAGGATTTTGATTTTTGAGGAAAAATAGTTTAGAGAATTGCTTTTGTTAAAATAATTACTGATTATTTTATGAAATTGATGAAAGTAAAGGCATAAATTCCTTTTGCCATAGGATTACAATTGCTATAAATAGTATTATTTGCCCTAGACTTTTATGTCTATTCAGTGTTAATAAGGAGCTGATTTCCATTTACTGCAAAATTAATGTTCAAAGGAATGAATATATAGTAGCTCCCAATTAAAGTTTTGAAATACCTAACTTTCTGCTGTAGCTCCACACATCATTTCTTCTAGGCTCACTACTGGTGAGAAATAGTTCCTATGTCTAGCCTTTCATGTATTCTGTTCATAAGATTATCATAGACACAACAATGCCAACAAGGCCATGACCTTTGGGCATAGCTCCAACTGTTTTTCAGGACAGCATAAGTTGACCCATGAACTGGAAAAGGTCTGTGACTGACTTCTGTATGGCCACACCTCTCATTAGGTTAGCTTCCCCTTTTCAAGTAACTTGTAAGACTGAGGTGAAGAAAATTTCCTTTTTCATTTCATGATTGATAATCAGGCCTTAAATGCAAATTTTAGAGATGCAAATTAATTTCATATAAGGGACCAATTGAATACTAAGAAATTTAAATTCTTAATGCAATAATAACTCATATTCTGGATTCTTTCAGAAACATTACATTTCAGAAATATAACATGCATGTTATATAGCTCAATGTAAATTGAGTTTGGTCATGGGCAAGCCTAGTGGTCATGGGCAAGCCTAGCGGTCATGGGTAAACCTGATGGTCATGGGCAAGCCTAGTGGTGAGGGCAAGCCTAGCGGTCATGGGTAAACCTGATGGTCATGGGCAAGCCTAGTGGTCATGGGCAAGCCTAGCAGTCATGGGTAAACCTGATGGTCATGGGCAAGCCTAGCGGTCATGAGCAAGCCTACTGGTCATGGGCAAGCCTAGTGGTGAGGGCAAGCCTAGCGGTCATGGGCAAGCCTAGCGGTCATGGGCAAGCCTAGCGGTGAGGGCCACTGGATTCCATTGTGTTTCTCCTTTCAAGTCTTCCACTGTCTTTTTCACAGTTGTCTTATCTCTGCTCCATCTCCTGCCAGATCTCTGTTACATATTTCCTCACTTTCCTCTATGATATCTTCTTAATATTTTGTATTTGATACTCCGGGTATGAGGAGAGAGTATGCTGATTTCGATATACTGAATGCTAATAAACTATTTTTAACATAATGAATAATTTGTGTTTCTGGCATTTTTGTTATTTAAAAATATGTACAAAAATTAGATAACACAGCAAATTTGGAACGACTTTAGAATTTCTTTTCTTGTTTTTTTCAAATGTGGGTTCTGTTGAAGTTTATTCCA
>CM052716.1:12154195-12207173 GCA_028551405.1 Uromys caudimaculatus
GGGTATGAGGAGAGAGTATGCTGATTTCGATATACTGAATGCTAATAAACTATTTTTAACATAATGAATAATTTGTGTTTCTGGCATTTTTGTTATTTAAAAATATGTACAAAAATTAGATAACACAGCAAATTTGGAACGACTTTAGAATTTCTTTTCTTGTTTTTTTCAAATGTGGGTTCTGTTGAAGTTTATTCCATGGGAAAAGAGAATTAGCCTATTCAAAGAACTTGAGTCACTTCCACCGAGAAAAAATAAAGAGATGAGGGATGAGGTGGGGAAGAAGTCTGTTGCAGTGGGCAGAGAGGGGGGCATTTAACTGCAGACTTATGATACTGGGTCACTGCGATTTTACACAAAGTCCTGAAACCACGTACAAGTTCAGCAGCATTATGAAGAGCAGCTGCGGGGAACACGCCTGCATCCAGTATGTAACCGAATGGCACCAAGAATGAATGCAGACAAAATTTTAAAAACTCTTATGGAACAGAAAACATAAGCAGGAAGAATGCTTAGAGTTGAGCTGAAGGTTCAACTGGAAGTTTCTGCACTGGTAAACAGCCACTTCATTTGCATCTCTTTCCATAAACTGAGCTAGGTATGGTTTAAAATGCAAAAATGTCTGCTAAATAAGCTGTATAGCATCTCTTATTAAAAAATAGACTCACGTGGATCCATTTTTACAAACTTAGCCTTTAAGAAACAGAACTCGGTATAATTTAATCAGCAAATACCAAATTTTAAAGGAAATCGTTTGGTTAAAATGCCCTTGGGGTTTCTCAGATAGAATGTCACGGCTTTCCCTAAGCACAGCCTACAAATTCTACATCTTGGTCTTACTGCAACTTGCATTAAATATTCTTAAGTAGCATTAAGGAGATTGTTTAAGCCAAAATGAAATTCAAGTATACCCATGTTAACAAAATTATTCCTGGAAGAGTAAACGTTGTGTCTACCTGGCAAGGCTGTTTCATTTTAATGGCTGTGACGTGGTATCTATAACAGCACAGTTCACAGGTCCAGGAGCCCCTCTCACTGATCCACTTCAGAAGACACAGCTGATGTGTGTACCGAACAGACCCATCACATCGGCAGGGATTTAACAACTCACCCTGAAAAGAGAAAAAAAAAAAAAAAAAAAAAGCAGGGCGCTGTGAATATCTGTGTTTCTGCCTCTACTTAAAAGCCCTAAGCTTGATTTCTTTTCCGTCTACTCGGTTTACCCAGAAGGACACAAGCATCAAGCTCTATCCCAGAAAACCAAATTAAATTTTTATATCTCTGATGGGAATGATACTAAAGTCTTTTTTAAAAAAAACTATTTCTAAGATAGTGCCTAGAGTTATGACATAAATGTTCCACTGACATACAGAACGTCTGCAGGATATAGCCCCCAATGCCCTTGGGGCAAAGCTCTACTATTAAATCTCTTTAATAACTTTTAAGTGGATGGTCAGATGCATTTCCTCTGCAGTTATTCTATACTTTGCTAAGGAGGAAGTGTATGGCAGAAAGCAGCGCATAGTAGCCTGTGCTTTTACTTTTTCTAAATGAAGCATCATAAATATTGACTTGGGGCACTATTTCCTGAAAGCCTGCATATTCTTATGCAACTTCCTAACTTTCAAAGACATTAAAGCTAATGTTTTCACACACTTTGCAAGGGAAATGCATTATCATTTCCCCTGAGTGATGATTCTCGTGGAAGTTTGCATGTGCCTCTAAAGATGTTTATAATTTTAAAATATGTTTCTAACAAAGCATCAAGGACATCAACTGGAAAAAAAAAAAAAAAAAAACCTTTCTTTTCAAGTACTTTCTTTTGCAAGAACTGTATAGCATCTTTCTCATTAAAAATTTGTAATAAAACACATCCTCTTTTGGTATTGCATATTGGTATTGCAAGCCTCATATTGGTATTGATATAGCATGACTTATCCCCGCCTCATTTGTATTCTGAGACTAAGTTCTCTGGATACATTAACAGAAAACAGACTTATCTTTGCATCCTATAGGCTTGATTCCAATCTTTTAAGTAATTCACAAGAAACGCTTAATGATGTTACCTGAGGAATACCTGACTTCAAAATAAGGTAGGGGAAAAGGGCATAGGTTAATTTACTTCTGTATTCGCCACCAGGACACTTTATTTGCCTTCTCAGAAAGAGAACTGGAGAGGAAGGCTTAGTTGTGAGGCGTGCGCTGTCCGCGGTGCTGAAAGCTTTACCCTTGTCGGCCGGGTTTGCCCAGCGCTCACCTCCTGCAGACATTGGGTCCCTCCCGCCTTACCTGCTCTGCGCCCTGGAAGCAGATCTTGCAAATAGGCTGATGGTGCTGGTGCTGAAGCCCCGAGCGCTGGTCGCCACCGCCGCCACTACTGCTGCTGCGGCTGCTACACACGGAGCGTGTCTCGGGCTGGTCTCCGGTACCTCGCCGCTCGCCCTCGCCGCACGCGCCGGCCTCGGGCTCCCCCGGGCTGCCTTTCCCCGCCGCAGCCTCGGGGAACTTCACCTCTGGAAGGTGCCTAAGACCTTCGCAGGAGTCACCCGCCGCTGACACCTCCTGGTCGCCGGGCAACAGAGACGGCGGCAGCGGCTCGCCCGCTCCCTTGCGCCGAGGGGCCAGTTCTACCGGTGGCTCGCCCGACCCTACGATGCGCTCCAGAGGCGCGGGCAGCGGCGGCCGGTAGCGTGGGGAGGTGGGGACCAGGACCGACTCTCCCGGAGGCGGGGGTGGGGGCGGCGGGGGCAGAGGTGGCTCAGCTTCGAGGCTATCCGCCCGGCTACATCGTTTACTGCCCTCGTCGCTCATGGTGGAGCCGCCGGCGTCCTCCTGCCCGCCCGGTGGCGGGCCGGGCGCGGACTGCAGCCAGAGAGAGCGCAAGGGGAGGCTGGAAAGGGAGGAGGGAGGAGGGCGGGAAAGGGAACCGGGGCGCAGGGACTAGGAGGGCGGGACCAGGAGAGGACGCGGAGGACCCCCGCGGCGGCGGCAGAGGCGGCTGTTCAGCGGAGCCGCCGGCTCGGCTCTGATGGAGGCGGCGCCGAGTTCGGCTGCGCGTGCCAGGCGCGCGGGGGTTGGGTGGGAGGCGGGGAGGAGCGCGGAGCTGGGCAAGGAGGCTGGGAACAAGCGCGGGACTGGGGGATGGGGGTGAGCAAGTCGTGCGTGAGAGGGAGGTGTGGGGTGCCGAGAGGACCCTGCTGGAACTGGGGGATCCCTGGGCGGCTTCCACTAACCCCGCCCCGGGCCGCTCACGTCGGTTCCGGGGCGGATTGCCCCTCTCAGAAGCGCGCGGGCACTGCGGCTCCAGTGAGAAAGGAAAGGGGGGAGGGGTCGGAAGCTGCCGATCCAAAAACCGTTACTGGGTGGGTCTGGGGGAATTCCGAGACACCGGCCGCGTGGGGGCGCGGTGGGCCAAGCGGAGACCCGCGTGGGAGTAAGGATGAGGACGAGGCAGGCATCCCTGTGGTGCAAGAACCCATTGAGCAGAGGCACGCAGGAAAGGACTCTTGGGGACAGATGCTGTAACTGCTCCTTGCTCCACTGTTGCTTTGGGGATCCCAGTCCTCTTCCCTTCAGAGGACTCTGCATCTCAAAAGTCTTCAAGCAGAAGCCTCTGGAACCGTCGTCATCCCCGGAATGTGCCAGTCCTCCTGTCCTCCTCTCCTGAATATACACCCTGGCTTTGTAAATTTTTCGGATGCTTCGGAGGTTGGAGAGTTGCAATGCCCAATTCTGTGGCTTGTGGGTCTCCTTCTTCGTGCTTACAGTAATATTGCTGCGTCCTTCCCAGGAAAAGTGGCTGCAACCTTGAACTTCTGTTTGACTCAGCCTGAGTCCCCGCCCCGTCCCCCCACCCCCCAGCCGCGTCTCCTTTTCTCTCCCTCCCCCTGGCTCCTCGCCCCTCCCTTCCTACCTCTCCCTACTTTTCCTCTGCCTTTTTCTCTCTTTCCCCCTTCCCCTTTCCAGTAGGGTACTAGACAGAAATCTGTGCTCCTGTGCTCTGGCTGTCTGTTCCAAATCCAGCAGTCTGAACTCAAAAGTCATTGAAATTATACCTTGCAAGATGTCTATGCAAATCAGTTGTGACTTATCACTGAAGTGATAATGACTTTGACAGAAGCGACTAGCCCTAAAACATTCCTTTTGGCTACATTTCATAGCTGAAGACCCAGGACCAGATAGGCAAACTAAGTTGTTCAAGGTCACCGGCCTATTAAAGGACTTTTAACTGACTCCAACTTCCATGGCTCTGACATCAATGTTGGGGGGGGTCAGGGGGTGCACTTGTTTGGGCCAGGGTGAGGGGCACATGAACACATGCAAGCATTCACACCCCCAATCCTTTCTTCATCTTCTTTATAATAGTTCTGTAGTATGTGGTTTGTGTCACCGACTCCAATTAACAGAATTGAAGTAGTTGAGCCAAGGCACAAGATTAAGTAAAATTTTCAATTATACATTTATCTTTTTTTAAAAAAGGAAAAAGAGGGGGGGGGAGGAAGGAACGAACAAACGAACAAACAAACAAAAGAAAAGGTAAAGAGGCCGAGTCTTTTGACATATATCAGTGTGGCTTGGATGAAGTTGCCAAAAAAAAAAAAAAAAAAAAAAAGAAGACTGCTGTGTCACAAATGGCTCCAGATGAAACAGCTTCCAGGAATGTCCTCTCACACGGTTCCTTCAGACCAGTTTATTTTTGGTAGCACAGTGGCAGCCAGCAAACACAGTTTTAAAATACTCCTTGCAGGCCCTGGCAGTTTACCACACTGAAGAAATGTGACAGTAGACAGGGGTTGTTTTGGGTCTTCACCTGTCCAAAGGACACCTCACGCTTTTGTATATTATCCCACTCATAAGATTTTCGTAAGTATTCATATGCTCAAATGCCTGAATCATAAATTCTTAAAAGGGGACAAACTTTATGTATCATCCCAGGTAATTCGATATGTTGCTAATAAATCACTACGAGATATAACAAAATATGCTATTAAAGGGCAAAATGAAGGCAGAGATAGTGTGGATAGCTAAGCAGGTAAACTGCACCTAGGTATGTCCTTGCAGTTGCTTGTTTCTGTAAAAATAACTCCAATAACAGAAAATTTCATTTCTTAATATGATGGCTAACCACATTTTAAAAAATGAAAGAAACAGTGTCTTCCAGCTTCACTGAACTTGGAGGCTGTCTTAGTCAGGGTTTGTATTTCTGCACAAACATCATGACCAAGAAGCAAATTGGGGAGGAAAGGGTTTATTTGGCTTACACTTCCATGCTGCTGTTCATCACCAAAGGAAGTCAGGACTGGAACTCACACAGGGCAGGAAGCAGGAGCTGATGCAGAGGCCATGGAGGGATGTAACTTACTGGCTTGCTTCCCCTGGCTTGCTCAGCTTGTTCTCTTACAGAACCCAAGACTACTAGCACCACCCACAAGGGGCCCTCCCCCCTTGATCACTAATTGAGAAAATGCCTTACCGATGGATCTCATGGAGGCATTTCCTTACCTGAAGCTCCTTTCTCTGTGATAACTCCAGCCTGTGTCAAGTGGACACACAAAACCAGCCAGTACAGAGACTGATCTCTTTCCCGAATAACAAAAGGCTCCACCTTCCCTACTGAGCCTTCAATGGACCAGTAGAAACTAAATTTTGACCTCTACTGTGAAAGTGTGGCGTGATGGTGATGAGAGAGATGGTACGAGGACTGTATCAGCTGGTCTACCAGCACCCAAATGGAAGAGAGGAAGGAGACATAAGGAAGGGTTGAGGAAGGACACCTCACTTCTAACAGCCACCACAAACTGATGTTTATCAAGTTTTTAAAAGTCAAGTTTGGTCAAATGTTAGTGAATGCCGACCTGTATGTGGAACATACAGAAATAAGGAGAAAACGAAACAGCATAGCAGATTTGTTCAAACCCATTATTATGTTCCTCACATGCATCCTTCACTACCTGGGCCGTTTCACTATGCTGTACTTAGACAACAGTAGCTGAATGGAAGAATGACGGGGAAAACTGTTAAAGAGCCACACAAGTGTGTCCCCAGATGTCCTTTTGTGGCATTGATGTATGACCCTAAGAGTTTCTCCTGCAGCTTCCCTGGCATTCACAACCCCTGGAACTAAATGTTGAAATCACTTGAAAGGAAGAGGGGTTAGACAGCAGTTAAGGCAGGCTATGGCAGGTGAGAGTGATTTTAGATTTATCCTGAATCTAAACTAGGCGTGATGTCCTTGAAGTGACCTTCAAATAAATAAAGATAGCCTGGAGAGCCCTTTGGAATTGCTTCTTAAAAACCTTTTAAGTGTAGCTCTTACAGATAGCCCAAAATGATTCCATTGGCACGTTTAGGATACATTGATACCTCCATGGAGACTGGATACAATGCACAGTGTTCTCAGTTGTCACAAACCCAAGAAAAGAAACTAAGAACCCAGCCAACACTTAATCCAGAAATCATTTCCCCCTATGCATACAGCCTTATGCTGTAAAACAACAAGATTACGTTATGTTGTGCTTGATAGCAGAGAGCTGCAAGCATCACACCCAAGCACTCACCTGTGCAGAGTACAGCTTTGTCAGGTACCAGAAATGGTGTCTGTCAGCCTCAAGGCAGCTCAGTTCCATGTACAGAGAGGTCCACAACCTATAGCTTCCTCCCTCTCCCCTTAAGTCTAGCTGCATAGATTAAGCTCTATCATATACCGAGATGTATCATTCAAAGCCACTCCTCACTAAGCAGGTCCAGTCCAAAAGTAGACAACACCCCAAATCTTCTTTTCATCCCCAATATGCCAGCAGCCAGCTGTTCACTCTTTCTGTTGTTCAAGCCAAACTCTTTTAAGTCATCCCTGCAATTTCTTTCTCACATTTGTGTATGAAATTAAAAACAAACAATCCTACAAATGTACTTTCAAAATATATACCATAATCTACTACTTATTCTAACCGCTATACTGCTGTCCCCGTTCCGACTACCATCCTCAGGCACTGGGACCATCAACTTGCTTTCTTGGGTGTGTTCCTGCTTCTCACCATCGATCCATCCCCTGCAACAGCCAGAAAATCTCATTTAAGAGTGAGTTCAACACTTCAGTTCCCTGCTTGGTAACACCAATGGCTTTGGTGGAATTTTGAATGAAAATGGTCCCATAGGCTCATAGCGCGTGGTGCAATTGGAGGTGTAGCCTTACTGGAGTAGGTATGGCCTCGTTGGAGGAAGTGGCTCATCCTCTTCCTGCTGCTTGCCGATCTGATCTGGTTGTAGGACTTTCAGGTCCTTCTCCAGCACCATGTCTGCCTGCATGCTGGCACATCCCCTGCCATGACAATGGTGGACTAAACCTCTTAACTGTAAGCCAGTTCCAATGAAATGTTTTCCTTTATAAAAGTTTCCATGGTCATGGTGTCCCTACACAGCAATAGAAACCCTAAATAAGACAGCTTTCTATCATATTATCAAAAACAGCCCTACCTCCACCTCTGAAGACATCTACCATCTGTATGCCCTACCCAGAATTCACCTCTTCCTATCCACTCTTGCAGCAGTAACAAGCTTGTGATTTCCTAGGGTCTTTTTCTTCTTTATTCCTGTCTTTAAGACTCAGTCTTGTCTCACTTCACCCACACACCCTCATAGGAAATAATATCTTCTACTATCGTTATAAGTCTCATTCATCCCACTCCCCAACACCCACTCATTCATCCCACCACCCAACACCCACTCATTCATCCCAACACCCAACACCCACTCATTCATCCCACTACCCAACACCCACTCATTCATCCCAACACCCAACACCCACTCATTCATCCCAACACCCAACACCCACTCATTCATCCCAACACCCAACTTCCTCACATTGCTTATTTTTCTTGCTTGTTTTCTCACTTAGCATCTTCACCTGACACTCTTCTCCATAGGGAACTGTCTTGTTCAGGGTTCTGTTACCAGTGACTAGAACAGAGTAGTGCACAGTAAATATTTACTATCAATCAGTCAACCAATCAAAAGTCTGTCATGTGGGAAATTATTAATCAGATTCTGTGTTTAAAGCATGATGTGGCTGGTTAAGCTGAAATTCTCAGATGAGAATGCAATCACCTATAGAAATGTGCTTCTTCCATAATATGCAAGCTATCCTTCTCCATTTCTTAACTGAGTTAATCTCATTTTCTCATTTTCTTAGTCATGTGTACTTACTATCTACTTAGTCTTCTGTTACCAGATATAAGTGAAATCAAAATCTTAGGAAATTTGATCATGTTCACCAAAGATACATGACTGACTTTATAATTCATGCCACTAGTCTTAAGGAACCAAAGTGGAGAAGGATAAATAATGGCTAGTCTGACCAACCTTGTTACAGACCTGTTCTGTCCCTCTCTGATTTTACTTGATTTGAATTTTTAGTATCTGACAACTATACCCATAGTTTACGAACATTTTTTTCTCTCCATCTTTCTAGCGTTTCTTCCTACATCTTCCAACGGTTTTCTATCCCTAGTAGTGTTTCCACTCTTAAAGGTCACCAAATCTGAGATAGCTAGGTCCTTGCTACCTTTACTGCATTCACCAATCTTCAGCAACTTGATAACTTTGACCTATAGTTCTCAAGATCCCTGGTATCTTCTCTAAAAGCTCCAGGGTACCTAATTTCTGATAAACAAGTGAAAGCAAAATTACTGATTGCCACCAAAGCCACCCCCCTTTAGCCCACTTCCCAAATGTTCTGAGACCTTGCAAAAAAAGAAAATGGTCTCTTAAAGAGCATGTTGATTTGTAAAAGATTATAGTGCACTAAAATAATGAGGAAGCTTTGTGTTCTTCCCTGCCTTGAACCTTTGAAATACAAAAGAGTTCTTCACATCAGAGATATGAATGCCCAAAGTGCCTAATTAAAACACTGTGGATGTCTGCATACACAGGACATCCTGAACCAACCTGCCATCTGGAATGTAGTAAAATCGATGTCACTTGACAGGGCAGCCAAAACTCTAATAAAGCCATTTCTGAGTTCGTTCAGCGGAAAATTACCTTGTTTTCTACCAAATTCATACATTACATGGGATTTTTGTGCTACATCCTGAATGTCATGCCTTGCATTATGGCATTAGATATGTTTTTATTTGGGCCTTTCCCCCTGTTCTACATTTTAATCCATTTGAATTGAGTCTATCTACACATATACAATCCATTTTTCTGAAGGCTATAATTACTATAATGTGAACTATGTGTGAACTAAAAGTTAATATTAAAAATGTTAATTCAAAATAACTTATTTTTAAATTATTAATTCACTTTTATATAAGTAACATCTTAAAAAGGGATTGATCCCACCATGCTTGGGTAGAGAGCAGAGGAGTCAGCTATAGAACTTGATAATGCAGATATAACCACCTTGTAACTAGCTTTGACAAAGATTCTGAAAGATTCCCTAGGTATCATCATTCAAAACCCATAATTTTGTACAGAGGAATTGCCAAGTTTTCTTACTTTTTCACCTCTCCCTACCTACTTTTCTCCAAATTCCTAATCCCACTACCAGAACTTCAGTCTTGTAGAAAAGAGTGGAAATGTGAAGCCAGAAGCAATATTAGTTTGCTATCTTTCACATGGACATGAATCCTGTCCTGCAATGCCTACCTCTTTTGTGGGGTCTCTATCATAGAGCATCTCTTCAAAAAAAAGAAGGGAACCAACTCCAACTTTCCACTAGACCACTAACCCCAATGGAGTCCCTCTGCACCATTGTCTAACCTTAAGCATTTCAAGAAAGAGTCATGATATCCTCCAAATGCATCACGCACTGATGACCAGCCATGAAGATCTGAGAAAAAAAATTACTGTGAATAAATAGCAATTCCTTAAAGGCAGGGCCATGTTATTCCCAGAACATCGCTACATGGCTAAGTAAAGGGTACCACGTATGTCCACTTCTTGGATGTAATCTGTAGCTTGTACTAATTCATGATTTCTACCAGCCATCTGAATTCCAACCTGGACACACTCAGCTAAGGCTAAAGCATGAAACTGCATTTCCAGATGTACTAGTTATTTATGGTGACACAAAGCAAGAGTTATAAAAACTTTATTTATACACAAGATGCCTAAATGCTAAACCCAGAAAGGCTTGAGTAAATACACATGAATTACTAGTTTTTAAAAATATCATTTAATAAGTCAGCAATATGTCTCAGAGGGTGAAGGTGTCTTCTGCCAGGCCCAGTGACTTGAATGTGATGCCCAGAACCCACAGGGAAGACAAAACAGGTGACTCCCATGAGTTGTTCTCTAACCTACACACACACACACACACACACACACACACACACACACACACAAAATAAAATAAAATAAAATGTAAAATGTAAAATAATATTTGATACTGGCATGGGCCCAACAAATATGTGTGTGTGTGTGTGCGTGTGTGTGTGTGTGTGTATTGATTGCTCATATATAGATATGTATATATTAGAAATTTATTGTATATATATATATATATATATGCACAATATATATATACAATTAGCAATTAACAAGCCAAATCTGCTGGATGGTGTCCTTTGATTGATCTCTTAACACTTGTAGAAAAACTAAAAAAAAAAAAAAAAAAAAATTAGGAACATAACATTAAACACATCGTATATTTTAAGAGTTGTACAAGAATTAAAAGTGTTATTAAAATACAGAAATATAGATAATTGTGTACGGAGAAGGGGATTCATTTCAGTAGTTTCTCAGAGCGATTGCTTGAGCTAGGTTCAAATGGTACACACTAGAAGTCGTCCAGCAACTGTCTGTCATGCATAGTGAACTCAGTGTGAGGGCTGAAATATAATGGCTGAGAGGATTTATGAAGCAAACACAAGAGAGTGACTATAATTGCAAGGGAGACAAACCAGCTACGTGCTGAAGTACAAGGAGACAGGGACTTCTGCTCAAAGCTGTCCTGGCAAGGTTTGACCATTCTCCTACCAAGAAGCCAAGCAAGACCCAGAGCTGCATCAGACAATGGACAAACCACCCCCAACAGTTCACCTCAGCCCATGTCCCAAATGGCAGGATCTATTTTTTTTATTTTAAATAGAACTCAACTAAATATGCTTTTCTAATTTCCCTGTCCATAGCAGAATGCAAATAACAAATTTGGAATTGTAAGCAGTACTCCCAGCATACAAAACATATAACAGCTAATGTTACTCCCTTCCGAGAAAAAAAATAAAGCTGATCTCTTTAAAATATCTCAGCAGTAAGATTTTGTTTATGAGCAAAAGGCTTTGTGCATGCTTGAGTTAACTCCTGGAAATATTACTGCCTTGTAGCCTCTACACTCAATGGCATTTATAATGAAGGGTGTGAGTATCCAAGAAAAGTATATAACCTTAGCATAGTGCTCTGCGTAGCACATATTACTTAGCATGCAAAGTTCCTTGTTCAATTATCAGGACCTTAACATTAAAAAATAAGTGTGCTGCCTGTTGCCTGTGCCCTGTTTGTTGATTAGCCTCTAATCAACAATGAAACGTTTTCAGTACAGCCAGTATATTAGTTACTATTTTTTTTTTACTTTTAATTTATTTAATTATGATTTGATTTAAATATAATTTCCTATGAAGTCTTCTCTTCATACTGATGTGGAGTAGCATGGCATAAAGGCTCCAAGTGCCACTGGACGTAAAGACCACAATGCTTGACTGTAAACCACGATGCTAGGTAATGTTTGAATGAGCACATTTGAGGTGGCTGGTCAGAGGAAAGATACAGAAATGTCAGACTATTCCACTGATGTAATAAAACACAATGAACAAGTCAATTTATAGAACCGAAAGTTTACTTGTGTTGTAGTTCCAGAGAGCTGGAGTCCATCCATGATGCTGGAGTGGAGGCAGGGGGCTGTGGAGGATGGGCAGCTGGAAGAGAAGCCGAGGGCCCACATTTTGAGCCACAAAATGAGTGAACTAGAAAAAGCACAAGATCCGAGACTCTCAAAGCCCACCTCAGTGGCATACTTCTGCCAGCAAGGCCACACCTCCTAAACCTACCCAGACAGCACCACAAACTGGGACCGATTATTCAAATGCCAGACTGTGGGTGACTTTATCATTTAAGCCACCATAGTCATTTGTACATTTCTGTCACTTAAGATAGCCAGATTAAGTTTTCTTCTAGCCTACTGGAAAGCCTCGAGCCTCTGCACACACACACACACACACACACACACACACACACACACACACACACACACCCAGGCCTGGCAGGTGCATACTACAGCTGCAGTGCTTTGGCTAAAACTCATTACCATCGCTTTCCTCTTAAAGCTCCTCCTCATCTTCCTCCACCAACGAATCACGCGTCATTTGAGAGCAGGTCATTTATATTCATGCAACTTTGATAGTTTGCCCCCAGTGCTTGGTGCAAATGTCTGAACCCTAATGGGCATTCAGAAAAAGCTTACACAGTGAACATACAGAACAAAGTGATTGTAACATTTTCAAAGATTCATCTTAAAAAATGAATAGGCTTTCAATTACATGAGCTATTCTTTTGTACTTATCGATGATAACTAAAATTGATTGTGCATTTACTAGGTCAGGCACTGTTCCAGGTGCTTCATATGTGCTAATTTATTTAATCCTCATCTCAGGGCCAGGATCCAAGGACCATTATTTTCATTATATGGAAGAATAAAAGAGGAGTCCCAGAGAAAGGGAACTGCTCATTCAGTAAGCTGGTGACAGAAACTTCTGTTTTTACTCTGGCAATCAGCTCCCCAATCCAGGCTGTCAACAAGTTTTATGTGTTTCCTGTACTAGTAAGTCCATAGTAAACCAAGTCAAGGGTGCTATGCAACTCATAGCTGCAAGACATGGCGGGGAGCATCAGCCAGCTTCACCAGTATGGGCAGCAGCAAAACCTCCTAGGGTAGCATAACCTACTGAATGCATTTGTTAGGGTTAAACTCGATTGTGTGATTTAATTAAGAAGGAAATAGGATATAAGAAAAGCAAACCATGCACCAGAAGCAATGCTCTGTATAGAGAACACTTAGTAGAATCTCATATATCGTGAGGCAGGAATTTCATTCAGGGCTCTGTGTCTCCCTAGCTCTGGGAACAGTGAGTGTGTAGACAAGGTATATGCTCAATAAATATTTGTGGGGAGAACCATGAATGCCAGTCTGTTCTACTCAGTGTTTGGGGAAAGGCTGGTTTCTTCTCATCCTAGCCTTTCAAGCAGAGGCTTGGAAGGACTTTACTTTTAGGAGACTCAGAGAGATAGTTAGGAGATGACTCATACTCAGTGTAAAGGAGCTAGTGAGCTAGGATCTGCTCCTGCTCTGGATCGTCAGCGAGCCAAAGACAAGCCAGCTGCTCCAGTGTTTGGAGCTGTGGACATGCTGCCTTCTTGAATCTGTCTACATTTCTGGGTTGTGAGTCAAGGACTACCTAAGTATGTAACCTCACTCAAATATGTCATACATGAGAAAATGTGTTCTGCTCTCCAACTCCTCAACGGCCTGTAAGTTCAGCAGTAATAACTGGATATGAACTTCCCCATGACCACAGACTAAGAAATGCTTTAGGATTTATCCATAATTACAATGCATCTGGCCAGTCAAAGGAGCCATGGAAAGAAAGCTGGGACCCTCTGAAGAGCTGCAAAATGCTGCAAAGGATTATCTTTCATGAGTACCTAGGGCAAGACAGTTTAAAGTGCACATCAGGGTCAGCCAAGACAAATGCATCTTGGAAGAAAGGGCTATCACACACCCTTTCTCCTCTCATCACACTTTCTTTACTAAGAATAGAGTCTAGCTTATAGGAAGAGATGAGCCACGGGAAGGGGAAACGGAAAGGACGCAAGCAGAAGGCTCATCCCATACGCTCCAAGCAAGCTTCCTTCCCATTTCACCTTTTGATGATGGAAAAGCCAAGAGTTTGGTTTGAAGACAACAATTTATGACTATCGTCAGACACTGAACATTTGAATGATTGAATAAAGCCTTTAAATAAAAGTGAGATGATTGGCCAAGAATGGGCTAAGAAGCTTTTATGGCCAGTAAACTTCATCTAGGGTAGAAAACACTCTACTGCCAAATTTCAGCATAATCTGTGTATACAACCCAGCATCATATTTACATTATATGTGAGATGTGTCCCTTAAAAATGGGTTTTGAAAAGACATATAAGTGATTGGAATTTTGTAGAAAGAAGATATTTTTTTTTCTTATTCACCCCAAAGTTAATGGCTGAGATTCCTACTAAACAGAATAAATAAGCAAGAAAAAGTTACAAATTTACATGATACCAATTGTACAGGACACTGAAGACTTTCTGAATAAAGACAATGACCATAGATAATTACATTCTCTTCAGTGTTTCCTCTAATGAAAAAAAGTGTAAAAGAATGATAAAATGTGATTTGGCAAGAGAAAGGTAATCTAACAATAAAGAACCAGAGAAATTAATCAAGGTCTGTGGTGTGAGTCTGCTTGTTCCTGGCTGAAGAGATAGGCGCTCCTTTCCTCTGGGTAAAGGGATGGTATTGTTCTCACAAGGGTCATGTGACCCGAGTTACAAGAACATCATGGAATTCTATCACAATTTGTTTCATAAAAGAACACGAAACACAGCCAGGCAGTGGTGGCGCATGCCTTTAATCCAGCACTTGGGAGGCAGAGGCAGGAGGATTTCTGAGTTCGAGGCCAGCCTGGTCTACAGAGTGAGCTCCAGGACAGCCAGGGCTACACAGGGAAACCCTGTCTCAAAAAAGAAACAAAAGAACGTGAAACACAGGGAGAAAGAGGTCCTGAGTAGGCCTTCCTGATTCTTCTGTTTGTTTTAACACCATGGTGCCATATTGTGGGCTAGGGAGGGAAGAGAAGTTCCGAGGACTCAGGACACTGTATGAATACCAGAACTCTAGGGTGGCCTCAGTAGAATACTGAAGACTATAAACCAGAATTAAAAACATTTTAAACCCCTAAGTACTAAAAAAGGAGAATATGCAACTGATATAACATAAAGCTATAAAGATTAAAATATTTACCGTGTAGGCTTTTAAATGGAAAAAAAGGCATCTAGATGCCTACTTTAAACAGCACAAAGTTTATGAAAGGAATCTGAGGTTCAAGGAGATGAATAAGCCTTAAAGAAACATTCCCTGGCCAACACATCTGGGAGAAATGTGATGAAACCCAAGAGAATTGTATTTACGGAGAAGGACCAGGCCGAAGGAGGGTGAAGAAAGGAATCTTTAGTAGAGCTCGAATTGGTCTTCATGTTTCTGTCCCTAAAGAATTGGTGGAGGGAAGATGGGCACGGGATGGGGCCAGGATGCCATTGCTCACGTTGCTTCTGAGATTGATCGCATGAAGTCACGCAGCCACACCTCTCCAAAATGACTTTTTGATGCTACTAACAGAAAGAAAATTACAGGAGTGAAGGGTCATTGATTAAATTTTCTATTTCCTAGGCTTATATCTATGTTCTGTCAAAAAGAGATAGCCTAGGCTAAAAGGTCTGTTTGGTTTTATATTTCAAAAATAATGCATTTACAAATCATAACTAAAATTGGTAACAAAGGTGTAAACTCATTCTTATCCTGTGGTTCTTAACCAGGAGCAATTTTCCCTACTCTACCCAACTAGGACAATGGATATTTAGCAATGTGTGTAGATCTGTTTGTGGGGTGTGTGTGTGTGTGTGTGTGTGTGTGTGTGTGTGTGTGTGTGTTGGTTGGTTTTTGGGGGTTGTTACCACATTTAATAGGCATTTGTGATATCAAGATGTATAGAAGTCAAAGACGCTGATGAACATTGTACAACAAACAGACCACACACATACACACACACATGCACACATACATACACACATGCACACAGACACAGTGTAGCAAGGACATCAGCATTATCAGGGTAGAGATATGTCATCCTAAGTAATAGTGCATCCCTTTACAGGTTTGAGTATAGCAGAAAGAAACAGTGTTAAATGGAACTAAGGGACAAAGGAAGAGGCTCCACAGATTTTGTTTGCTGTACAAGGGTCAGACCATCATTAGACTTCCCAGGACCCAACAAAAGCCAGGCGGGCATGGCAGCCTCCTGTAATCCTGTCACTTAGAGAGGGATTTCCAGTGGCAAGCTAGATAGATAGACAATTGAGAGTTGTCAAACTTGAGGGTCAGGAGAGACCTTGCTTAGTAAATAGAGTGAGGGTAAAAGGATGACATCGTCGTGAATGCTAGCCTTCTGCATACATTTGCACATAGACATGTGAACATCCATACACACAAGAATGCATACTACACATACATGCAAAAGCACCGCTGAAAACTGAAGAAACTAATCAAAGCTAGCCTAAAAGTTTCAGAAGTTTAAACAAAGTGTTAATAAGAGTAAGAATTTAAACACTGGAGACTTTTAATTTTTTTTTTGGCTTGAAAGAAGTCGAAGATTTAAAGAAAAGGGCAATGCCTAAAACTAACTGAGCTGGCTGTGCACAGCACAAGACATATGCTTAAAGTAAAAGTTAATTTAAAGTAGACTAAATGTAATGCATATGGACCAACAATATGGCTCAGCATGTAAAATCGGGTGCCACGTAACCTGACAATCTGAGTCCAACATCCATGACACACAGGGTGAAAGGAAGGAACACATGCTCACAGGTTGTCCTCTGACTTCCACAGATGGATGCACTATGGCATGTGTGTACTCCCAGTGCATGTGCTCACACACACCCACCCACACACAAGCAAACAAGCGAGCAAGTGTAGTGAAGGCAGCATAATCCAGCGTGAGGCAATGGGAGAGGAAAGGCATCTCTGACTGATGAAGCCACATGCCCCCTCAGCTCATCCCCCATTTTCCTCAGTGCTCCCTGCAAAGGTTTCCCGCTGACTTCAAAGGAGAGCTTGGGTTTTCACTTTGGAAGCTAGAAGTTAGACTTTGGAAATTATAACCCTTGGTGAATTTTAAATCTCCCAGAATGCAGCAACATGCTTATTCAATTTGTGCTGAAACTCACGTACTAAGCAGAACCAAACCCTTCGATGATAGCTAGGGGAGCAAAGTTTGTGTTTCTAGGAGGCGATGCTTGAAAACAAATGGACCAGCAAATTGCAAATCAAAACTAAACACGAAAGTGGGTGGGCGGGGGGAGAACCAAGAGGCGATGACCTACCCAGGGGCACCTTCCTTTTTTAATTAAATAATTGTAATAATTGTATTAACTATTACAGAATGTCATGCGATGCATTGGCATGGCTATACAACTCCCCTTAGCTCCTCCCAGATCCATCTGCGCCTCCCTCCCCTGAAACTTCGCACACTTTATTTGTTTTAGCGTCATCAACTCTACCTAAGGCCATTATGCTTGTTGCCTGTAGTTCTCTAGTTCTTGTACTGGGATGGTTTTAACATTTTCTTTCCATGCTGTGGCTTTTCCTCTGGTTTGGTGATTCTTAGTTGCATGTTCAGCCTTTGAGCTGGTATCCTAGATACATGGCTTTGGTTCTGCAGCTCCATAAGCGGGGCAGAAACAAGTGTAGAGTGGATGAGGACCGGGGCTCTGGCAGGGCTTTGCACTGGTATCTAGGGATATTTGAAACCCTTAGGTCCAGGGCCTATCCTCAGGGCGCCCTTACTCGGCATTAACAAGCCAGAAAACAGGACCAGAGCCAGCTCTTCTGCAGAGGGTCGGGAGGGGCTGAAGTAGTTCTTCACCAGAACTGGCCATTTCAGTGTCTGGCACATCACCGTAGAAACTGCTTTCTCCAGTGCTGCTCAGTGTGGAGTTTCTTGGAGAGAGGCTAAATTGGGGGGAGTTTAAGTTGTGGTATTACAAGGTTCTCAGCTCAGGTAGCACTTTCTATCAGTTAATGGCTACCTCCTTCTTGCGTTCCAGAACCAGACTTTATTATAGAGCTGGTATGGCCACCAGCTTTCTAACACCTTATGGAATCACACAAATGTCCCTATGTCACTGTAATAGGGTCTGAGAAGGGAATGTAATAATTGTGCTTTTCACTTCCCAAACTGACTTGAAACTTCTTTATGTATTAAAACTAGCAAGGATCAAAGTTAGGTTCTATTTACCAAACCCTACAATCTGGATAAACTACATGTCTCAATTTTCTCATTTTAAATATCTATATATGTATGCATATTGTCAACCACCTGTGTAGCATACTCCACAAATTCTAGTATAATTACTTTGTCATGTATATTGTAAAATTTTATATGTTGTAAAAGCGACCTTTTGCACATGGTCCGATACGTTTGTTTGTGTGACTATAGGAAGGTGTGTATTTATCTTTATGCCTTCCAATAATGAAGCTAGCACTTAACATAGCATTCACCATATACCTTGGAAGCACTGTGCATATATTAACCCATACCTCAAAGGGAGAAATAACAGAGGAAATTAGAAAGTATTTTTTAAGCAATAATGAAAACACAACACAATAAACTTAGGAGGTGCTTTTTGCTATTATATTTCCTAATTAGCTGTTGCTTAAAATGCTTTCGTTTCTGGTCATTTATTTTGGATTTAGTTAGTACAGAGCAATGCCTCGGGCAGAGGGCTTATGGATTATTTTAGTGCTGCAGTTCTAAGGACTAGGATCAAGGCACAGGGCAGGGAGGCAGGGAGGTAGTCTTCTGAGGGTGTGCCTCTGAGAAAGATGCAGGCACACACTCAATGCTTCAGGCCACTCTGAGGAGATATGAGCACCACCTCAAGGTAGCTTCAGTGGAGTCAAGAAGGGAGAGGTGATTATTTATTGTCTGCTGTTTTCCTTATCTTTGGGACATCAGCCTCTTAATTCTATGCTTTGGCAGAGATCCAACTCAATTAGCTTGCTTCTGTCTAGGAAGTTCCCATTGCTTCTATGATTTTTCTAAGGCATTGGAGACCACACTGTAGTCATAAGCAAAGGCTTTATGTTTTATTTCATGAGTTTTCATTGGTATGAGTGATGTTGTCTTCTCTTATGTGTGTGTACACATACATAGTGTATACACACACACACACACACACACACACACACACACACACACACACACATATATATATATATATATATATATATATATATATATATATATATATATATATGTGTGTGTGTGTGTGTGTGTTCTTGTTTTGTAGCATAACTCCTACAACCACTAGAATCTCTAAAGTGGTTAGTGTCTTACTATGCTAATGAGCTGTCTAATGGCTGGGACATAATGATGTGAGTGATTGTGATTTCATAAAGCCTGCATTAAAGACTCATGGGTTTTGTCAGACTAAAGGGTAGCTGGATACCTGCAGATGCCTGAAGAGTAGTCCCCTCTTCCACATGCCATGGCCTGGGCATCAATTCCTTCTCACTCTTTAGCTGTATTTTTTTGTATTATAATTGTAAATGGTCAAAACTTAAGTAACCGTTACCCTAATTTCTGGGACCTGTGAGCCACAGAGAAGGGCTGTGAAAATCCAACTCAGAGCCTATTTAGGAGCTTAATAGCAATCTATTGTGTGCAAATGGTAACTGCTGAGGAGCAGCCCTGATAATGACCAAGGCCCATAGGATCTGTCACCTACAAGCAGACTGAGACAGGATGAAATTGAGTTAGAAGACACCAAGCCTGGCCCAACTGGTTATGTATGAAGAGAGCTTCCTTAATACATATACAGACCAGTGAGGGTCTGTTTACAGAGTTACTGTAGGAAAAATCCCTCTGGTATCTTCCTCTATTTTATATGGTTTTGTAGTCAATAGTTTTCATCTTGATTACATCTTCTTTATTGGATTTTGGCTAACTCTTCATCAAAGAATCATTTAGAGAGTGGGTTGGATTTTTGATACTTAGTTTTATGTTGTTGTGTGACAAGGCCTCCAGCATTACAATCATTTCATCATTTCAGCCTCTCTGTGGGTCAGGAAGCTGGGTAGAAATCAGGTAGATGCTTCTGCCACAGGGTCTCCTAGGACACAGTTAGGGGTCATCTGGGACTGTGTCCATATCAAAACACCATTGGAAAGTTCCCAAGTCTCACTAGAATAGTTGATGAATGGACTCTTTTCCTCATAATGTTGGGATCTTCGGACCCTTCCTGACTGTGGGCCAATGTTAATTAAGTTCTTTAACATGTGAACTGCTTAATATGACAGTCTGGTTCATTTAAGATGATCAACTTAGAGAAACTCCGGCAAGAAATCAGTCTTTCCCAGTCTCACGTTAGAAGCATCAGGTCATTGCTTTTGCTGTGTGAAGCTTTGTCAGAAGTAATTTGCAAGACTGAAGGCATATACAAGGCTTTTGCTATGTCTGGGAACAAACCCCTTTAGGTGAGAATGAGCCATGCTCCACTACAGGAGTAGAAGAAGCAGAGTGTCTTTTCATTGCCGTCCTAGCAGCTGGAAGACAAATGCCCTAGCTGCACTTGCCCACTTGGATCTACCAGCAAACATGAAAACTAAAGCTGCTTTGGGGGAGGAGCACGTAGCAATAACCAAATGTCAGAAGCTTCAGTGTGGCAGGTCTGCTCCCCACCCAATCCTCATCACCTCTCTGGCCCAAGCGGTAACATCCTCATCCAAGTCTCTGAACAGTTCCTCAAAACCTATATTCTAAGGCTGATTCTGAGATCTTCTTAGCGATGTTGAGACACAATCAAAGTCTATAAGTGAATTCCTTTGCTCATTAAATTAATGAGTGGGTTTTTTTTCTTCTGAAGCATGCATCTAAGAAATAGAGGCAGGGGGAGGGGGAGGGGATAGGGGGTTTCCAAAGGGGAGACCTGGAAAGGGGAAAATATTTGAAATGTAAATAAAGTATCAAAAAAACACAAAGCAAAAAACAAAAAGAAATCATGAAAAAGAAGAAATTGGAAAAGCTTTAATGTTCTTATTGTGTTAATTTTTTTCCTGTGTTTCTTCAAGATCAGTAGTTCCCCATCTAAATTCCCCCTTTCCTCAACTGTGTCGTGTGTGTGTGTGTGTGTGTGTGTGTGTGTGTGTGTGTGTGTGTGTGCACTCTGCATTCTAACGATTCTCAATTCTTTCACCTAACACTGTTCTGTTTTATAAATTCATCTTTCAATGGTAACTTGTTCTTAAAAAAAAATTTAATGTTTTTTAATGTGTGTTTGCCTGTATTATGCCTGTGAAGCATGTGTATCCATTCACGGTCTGCTGAGGCCAGAAGACGGTTTTGTATCTCCTAGAACTAGAGTTACAAACAGTTGTGAGCTACTGTCTGGGTGCCAGAAACCAAACTGGGTTCCTCTGCAAGAGCAGTCAGTGTTCTTAATGAGTTTGCACTGACATAGTTGCCCACTTTTATGTCTACACATCTCAAATGTTTTATTTACACTTATACTCCTTGTGTTTTGTCGGGAGACAGGGTCTGGCTGTACAGTCCAGTTTGGTCTCAAATGTGTGACTTCCAACCTCACAAGAGTCAGGATTACAGGATGTGGGCTATCAAGCCCAGCCTCCTAGCATGTTTTAATGCTGTAAATGTAGGCAAGCATAATATAATTCTCTCAAGGAATGGGACCCTTAGATCATCAAACAAATTAACAAGTTGAATGCAGGCCATTTTAATAAATGAAAGCAAAATTTTCCACTAGGATTTCTTGAGAGCAAATCATTGGACAGTGAAGCCGTTTTGGGAAGTTGGGGGGGTGAATACCTAAACACCAGTCCCTTTGATTAAACTTCATTTTAGAACTTGTGCTGTTACCTTGGAAAGAGCTGCTCAGTTAAGAGAATGCAGCTACACGTCCACATGTGAGAACATCAGCACTGGACATCTAGTACATTCCTTGGTTTCCTCACAAAAATGTGGGCTTTTGATCTTTCTTCCAAACCAATCTCACCTGTGCTATTTGACATAAACATTATCTTGATCTTAACTGTGTATTTTCTCTCGTCCTCTTTACCATTTAAATTTCATTTCATGGGTGTTTTCATCCAAGTGGGAGTTTCCATTAAAACTGCCAGAGTGATTTCATAGTGCAGAGTCAATCTACAGCAGTCTTCAAGATAATGTGCCAAGATCTTGAGAAAACTGGAGTTTTATAAGTAAGAGTGCTGCTTTGTTCATAATACTGTATTTAAGATAGAAATCAAAAGGACTTTAAAAATCACAACTCTTCCTCATAGACTAAGAATCAGTTGAATTTCAAGGCAGACATACATACGAGTATCTAATAGGTAACACCATGACAAATACCTGTGAGAAATGGTTAAAGGCAGGCTCTAGCTTCCATTCTGTTGCTATGATAGAATACTCTGACCAAAATCAACTTAGAGGCACAAAGGGCTTATTCTGTGTATGCGTCTAGGTCACAGTCCATCACTGAGGAAAAAGTCAGCAAAGGATCTTAGGCAAGAACTAGAAGAGAAACCATTGGCTGACTCGCTCTCAGCCTCAGACATGTACAGTCCAGAATGAGCTTGCTAGACAATAAAGAGAGATACCCACAGTGTCCAGGCCCCCTATACCAATCAGGACAATCTCCATAGATATACTCATAGGTCAACCCGATCTAGATAACTCCTCAGTTGATACTCTCTGTTCTCAGATGCCGCTGTGCTATGTGAAGTTGACAGGTAATGCTAACAAGGATAAGCAGTAATGATTTGTCTTGGTTCCTGCTTTTGGTTTATTGTTGCTTGGCCATACTACTATAGACCTGTGGTGAGGCGGGGCAGCAGGGTGGGAAGGACAAAGCAGAAAAGAGCTGCTGGCATTATGCTAATTGGTAAGCAGAGAGACAAGAGGGGGCTAAGGCAAGATATAAGCCTCTAAGGAAGGCCTCAGTGCCTACAACCAGGCCAACACCACCACCCCTAAAATACTAACATATTGCAAATTCACCAATGGATTAACACTTTAATAAAATTAAATCTTTATAACACAGTTCTCTAAGGCCTCAGTGCCATTCCATTGAGAACCAAGCCCTCCCATATAAGCATTTGTGGGATACGCCACACTCAAACCATAAGAGAAGTCCTGTTTGAAAATTTAGATTTCTTCTTCTTCTTTTTCCTCAGGATAGACAAAACAACACTGGCAATAAAGTATAACTGTCAAAGAAGGGATTCACTTAAGGAAGAGGTTTTCAATTAGTCTCTCCATGTTTGTTTTAGTCATTATACTATTGCTATGAAGAGATACCGTGACCAAGGCAACTCTTACAAAAGGAAGCATTTAAATAGGGTCTCCTTTTCAATTTCAGAGTGAATCCACTATCTGGGTGAAAAGCATGGCAGTATACAATATTGGTGCTGGAGAAGTAGTTGAGAGTTATGTCCTAATTTGCAGGAAGCAGCCAGAGAGAGACAGAGACATATAGAGACAGACAGAGAGACACACAGAGAGACAGAGAGAGATAGAGAGAGACACAGAGAGAGGGAGAATGGGTCTGTCATGGGCTTTGGAAACCTCAAACAAGACCACACCTACTTGAACAGGACCACACCTCCTATCCTCAAAGAGTTCTGCTCCATAGTGACTGTCTTAGTTGGGGTTTCTATTCCTGCACAAACATCATGACCAAGAAGCAGGTTGGGGAGGAAAGGGTTTATTGAGTTTACACTTCCATGCTGCTGTTCATCACCAAAGGAAGTCAGGACTGGAACTCAAGCAGGGAAGGAAGCAGGAGCTGATGCAGAGGCCATGGAGGGATGTTACTTACTGGCTTGCTTCTCCTGGCTTGCTCAGCTGGCTTTCTTATAGAGCCTAAGTCTACCAGCCCACAGATGGTACCACCCACAAGGGCCCTCCCCCCTTGATCACTAATTGAGAAAATGCCTTACCTCTGGATCTCATGGAGGCATTTTCTCAACTGAAACTCCTTTCTCTGTGATAACTTCAGCTTGTGTCAAGTTGACACACAAAACTAGCCAGTACAGTGACTAAGCATTCAAATATCTGAGCCTTTGGGGGCCATTTTCATTCAAATCACAATATTGTCCTTTGAAAATTCTACCATCTAAAAATTATTGCATATAATTGAGGGACAGATGATATATATATATATATATATATATGCAGTAAAGTAAAATAATTGCTACAGAAAACAATTCATGTACCCATTATCTCACATTATTTTTTTTCTTCATCTGTCTCCACCTTCCCATCTCTCCAACACATATATTGCATAAGGGCAAGCCCTCATACTCTGTCTCATCCCAGGAATAGGGAGGAGATCCGTGCCTCCATGAAGGATGTTGGGGCCCAGGAATCACCCACAAGCCACATGAACACAGATCTCAGTCAGACGTGGAGAGTTTATTGAGCATATGGCCTAGGACTGATAGACCAGGGCCATGGTCCTGTTTCAGGAATTGAAACTATGATCCTGATTTAAGATCTTATAGGGTTTTTAAGCCCCAAGTCCACTAACATCTGTGCCAAGTTATTCACCAATCAGAATTTAGGGATAGGGGTTTCCTTAGGAACATGTGTTTGTTGCACACTTATCGTGCTCCCCTTGGTTGGGTATTCAACTGTAGCAGGGGACTTGTCTAACATTCATGTCTTAACTTGCCAACCAGGATGTCAGTCACCCACATACATGTGTCTTTCTGCCAAATAGGATGTCAGTTCCTAGGGAGGTCTTGGGTACTTAAACTTTACTTGACCACTATTCAAAAAGGAAGCCTTATTCCAAATAGTTTCTTATAATTGGTTCAGGTCCCTCTCTTATGTTGGGGGTCTATCCCAGGGGTAGTTTTGCCATAAAAACCTATACACCAGTACAAGCAGTGCTGTTGAGTAGTTGGTTTGGGTCCAAGCTTATTGTGGATAACTATTCAAAATAGTACTACTGACTTCTATTGTGATTGGTTTTCAAGGGCACAGAACATAACAGAATAAATTTTAACATTAGAAAGTTTCCTAGTAATAGCATAAGCATATGAGAAAGTATATAGCATAATGGCAGGCTAGCCAGGTAACTGTTACCTAGGTCTTAACATTTTACTTAGGCCTTAACAGAGGATACTTCATCAGTTCAACAAATACTCCTGAAGACTACAGTGCCCCATGCTCTCCCTAGCTTTGAGAACCTCATAGTTGTAGTAAATTGTACGTTCATGAAATAATCCATCTTCACACTCTAGTACCTTGTAACCTGATAGCCTTCCATCAAGAAGTTGGGTCTTGATATGGCACGGGGGTGGGGAGGTTTTCTGGCGTTGATGGGTACTTCCAAGCCTCCCTGAAGGACCTGGTCTCAGCCTATTAGGTCTTTGGATCCCAAGAATGTCCCCAGATGTTTTCAGTTGTCCTCACAGTGGACACGTCACCTACAGCTGAGAACCACTGTCCACAGGAAGCCAGCAAAAGACTAATTAAGAATCCATGCTGGAGACTCACAAACAGGTTCCCACCAGCAGGCCCCAGTAGAGTCCAGCTTTCTCACCTGCCCCCACACAAGCCACTATAGCTTTGAAAGGACAAATTTTGTTCTCTAGATTATCCGGTCTGCCGGGAGAGCACAGCTGAGTGAGTTTAGTTAAAGCCAACTCCCGCTGGAATCCTCATTTGTAGAACCTGTAAATTTTATTTTTGACCTTTATTTTCTTTTATTTATTTTGAGAATCTCTTCCATGAGTACACCATTAAGCCACCACCACATACTGGAACAGTTTGTTACATGGCAATGAGGAGAACACTTGAACAGACAGAAAGTGAAGTGATGTTTTTAATACAAATGAGAACGCCTTATTTACCCTTGGGTGCTCTTTAAAATGTTTCACAAATTGCTATACAGCAAGCTATTTTGAAAATGTGTCCGTCCTCTCACGAGCCCAACAGATACTTACTGAAGAACTGATTCCTGTGGCATCACATTGGATTTTAGACACTTACCAAACTATGTTGTTTGCAAGAGTAATTTACAGACTACTTCCTTCGTCTTCCCTGTGGCCTAACTAATAACTCACGTTTGTGAGGCAATGGCCCTGGCATGAGCTTGACTCTTTTGTGGGCAGGTGCTCATGTCCTTTGCCAATGTCCTTTTTCTCTCTCCAGTCCCCAAGCTCTGTCCATACATGCATCTCCTCCTTCGATATAAAACCTTATACTCACTAGCCAGAAGCATGCTCAGCCTGATGTCGCCAACCTGTGCTTTTAATACCAATACTGTCGTCCTTCCTCAGGATGGGACCTTTCCTTTGACTCTGTACTGAATATGGAACCCATAAACACTTAGTGTGCTAGAGTGCAGAGCAAACTCACAAGCACCCCTAGGATGGGACCAACCACACATCCGTTAGAGGATCTTTCTTGAACAAGTCATTTCTTAAACAGAGGGCCTGGGTGATCCCTCCCTCCTCTTCCCGGTTGCCTCTGGAAGCCAGAGTGTCTAATGCATCCTCTCTCCATCCTTCTCATTCACCTTGCCTTCTAGCCCCGTTAGCATTGTGTAACAAACTGAAAACTCCTGCTAGGGCCCGTCGTTTGTTCTAACATCAGCTGCACCAAATCCCCTTTCTGAGAAATCCATCACCCAAATCTGCAATCATCCTTGCCCCTTCTGAAACCCTCATCTACTCTTTAGTCTTCGAGACCTTCTGCACACCCTCCTTCCTTTATGCAGTCCCCATGCTGTTTCTCGGATGTTCTATTAAAATGTCCTTAATGAAGGTGAAGACCATGCTTAGAAACAACCAGCAATTTTCAGTTTCTACTTCAGCAACCTCTGCTTTCATTAACCCGCCTGCCCACGTCCTCCTCCTTATAATTCCGTGGTTTTCCAAGTTTCCATCCCTCTTCACCTTGTAACTCCTCCTCCTCTCTCTCTTTTTGGTCTTCCTCCCTATAAAGAAATATAAATGTTCTCTTCTCACTAGTTCCTGCCTCTCAAGTCTTCTAAGAAAGCTGTTCTCCAAATCTTCCCAAAGTTACAATAACATCACCACTCACCACAGATGCTCTGTTAATCTGGAGCGGTCCCATCCTGGGTGGAGCTCAGAGCTCACTGACTTGGCTGCTTCCTGGGTTATCCACCCATTTGTTGGTTGGGAATCTCAAAGACCACAGGTTCAAGACCAAACATGTTATGTGTCTATTTGGCTATATTTAGCCTGTGATTTCCATCTGGGGGATGGCATCCCCTTTTGTAAGGCACCTTGCCAGCCGCCTAAGGACCAACCCTTTATAGTTTGACTTATGTCACTCCATATCAATTCTGCCTTAGCTCAGGACCTCATCACTTCTACCTTGGATCATTGCAGCAACCTGCTATGTGAGGATCATCTCCAACTCCCTCTGTCTTCTAGCCACTTCCTCTGTGCTGCCTGATCTCTCTTCCCAACAAAAGTATAAGGATCATCACGGTGATACAGTTTCAGTCTTCTTTGAGAATGAAGTCCATGTTCCCCAAATCAAAAAGGGCTCAGTGGGACTCTTTCTCTTCCCGGGCTCACCTCTTCCTGTATGACCTGCATTCTGGCCACACTGTGTTTGTGGAGCTCTGAATACTTCTCACTCACAGGTGTCTATAATTTTCCAAACTTGTTTGCTCTGCTGTATTTCCCACTTTCTGGCACTATTTTTCTCACTCCTTTCTGAATTCACCATTTGTACTTAGTTTTGAAACATTCAACCCATTTATCAACTATTTGGGTGGCTTTCCCTGATGCCCCTAAAGGAGATCATCACAGAATCCCTGCCCCCTTCTTGGAACTCAGCTAACATGTTTGCTCTACCACAGCTCATGCTCATTATCTCCTGCAATGACACTGTAAAGTCCTCGGAGGAGGGTCTGTCCCTCCACTGCTCTTTTTATTCTCTACATATACTTTTGGTATAATATTAGGTGTAATAAGTGCCAGAACTTACCATATTTTGTCTATAAAAGCACCAAATGCTGTTTTGTCTCATTTGCTGGTCAGCAAACCCTATGAGGATAATTTCTCTTTTCAAATCTCTTTACTACCACACTCTCACATCCTAGACACATAATCTGTGAAGGAAGTCAGGACAAGAACTCCAACAGGACAGGAACCTGGAGGCAGGAACTGATGCAGAGACCATTTATGAGTGCTGTTTGCTGGCTTGTTCAGCCTTCTTTTTTATAGAACCCAGGAGCCACAGTCGAGGGATGGCCCCACCCACAATGGGCTGGGCTCTTCCCCGTCAATCACTAATTAGGAAAATGCCCTACAGGCTTGTCTACAGCCCAGTCTTATTGGGACATTTTCTCAATCGAGGTTCCCTCCTCTCTTGCAGCTCTAGCTTAGGTCAAGTTGACATAAAATTAACCACCACATATATCCAGATAAACCTAAATGATTTTAAGTGAAAAGAACAAAATGTTTATTTTTGCAATTCTGACCATCAACAGGATGTCATCAAATTAAAGCAGGTGGTGAGCTGGGACTTTTCAAGTCAGATCACATATGTCCTTTCAAGGAACAATCTGCTGTATGGTCATTAGCCATCTAGCCCATACTTAAGAGCTGGCATTGCTTATGTTAGTATTTTACAGGAAGGTGACTTCTGTCCTCAACCAGAGCCTCCTAGGGGGACAATTCTCTGTAGTCAGTGTCCAGTTTACTGAGAGCAGAGTGAAATAGCTACAGAACAATTCAACCCTCCTTGCTGTAATTGCCTGTTCACCAAGCCTATGCATTATTTATCCACTGGGCAACGAGACGTAAATAAATTCCCCCGCTCTGCCTCCAGGAAAAGTGTTTATTTGGCCTTGAAATGTTCTGATTCAGACCCGTTTGTGAGATTTCACACTTGGAGAACATCACCCATGAGCCACTAAACTTGGATGCATCTGCATAAATTTTGGCGTAGCTATAACTTAATCACTTCAATACTGGATAAATGCCTTTGCACAAAACTGAGATTTTGGAAGCAAAGAAGCTTTTTGTGTGATTTTTGAAGGTAGTTTGCTTCTACTATTGGATAATCTCACTCAACTTGTATTTTGTCTTTTTTAGTTTTAGAGTAGATAAGAGCTTTTAGTAATCAAAGCAATACACTGGTTATTGTGTGGAGAATATAAATTTTAAGCTCAGCAGGGTTATATGTATACTTGAGTTTGGTTCTAAAACCAACCTTTTGGGCAAAACCCATTTGTAAAACAATTACCCTTGGCAGTCACCCAACCAGAGCAGACATCTGTTTTCTTCAAGTTGTCTGCAGCCAGATTCTTGTGTTTGCACAGACTGCTGTTTTGTCAGTCTGACATCAAATGAAGGTGCTGGATTGCATTTAAGAGCCATTACACAAATAGCAGATAATCTATTCATTTAAAAAAAAAAAATAAGGATACATTTTAGTAGTATAAGATATTCATGCAATCAAAGGCCAGGAGGATTGCTGAGTCAGGAACAGATTTGCTTCCCTTTCATTTGCATACGAATGGATGGTGTATGGTGATGTAACAGACAGGATCACAGTAATATCCTCTGTCTCTCATTCTGTTAGATAACGCACAGAAGCTAAATGTCTGTACTCTGTCACTGCAGTGGGGCTTAATTTTCCCCAATACCTCATCACCAATCTCCAGAAAGATGTCATCCTGTGCTTTGTGCTCACTCCACTCTAGCATTCTTGTCTGACACCACAAGTCACATTTCAGTTCTGACGTTCCAACTCCAAACACATGGGAGAAAAAAATGGATTTGCCACAATTCCCCCCAAATTTTAAAAATATTAAACATATTCCTGATGGCATTATCTGTGATTCCACTTTTAAGACCATGTTGATAATTGCTAATGGTTTCCACTGTCAGAAACATCCTAAGACATAGATTGAGAGCCTGGTTTATGGAAAGTTTTATGTGTATACAATGGGGGCTTCTCTTAAGAAGGTTAACTGCCCCATGCAATGATGTTTTAACTCTGATATTCAAATCTAGCCAAGGCCAACTAAAATTGCATCTGGATCTGGGAGTTTCAACATCTCAGTGATGGATCTACTGATGGAAAACCATCAAAGAGGAATAAAAAGGAAAATGAGTAAGAGGATTTGGGATGCTGACACCCAAAGTAGAAAGATGGTGAAGGTGACTACCCTTCCATGGGTTATCTCTCCAGTCCTTGAAGCCATGTTGCAAAGTTGATATGAGCTATATTCTATATTGCAAAGGAAGAAATGGAAATTGAAAAATATTTAGTATCCCAAGGCGATAGACATTGAATGTGGCACAGCAGAAACATAAAGGCTTTATCTGCCCTTAGTCCAATGGTTGCATTATATCATTTAATTAAAATTATTCCTAAATCCCTTGTTTCTTCCTCAGCCTTTGTCACAAAGATACTCTTGCTTATTTTTATGACAGTTTTTATTAATCAACCAAGAGATTTCTGAGTGTTGATTTCTTTAAAATATTTACATATAGTTTACTAGATATATAGCAAGAATTCTCAGTCCAATAACAAAGGAGTTAGGTGTCATTGTCACTGTCCACACAAAGTGCATGCTGTTTCATTTAAACTCCTTGTTTTCACTCCCTCATCCCTACACAGGAGTTCTCAGTCCTATATTTCCTCTGTTTCCCCATTATCCATAGAATAACCTTTTCTCTCCGGCCAGAAGAGTATAAATCCAGGCCAAAGTGGAATGTGGGAGCAGGTTTGGGGGTCACTGCTTCATTGGCTGATAATATTTGTGTCCACCCCACACAGATCCAATTTGCAGAGGGAGGCAGAACTTTCCATCTCCCCAAACTCCCACTCCAGGGCTTCTGTGATGGACATCAACTCGACTCTCCCTCCGGCTTACACTTCAGTTTCCTCTTTGTGGCTAATTCTCTTACCATTTGCTGTTTTCTTTCTGACTTTCCAAAATTTTATTACTATTATGTTTACACCTAGACTTTTTAACTCATGCGTGGGCTTTTGCCTACGAAAGTCTTTACATAAGTGAACCAGTAGATTTGTTAAGTTCCCTTCCCATTAGAATGTAGAGATTCCATTTCTTTTTGTTCTCCTCTTCTCCAAGACTTGGATGCAGAAGTCCTGGAGCTGGCTAGATTCAGTCTTAGGCCTAGGCTACATGATCCCAATAAGCCAGGTCCCAAGGGGGACAGATGAATGGGCATATAGGCAGACTAGGAAGAGTACATGAATTCTGAATAGCCCAGCAATTAAGCAAGCCAGATATCAAAGACTTGATTCAAGGAATGTTGCAAAATGATGCTGTGATCCATGCTACTCTTGAAGCTGCATCCAACACAGAAGGATGAGATCCCAATCCCCTGCGCCCTGGGCAACAAACACAGCTGGACCAATCAGATCGTTCCCCCTTAGACTTTCACCTTTGAACTAAGGTGAGGGAATTAACAGTTAGTAGCAATCAAACAAGCACACAGCAGCATCCTGGAAGGGAGGTCTTTAAACTCCAATACAGAGGTCTTGGTGCTGTGCTAGTCCTCACACATCTCGGAGCTCAGGAGTAGGCTATTCTTTGTGCCCGATGAGATATTACCATATACGTATCCTTCCTGAGAGCCCTTCCCTTCTTTCTTTTTTTTTTTTTTTTTAAAGACTTATTTATTTATTTCATGTTTATGAGTACAGTGTCACTATCTTCAGACACACTAGAAGAGGGCATCAGATCCCATTACAGATGGTTGTGAGCCACCATGTGGTTGCTGGGAATTGAACTCAGGACCCCTGGAAGAGCAGTCAGTGCTCTTAACCTCTGAGCCATCTCTCCAGCCTGAGCCCTTCCCTTCTTAAGGCAGTACTGTCAATCACCACAGTACGGATGGAAGTTGAGCTGAAATTGAAAGACAAAGTTACATGAAAGCAGCCATGATGGTGATAGTAATTTTAGAAAATGGACAAATGGTATAACTCTACTCCCGCCTTCCACAAGACAAACTGACATTTAGACACTTGACAGCATGCGACTGATCATTATCCTAGCCCCACCTCCTTTGCCCCTCAGTTTGCCCATGATTAAATGGGTATACCACTCTGATTTTCTTTCTCCTTAGACAATGTTATTGAGCCTTGAGCTAGATAATAAAAATTAGTAATATAATACTATGCAGACTATTCTATGAACATACAGTCAGTAAATTCTCCATGTACTTTCTGTAGCAAAAGAACAAGACTCCTAGAGAATAAAAACCAGAGGAATCTTTTGGTTCTCTCCTTATCTTTTACAAGGTAGCAAACTTAAATCATTCTTCACAGAAAGATTAAAACAATGAATTCTGATACAACTCTCACCTTGTTTATCCCTTTTACTTACATATAAAATAGATTTTTGTCAATAAAATACAGATTGAAGTTCAGACTCACATGAGGAATAAGGCTGCACAAATACTATGTTAGATCCATATCTCGGGCTTTATGGATATTGCTCTGACTGCTTGAATTAACATCAATGCTATGTCCCTCATTGAAAATGGATGTTGAATCAGGACAGTGTAGATATTTATCATTGTGGGAAAAAATGTTATGAGGTAGGCAGCTCAGATAACGCTAGACAACTATAACATACCAGGTACTCTGGTTATTTATAGGATGGGTCTGAGAGTGTAAATACAGGGACAGTCCCTATGATTGCGTCTAAAGGACAAAAGTAGACACAGCGAAGTGAGCACCTCGGAAGGCAGGCTTCACGTGTGAGACAGTGCTGCCTTTGAGTCTCAGCCATCGAACTTCCTGGAGCCCTCTTCACACTTTCTCCTGAGGGGAGGGCTTTCCTGGGGGCTGTGTTCACAGATTCGATGAAACATAATCTCAAGAAAAATTTGCAAGAAAGAGTATTTGTTCAGAAAAAACTAAAAGGAATATGTCTTCACATATGAAGGACAGCTTAGGAAAATTTATAGGGAGAAAGAGAATATCAAGACTTAAAGAAAAGGAAGAGTGGGGTAGATATGGACAAGCAAGAGGGCAGGGAGATTTGTCTAAGACAAAGGGAGGAAAGGCCTTTAGGGTAGTAGCGATGGATAACATAGTGTCTCATCCTTATTTACTCACAATTCAAAATCATACAGCCCTCTTGGCCTAAGTTTTCACTTCCAGGCCAAAAATCAAGACTGCAAAGGAAGACATGAACAGCCTTCTTTTCAGGCAACAAATACATGTTTCCCCACCAAAACCCTTCCTGGGTCTTTTATCTTTAAACTTTATCTTTGATTTAGATTGGAAAGATTTGTCCAGGTAAAGTAATTTCAGGCGTCATTGAACAGGAAAGATTTTGCCTTTGGAATCTATCAGTGGAATCTATCACAAGCTATCAGTTGTGTGTACCTATGTATTTGCAATTATTTTATAGTTTTGACATGGGCAAAAATGTAAGTTCAACGTGCTGATAGCCACATTAAGGTTGAGTAGGTGCAGCCTGAAAATAAATTAAGTATGTGGTTCAATTACATATTGCAATGGCTATTGTCAAGGCTGAAGGCTATTGAAGACCTTCTAAGCAAAAAGACTTGGCAGCTTCCATGAATATGTCACCACACTAATTTCTGCCTCCCTAACTTGTTTCCTCACTGACTGGATATTTACTGAACAACTATTCTGTGTTAAGCCACAATCACAGTGTTTGCTTTCTGAAAAAAGTTAACACAAAAAAGTACTTTCCCCCATGGACATTCCATTTTGGGTGGAAAAAAAAAAAACAAACAAGCAAACGATTACATAAAAACATGTCAACTAGTGGCAAAGTATTCTATAGAGACCTAGGAAGTCAAGCCTTTTAAGTTGTGTGGGCAGAGATCTCTCCAAGAAGGTCTTGATTCATTAAAGAAAGTATGTATACTAAGAAAAAAAATGAAGAGAAATAAAGAAAAGCAGAAGAGGAAAGAGATATCCTAATTGTGGAAGGAACCCCTATGGCTACTCTGTACTAGAGGAGGAGTGTGAGGTGAATCCCGAGACACTGAAAAGGAAAGTCTTCACTTCAGGACTAATTACTGTGAGTCAATGTTCAGAAAGCCACGGGAGTGAGAGGTCAAAGGCAGACAGAGGGAATCCGGGGGCTCTCAGGAGCATCTCTTTAATCTCCATTGCTGGGTTTCAGAGTTGATCATGAGAGTTTTGTTAAACAAATATTTATTGTTTTCTGTTCATGTACAAATCAGTTATGTCACTAAATTAATAATCTTGGTTTATCGCCAAAGAGAAAGTGAGTTTGCTCGATGTACACACCACTGTTATTGTCTATGGAGGGAAACAATGTTATCTCTGGAACCCTGAACCCAAGCAGATGAGAAAGAAGCCTATGTCTGAAAGTAACATCCCATCAAGGGTTTCTACATTCCTTTTACTTTCTTTGGTGTGGGGTGGAGCGGGGTAGGGTAGAGCTTTTTGAGACAAAGTTTCCCTGCCGCAGCTCTGACTCTCCTGGAGCTCACTCTGTAGATCAGGGTGCTCTAAAGACAGAGATCCACCTGCCTCTGCCTCCTAAGTGCTGCAATTAAAGGTATGTGCCACCATGCCTGGCTCAACTGTTTCTTAGAGTGGGGAAAAACAGTACTTCATTGGGGAAGCACATGTGCTGTCTCTCCTATGGTGCTTAGCGGTAAGAACAGAAATTCTCACCTCTTCCCTGTCTTCTCATGCTTGCTTCATGTTTGAACTCCTGTCCCCACAACTCTTTCTCCCTGATTGTCACACACACAACTGTTCTGACCCTTGGTAACACGTTTAGGAGCTGCTTGTAAAACAGTTTCACAGTTTATATCCTGTGTGGTCTCCCTGAAAGAACTCTCACATAGAAACCAAGGGGTCACTTTGAAGGTCTGGTTGGGTATACCATCTTTATTTATTAACAGTCTGAAGGAATGTGAAAACACTCGTCATGAAATCTGGATTTAAGCTGGGACAATGACAGCCAAAGTTGTCACTGCAGCGATGACAGAGGAATACACTGGGGAGAAAACCACAGAGTAGCTGAAATTCAACTTGGCAATTTATAACGTAATATATTGGAGAGCTGAAAAAGAATTCAAAATGTGGACTGCCAGCGGGTGAGTGAAGTCAGTCAAATATTAATATCTTCGAGACCCGAGGGTGATAGCAAAGTTAATTGTGCATGTTAGCAGAACGGGGACCAGCTAGGCAGTGATCGATGCTACTTTGTCCTACGTATGAAGATTCACTCTAAGTGCAGAAAGTGGGAAGGATAAACAGATGGCTTCACCATTGAATTGAATCTGTCATCTCATTGAAACCCCTCTCAGTCGGAGATATATTAAAGGCAAACGTCAAGGAAAGAGGAAGAAGAAGTGAAGCAGCTAGCAAGAGCTGGCTGCTTGTCCTTCTTGAAGGCTACAGAAGCGCGTGTAACATGTAACACAGTGAGAACTTACAGATCAGACTTCTTTTGAGTCTCCTATTCTGCCTTTTATTTGTTGTTCAACCTTTGGAAACATCTTTGTATCTCGGTCTGACACCGTGAAACAGCAGAAATGCTAAGTTCTTCTGGCTACTTGAGGAGTGGGAGAGAGCGTGCTAAGAAATTAATGTAGTTCCCTGCACACACATTCTCAGCAAATGCAGAGTGCAACAAGCAATAACAATAAAAAAAAAACTCTTGGAAAGGATTTTTAGACTAATGTAAACAAAATTTTGTCAGAAATCGTGCTTTCCCTTAGATTTTTCTATGTGACATTCAACCTATCATTTCTACCCAACTATTCAACAACTCTGTTAATAGAGTGTTAATTGTAAGTAGCTCATCGCCTGGATGCCTCTCTCCACCATACACTACTGCCATCTGTCTACCCATCCCCTCTTAAGCAGAATGGCCCTAATGGCTAGTCCTGGATCTAGTGCTTTTTTGTAAACCAGGAGAATATGGAATGAGAGGCAGATGGTAAATTCAAGTATATTTAGGACAATTTCTAATTAGCTACAAAAACAAACAAACAAAATTGAACAGTGTTTTCTCTTTCTTACATATTACCTCTGTGGTCTGGATAGCTTCTTAACCCTTTTGTAGATGACAAAAATGTTGTGGCCACTCATCATGTAACACATATTATCTTGAACCATGGCATTTCGAAGTTGGAGTGTACTCTAGCTGAGCAGTTTTGAAAGGACTCAGTTATTGCATAACTAATTGTTCCCTACTCTCCATGCCACATCTCTTTAGTGATTTTAGGCTGAAAGATATATATCTTTTTTTAAAGATACATATTTGAAAGTAACTAAATTAGGGCTACAGGGTGCAGGAGTGGGCAAAGGCAGAGCACCACTGGGTCAAGGATGTAAGCAACCAGGTTAAATGCATCTCGTTCTTGTTGGATGTTGCTCTCTGATTTACATATTTCCAAGAGACATGAGCAGGTGAACAAAGTATGTTCCCCCATGAAGTTAGAAACCAGCATTTCCTGTGGTAATCTACATCTGCTGTATTAATTAACAAGACTCATTCCTTTTTCAATTGAAAACTTGTGCTTCAGTGGTTTGATCAATCAGATAACATTGAAATGAAAGCATGCTATTCCCAGACTTTTTTTTAATGAAAACAGAAATAAATGACATAATACTTACCAGACATTGTCCAGATATTTTCAATTCTTTGTCCAATTTGAACATTTTTCAAAGCATAGGTAAAAGCTATCAAGTAGACATTGTTTGAAATAATAGAGCAATTCTCAAGTCTTTCTTTATCATTTTGGCTTTAATGCTATTGAAATAACTTATTTCACTTTAGGCTATTTTCAGTGAGACTATCAAACTCTATCATAATACTAGTTAAAAATTTAGCTAAAAAATATGATTATCCTGATAAATGCCTCACTTCTTCCCTAACGCTGTAACTCAGTCTAACAGCAGAGAGGGAATTTTAAATTTCATACTACATTTTTTAAAATATCACTGAGATTATAATGTAATTAAATAATTCTACCTTCCCTTTTCTCCTTCCAGTCTCTCCTCTATAACCTTCCTTTGTTCTCTTTCAAGTTCATAGTCTCTTTTTTGCTAATTGTTGCTACATGTGTGTGTGTGTGTGTGTGTATGCGTGTGTGCGTGTGTGTGTGTGTGTGTGTGTGTGTGTGTGTGTGTGTGTGTGTATTCTTAAACACATAAATACAACCTGATCAGTCCACATGTTACTTGTCTATGTAGGTTGAATTTCATGCCTGACCACTAGGTATTGGCTGCCTGCTGCAAACAAAGAAGACACCAATAGACATGCTAATGTAAACAGGTGAGGGAAGCTCAGGAAGCCCCCCTCAACCTTACACCAGGAACCACCGGCATGGAACTGGGAGCAGGAGAAGAGCATACTAATTGGTGGTCTGACTACTATTTATTAGACTGCTCGGTTTGGGTCAAGGTAGTAATTACTTTTCTGGTTACAAAGACAAAACATCTAACAAAAGCAAGGTAGGGAAAGGAAGGTTCTTTTAGCCTACTGTTAGAGCACAGCAGGGTGGCAGGAACCTGAGGCAGCTGGTCACTGTCAGGAAACAGCAATGAGGACTGCAGTCCAACTCACTGTCCCCTCATTCAGCCCTGGGATAGTGCCTCCTAGGGTAGAGCCTCATAGGGTAGAGCCTCATAGGCTAGAGCCTCAGGGGATAGCGTCTCAAACGCTAAGATAGGGCTTCCACATCAACTGACCTAACCTAGAAAATCCCTCACAGACATCTGCAATGAATAATTTCCAGGTTGAGTCTGAACCCCATCAATTTAGCAGTTAGCAGTTAACTGTTGCTGGGACCGTGGATGATCTGAAATACCAGGTGTTTTGGTTTGGTTTGGTGGTGGTGGTGGTGGTGGTGGTGGTGGTGGTGGTGGTGGTGGTGGTGGTGGTGTTGTTGTTTTGTGAACCAGGCTTGTTTTGAACTTGTGGTGACCTTTCCATCTCCTCCTCTCAAGTACTGAGGAACTAATGGTGGGCTGCCATGAGTGAGCTCAGTTTTCCATTTTTGCCCAAAGGAAGTTTCTTCATTCAAAAAAGGAAACACTTACACTTTATTTTTTTGCAACTATGAACATGAAAAGGTCTGCATGTGAATTTTGTCAAATTAAGTTTGACAAAAAGTTGACAAGTTACCACCCCTCAGGTTGAGGTAGAAGGATTGTGAGCCTGAGGCTAACACAGAAGAAGAACTTTAATCCTAAACAAAACTTTAAAATGAAACTAAAACTATGAGAACAATTTATTATTTAGAGAAGACTTTTGTGGGACAGTGCAGAACGTCTCCCAACTCTGGCCGACACCAACGTGTTACTATGCCTCAAGACTGAGTCACACTGCCTCTCATACTACAGCCAGCTTATCCACAGCTGAAGCAAATTGCACTTTGCTGTACGTAAAAGCATGCTGTCCTACACAAAGCCCACCAGCACATCATTAAGAGTTCTCTCTGCTATTCACATTCAAATCCTTGATAGGAACATTTATTTTTCATTTAACACGTATTGCTTATGATTTGAAAATCTATTCTTCCCTGTCTTAGTCAGGGTTTCCGTTCCTGCACAAACATCATGACCAAGAAGCAAGTTGGGGAGGAAAGGGTTTATTCACCTTATGCTTCCACATTCCTGTTCATCACCAAAGGAAGTCAGGACTGGAACTCAAGCAGGGCAGGAAGCAGGAGCTGATGCAGAGGCCATGGAGGGATATTACTTACTGGCTTGCTTGCTTCCCCTGGCTTGCTCAGCCTGCTTTCTTATAGAGCCCAAGACTACCAGCCCACAGATGGTACCACTCACAAGGGGCCCTCCCCCCTTGATCACTAATTGAGAAAATGCCTTACAGCTGGATCTCATGGAGGCATTTTCTCAACTGAAGCTCCTTTCTCTGTGATAACTCCAGCTTGTGTCACGTTGACACACAAAACCAGCCAGTGCATTTGCTGTCCTCTATGGCGTCCATTATGGAGGGGTGGGGGTGCAAACATCATCTCCATTACTTCTACTCCTTCATTTCTATGGCTAAGTCAGTTCTATCTAAAGTGCTTCTCTCATCATTAAAATGCTATCCTTTAAGTTCCTTTAGCTTGTGAATATACTGTTTCACCAACAGTTAAAAAGTACTTAGACATCTCTAATTCTGTCCCATAGCAAGGGAATTTTTAAAATAAAAAGGGAACAGGGGGCTACTAAATGTATTTTCTAAGGCTTCCCCCACCACATAGCTATTTGAACTATTTTAAATGTCAGAAATGTTTCCTTCTTCCCATAGTAATGGTTGAAAAAAACCTAACAAACAAAACTAAAAACAAGTCAAGCAATTAATAAAAAGAGAGAAAACATATCGTAAATGTGTCTTAGACTGTGCAAACTGGTAGGGGAGAAAGCCAGAAGTCACAAGAAACAATAGACTCATTTAGAGCAATACTGAGGATTTCTCAGCTTTTTGGAATCTGAGGGCAACACAGATTCTAGGTCTCCACACTGTTCACAGTACATCTGAGGAGAGAAATACAATATCTCAGAGATTTTACCCACCACTTCCATGGATCCCCACGGACAGAGAAATCTACAGTCTGCATGTATATGGATTCCAATGTACTAAAAATCGCCAGGGCCCAGGACTCTCCCTTAAAACTATCTTGATGACATTTAATGCATCAAATAACAAAAACAAATATCTCTCATGTATCTTACCAAAAAGCCTCCTAAGATAAAGTGCTCCATCTGACAACATGCCCCTCAGTATCTCAGTCAGGTCTCAGCCTCCCTTCGAAGGCCCTACAACCTTTATAAAAAACTAGCTAGAGATTCTTCTCTTTGAAGTCAAAATAACCCCATGTTAGTTCTTCTCTATATCCTCTGAAGGCTGTGTAGAACGCAGGCCCCTTCACCCTATAACACAGGCCTCTCTTCCTGCCTGCCTCTCTTCTAACCCGAGCAGCCTCCTAAATGGCCTTCTTGCAGGTTCTCAAACAAAATCAAACAGTGGGCTCCTTCCTCAGAGATTCTGAACCTTTAGGAGGTTCATTGGATGAGCTAAATTTGCTGGGAATGGTTCGGAAAGGTTTCAACTCCCCACCCCAGCCCCAAAACACACATAAATTCTTTTTCTGGAAGACATTTTGTTCCCCCTAGTTTTATCTCTTGACAATGTTCTTAACTTTCAGCTAGTGTTTTATGAGGTCTCTTTGTCCTAGTTTGGTTTCTGTGTTTAAACACTAACCAAAACCACTCTGGGGAGGAAAGGGTTTATTTGGCTTACAGTTTACAGTCCAGTCCCTCATAAAGAGAAGACAGGAAGGAAGCAGGAACTAAAGCAGAGAACAAGGAGAAATACTATTTCCAGTTTACCTTGCTTTCTTTCCTTTAAAATAATTTATTTAATTTTATTTAAATTTGTTTATTTAATTGCTTTATTGAATTTTTACATGCTACATATTTTGATCATGTTTTCCGCTCCCCAAATTCCTCCCAGATCCTCTCCACTTCCCTATCACACAATTTAACCTCTCTCTTTCTTTCTCTCTGCCCCCACAAAATGAAAAGAAAAAAACTAAACAAGCAAAAAGTCAAATCAAAACAAAGTGAAACAAAAAGCTTTCGAAAACAAAAACTACGGCCAACCCTGCTTACTGTGGGTTGGGACCTCCTACATCAATTAGCAATCAAGAAGATGCCCAAAACGCATGCGCAAAGGCCGGGCTGGTGGAGGCAATCCTTATATGAGACTCCCTCTATCCAGGTATGTCAGGTTGACAACTATGAATATCCATCACACTCGCTTTCCCCTCAGGGTAAAGTGTGGTCCTCTCCCACTTTCTGATCAGCCCAAACAATTCCACCCCTTTGTTGCCTTCCCTTGCCCCATCTCTTCCTGCCTAACATCAGAAGACAAAGTTTGGGGAGCAGGATTATAAAAAATGACAGCACAACTGTTTTATACACCTGGAGCCACTTGAGTTGCCTCGTGCTGTCTTGGCCAATGCCCAAGTGCTAGCTCTGCCTTGCGGGGTACAGCGCACATCCTACAGAAGCACCTCTACGACTTCCACTATCAGGCTCCACGCTGCGCTGGTCTCCATGTGAGCAATACATTCACAGAATACCATACACCCCACCTCGCATGCTTATCTCCTGAGTCTCCATGGCGGTTGATCACTTTCCAACATCCATTCTCAACCAACCCCTGAAAATGGCAGCATTTCACTCGACTACATTTCTATCTCGTTAGCCTACTTTTGCATGTTTTTGTAGCCAGATTCCTAGCTTTAGTTTAGACTTTAAATATAAGGAAGACATTAGTCTTTTTGTTACCCACCTCCCATGTTCCCCAGCATCTGCCTTTTTGTTCTTGTTGGTGGCCATAGGAATCAGTGCTCTGGGCATCAGGAAGCAAGTTCTGATCCAGAGTGTAGTTCCCCTTCCCTAAAACAAATCAGTAACTTAAGAAATCCAATTGCTGTCTGCTCCACATGACATAGAAAATGGATCAAGGCTCCTTCCCTCAAGGCTCCTTCCCCACTACTGTGGAGTAAAAGGAACAAAGGCCACAGCATTTACTTCCTCACAAGTACACTTTAAAGTGACCCTTGGTGACAGTCTCACAATTTCTTATTCATGTTTCTTGTTCACTTCATGGCAAATTGTGTTGGGGTTTTTCTGCAGGCTCCTTCAGACCTTGGGGAAGTTTGATCACTCACAGCTCTCTGGTTAACTTGTGAGAAAATCACTATGCCTTAGGCAGCCCAGTGTTCATCCCTTCCACTACCATCTCTACGTAAGACACTTTGAAAGATAATGACTTAAATAAGTTATTCTTCTTCAGTTCTGTGAGATGTCCAAGCACGTTCGTTCTTCTCTTCCACTGACTATGGTTACTCTCTTGGTTGATTTCAGTAGGGTGGCCTTGAAGATTGATAACGATTGTTCTACTCTGCCTGGCTCCTCCATGTTATTTGATATAGCTCCTTAGTTATTATTGTTATTTCGTATCCAGACAAAATGGCAGTTTCAGGGAAATTTTTTGAATGCAACTTGCCTAAAGGATAGAAAATAGAAGCTGCTAGTTTCTCCAATCGATCAGCCTATAGCTGGCACAGCTCCATATCTGCCTAAGCACTTCATGACACAAGCCCAGACTCAAGTGAAGGGAAACAAGTCACCACCTCTTGATTGGAAGAGTAACATGCCCATACAAGGTAAGAAGCAACTTAAGAAGTTCATCTTTGAAGATTCTTCTTCATTCTGGCCCTTCTGCTTGCTGTGTTAATTCTAAAGATCTCTGGTCACCAGCCATCTTGACAGCATTACAATTATTAGTATTCCACCCACCACAAACAACCCAAGCAACTCAATGTTTACACTGACCTTGTTTTCCTCATTGCACATTTTATTTACTGTTTATTATACATTGCATATGCTACTTAATTGTTACTTTACGATGTGTGTGTGTGTGTGTGTGTGTGTGTGTGTGTGTGTGTGTGTGTGTGTTATTTACTTCTCACTTATGCCTATTTTCTTACCACCCGTTGGAGTGTGAAGTTTTCTAACAGTCAGGAATCTGTTCTTATTGACCAGTCACAATTCCTTATCTAGAATAACGGTGTTCATCTTTGAGAATGTAAGAATGGCTAACTCTCTTTTACTGTAATAAAATCCAGTTCTAATAAAGGTCATAAGAACACAACTTTCTCTCTTTCTACCTAAATTTCACATGTGACAAGTATTTTAAGTACATTTCATTTTAATTTTTCTCTCTAGATAATGACAGATTCTGATGTAAGTATATATTATAAATCAAACATTATTTCTTAATAACATGTGGAATTTCATCTAGACACCATAATCTCAGATTATGAAGCTCATTGTTTCAATTAATAACAAAATGGTATTATTGAAGGTCAATGGAGAATATCAATGTTAAGGCTTTGACACTTCTTCCTTCAATAGTTTGTTCTAGTAAATTAATAATCAAAATTTCAGTAAGAGTCTTTGCATAGAGGTTGTATGCTATTGTCTTTTATTTGGATGATGATAATACCTAAATATCTAGTGTCTAGAGGTTTATTTTTGTGCCAGATCTCAGGACATGTGCTTTTCATGAGTCAACTGTTGAGGTGTTCCAAGCATTTGACTATAAAAGTCTTTCATGGTCTTTGGGCACTTGTCTAAGTCTTCAGGAATATACTCTCCATAAACAACCACCAACAGGGCTGCCTCCCTTAAGATTATTTTAGAGCTCTGAAACAAACAGAAGGGGAATTTAAAACATTACTTTTCAAGAGAAATGATCCGTTCCATTGACAGCTGTACTACAACACACCATGACATTGATTTAAACATGGCCCGCGTTTGGAGGGTTTGATCGCTGGTTAAGAGCATGTACTACTCTTACAGAGGACCTGACTTTGTTTCCCAACATCCATGTCATGCAGCTTATAAACACCTTTAACTTCAACACCAGGGATCCAGTGCCTGTGGTCTCCAATCTGTACTTGTGTACACAGACCCACACATAGAAACACATGCAAAATTTAAAATACTAAAACAATTCTTTAATCATCATACCATGCTTTATACTTTGATGTTTAAGTCAACTTTTAGTCCCCAAAACGACATCTTGTTCATCTCATCAAAAGTTCATCTTTGAAGATGCTACCTCATCCTGGCTCTTCTGCTTGCCATGTTATTTCCAAAGATTTCTGGTCAGCAGCTATCTTGACATTACCCACATCTCAAATTAAACATCAGGACCAAACAATTACTATTCTATCTACTACAAGCACCTCAATGGTTACACTGAGCTTGTGACACTGAGAGTGTCTTGAATAGAATATCTTTGAGAGGATTTCGTATTGAATATGCAGTTTACTTACCTTTGTGTCAAAATGGACACTTCGATTCTTCCCTAGAATGAAAGAATATCAATTACATGAGTTGGAGATACCTTGTTATAATTACATGTTGACTTAATGATACCTTCAAACAAGGGAATAAAAATAATGAGAAGCTCACAGCTATGAACATCTTGTTATATAAATTTCCTACATGACAAATAACTTTTCAATATAAATTATATATATATATATATATATATATAAATACATGATTAGCTTCTATACTAAATACATTGATGATATTCTCTGAAGACTATAAGTTCATATATATATATTTTGAGACAGGGTTTCTCTGTGTAGCCCTGGCTGTCCTGGAACTCACTCTGTAGACCAGGCTGGCCTCGAACTCTGAAATCCACCTTCCTCTGCCTCCCAAGTTCTGGGATTAAAGGCGTGCGCCACCACTACCCGGCCATTTTTATATTTTAAGTTGACCAATTGCTTTAAGTTTTGAGAAATACTATCCCATGGGGCCAAGAACTGCTGCTTAGAAACATGTCCACCCAGTAGCTGCTGAGTAAAGCCCACAGCTTAACTACTCCATATAGAAAACTCTGGTCTGAAGATTATTATTCTTTTAATTGATGGCTACGGTCTTCATCACACAGCTGTTAGTCCATCAAGAGACCGTTAATGAACTTGGCAGTAGATACTGCATTAACTTTTTTGCCCTGAGGTTAATCGTGGGGAATATTTTCAAATGTTCCTTTTATGTGCTGAGTTTTCCTAATAAATATGATTAAGTAAAATAAGTTGGGAGAAAGAACATCAATACAGGGAAGAGCGCTTAACGTTAGGCACTGGACTGACATATGAGGAAGGAAAAGTGAGGTCTGTGCATACCCAGTCCAGAACCCAGCTCTGACCCAGAAGAGTGGCACCTCCATTCAGTTGAGCTGGGGAAGCACTGACCCACACATCAACATGACTGTCTTGAATAGAATATCTCTGAGAGGTTTTGCATAGAATATGCAGTTTACTTGCTGCCTTAGTCAGGGTTTCTATTCCTGCACAAACATCATGACCAAGATGCAAGTTGAGGAGGAAAGGGTTTATTCAGCTTACACTTCCATGCTGCTATTCATCAGGAAAGGAAGTCAGGACTGGAACTCAAGCAGGTCAGGAAGCAGGAGCTGATGCAGAGGCCATGGAGAGATTTTCCTTACTGGCTTGCTTCTCCTGACTTGCTCAGCTTGCTTTCTTATAGAACCAAGTCTACCTGCCCACGGATGGTACCACCCATAAGGGGCCCTCCCCCCCTTGATCACTAATTGAGAAAATGCCTTACCTCTGGATCTTATGGAGGCATTTTCTCAACTGAAGCTCCTTTCTCTGTGATAACTCCAGCTCGTGTCAAGTGGACACACAAAACCAGTCAGCACACTTGCCTTTGTGTCAAAGCAGGCACCTCAAATCTTTGCTAGAATGAAATACTCAATGGCTACATCGATAAAGACTAAACAGTGTTGAAGTAGCAGACTCTCAAGAATAAAACATGTTTCACTAAGGAAACAAAACCTCATTGCATGAAATATTATTTCATGTTGAAAACAAAATATATTTCTTTACGTTTTAGGAACAACAATAATGTAGTTGTTGCTGCTCCTTCTATGAGTGTCTGTCTTTTATGTCCTTTGTTCTGTGAGGCGATTATATAGTTACCTTATTCCCCCCTTCCCTTTCCTTCCTCAAATTCTCCCATTCATTCTTTCTTAATATCTTTCAAATACACGGCCTCTTTTCTCATTAATGTTGTTGCATGCATATATGTATATGTGTACACACACACACACATATGTTTCAGGGTGGCCCAAGCATGATTGGATATGGACCAACATATGATTGGATAACCAGTCAATGTGGTCTACCCTGGAGAAGATTATGTCTCCTTCTCTCAGCACTCTTTAGTAGCCTGTAGCTCTTCATGAAGGGTCGACGCCTCCTGGGATTTATGTCCCTTGTCTACATTAGTATGTGTATTGTTGTTGTCTTTGTTCAGCGTGTGTGTGTGTGTGTGTGTGTGTGTGTGTGTGTGTGTGTGTGTGTATGTGTGTGTGTGTGTGTGTGTGTGTGTGTGTGTGTGCACCACACGTACATAGGTTCCCATGGAGTCCAGAAGAAGGTGTTAGATTCCCTAGAGCTGAAGTTTTAGGTAGTTGTGAGCTGCCTGATGTAGAGGCTGGAAACTAACCTTGGGTCCTCTGCAAAGGCAGGAAGTGCTACTAACTGCTGAGCCTTCTCGCTCTTGTCTATCTGACTTATATTCATTTTTCTGAGTGTGCCATTTTAGCCCTTATTGATTCAGTTGATACTGGTCTAATCTGGTAATAAAATATAAGTCATATGGAATTTAAAACTATGAAGATTGTACAGGTCATTAGGAACACATTTTGTGATCTAATGTTCCTTATTTTAGTTTCCATTAGTGTGATAAAAATAATGGCTTTGAATTTAAACTCTCATCATTTGTCTGGATCCAAAATGATGTATTTTTGAACATTTTGATATAGTCAATTTAGTCATTTTCTCTGATTCCTGTAATGATGACATCAGCATTGGGAATGATGGCAGCCACCATTGAAGAGAAAATGAATTTATATTTGAACAGGGTTTTTTTTTTTTCAAGTACAAAATCAGTACTTCGCAGTTCTTAGTATAAAATGTATTTGCAAAGGTGGAAAACTCAACCAAAGCTTCTTGGACTCATCTGATTTTATCTTGGCTGAAGGAGCCAATCACAGAGTAGATGTCAGTCAGGGAATCACTGCTAGTCTCCTCACAGTTTACAGTGGGGGTGTGAGTTTGCACAGGAGTCATCTTCTCCAGACAGACCATTGTTCTCAGAGTTTGGCTTCAGCTCACATACTTACCTTCCTATTTCTCCATTAGCTGATGCATTTGAATATTTGTCAGAGAGTAAGTTCTACTTGGCCAGATCAGTCCAGGTGAAGCTCAATTAGCAGGAAAAACATTTGATCAAAAACATAAAAATGTGATACACTTTAAGCACACCACAGCCTTTATCATGAAGGGCATAAATCAGACCCTCTCCAGAACTCATTAAATGTAGATCTGATAACTTCAAACAACAAACAATATAGACTAAACCTGTTCACAGTTAGCAAGTAGGAGTCTCTGAAGACAACAGAGGAGATCGTAGACATGTGACTGTGGTCTACACACTATAATCAAATCTGGCTTGCCATCTATTTCTTTTCGTTTTCAAATATGTGGTTGACCAATAATGAAAGTATATTTTTAAGTTACATAGTGTGATGGTCTAGACATACACACGGGGACCTGATTGGCACAGTCACATGAACGTATCCATCACTCGCAGTGTCACCATGGGGTGAGGATAGGAGGACTAAAATTACTCTTATCAATTTTCAAAGAAATACCCTAGAATTACTAACTGCAATCTCTATGGCATACATTTGGCCTACAAAATGTATTCATCTTGGAACTGAAATTTTGCACAACGTCTGCTCATTTCTGTCACCTTTGCTCCAATCCTGAGAGCTGCTGACCCTGCCTCTGCTTCTATGAGACCAACATTTTCATAATGGGGTCACACAGTTTTTGTCTTTCTGCTCCTTGTTTATTCCATTCAGTTTAATGTCATCTCGGATGATCTTTGTTGACTCAAGGCAGATTTACATCTTTTTATGTTAAAACCTAGCCACTGTAATACAGACAATATTTACAAATATTGTCCAACATTGTGAAAATTTGACATTTGAATTGTTGTGGTTTCCTTTGCTGTTGATGGTGTTTTTTTTTAATTTGATGGGGTCCTACTTGTTTATTTTTTCTTTTGTTGCTGAATCTGTTTTAATTAAATGTTATTAATATACAACCTCAACATTTGTCTATATATTGTCTATGAATGTTTCTGTGTCCATAGTATAGCAAGAGTAGCTGTGGTAGGTATATTTATCCTTTGAAATATAAAGTGTTCCTATCTGACACTTTCTAGAAAATGTTTACTTGTCCCTGGTCTAGAATATATCATGAAGAGAAAGGCTATTAGAAGACTCAGAAATGGTCCTGCTTTGGGTTCCCTGAACAAATACATTATAGGAAGAAGGACCACCAACAGGAAATGCATTAACTAGTTGCCACAAATCTTTGGCTACTTGAGATTGTCACTCGGGATATTATTGTGTTCAAAGTGTCCCTCTTATTTTTTCTTCAAATTTTATCCGACATATCTTCCACTAATTTATCTTCGTTGGAGCCAGAGGCTGATAATGGAGCTACATATGCCTCAATCCTCAAAGGAGGTCAGTCAGGACTGAAGTGATGAAAGATAAGAGAAATACCATGCATGGCCTTGCATTTGTAAGCCCTAAGCACAATCACTGTGTCCTCTGTCAGTCCAGTGATTTTTCTTAATTGTACTATGAGGACCAAAACCTGAAATATTATAACATCACCTTTACACAGTGGAGAAACACTAGAGGTTTGGGGAGGGAAAAGGTGTGCTTGGGTGGTTTCCTAAGGAGATGCAAATTCTACAATACTTGTAATGTGAATCGGAGAAGAAGAGAAGCTAGATCAGGAAGAACTGCAAGTACACACAGGTAAAAAGTCCTAGTGTGTGTTAAGAGCTAGGGAGAGATGCAGACGAGCAGGAGAAGTGTAGGGGAACTTTAACAAATTGATCTCTCATCACAGTATAATGTATGGGCCTGTCAGGGGACATTAGTGGGGATCCCATAGCATGACCAAGACCAAGGTAGAATCTGAATACACTAAGTACTGAGTGATCAGTACCGGCTCCTCAGTTGCAAATGGAGCGCTCAGGTAGAGACTCGGAAGTTAGTGGAAGAGTCTCTGGATGTTCAGGTGCCCTGGTACATGACAATGCTACTTTTGCCCACTTGTGTTGTTTGTCTGAGTCCCCAAATTATTGTCAAAACTTCTAGTCTTTCCAATGTCTCTAGGGAGGAAAGATCCTGGCTTTGTCAGATGGCCTGATAAGGTATCCTTAGGGGGCTCACAAAGGTCAAAACCTCCAACAAAGGTTTACAGGAGTATAGGAGAATGTGCTGGGAGATAGTTTGCTTAAAGACAGTAGTATGGGGCCAAGTAGATGGCATGGCTACTTCCACCATGCTTGACAACACTTGGGCCCCTTGTGATGTCCAAACTGACTCTGACAAATAATCCTCTGACTTCTACCACATTTGTACTGTGTCTCACACACACACACACACACACACACACACACACACACACACACACACACAAATATAATTTACAAAGAATAAAGAATCATAGTCTAGATACTCTGCTATCTGTGCAGTTTGCATTTCCACAATTCTGCTTAAAGAGCTTCTATTCCGGCTCCCTTCTCTCTGTGTGACACTGACTTCTGCACGGGTAGTTTTTTCCATCTCAGAAATCTTGTACTGAGCACAGGGTCCCCAGTGGAGGAGTTAGAGAAAGGACTGAAGGAGCTGAAGGGGTTTGCAACCCCATAGGAAGAATAACAATATCAACCAACCAGACCTCCCAGAGTTCCCAGGGACTCAGCCACCAACCAAGGAGTACACATGGAGGGACCCATGGCTCCCTCCGCATATGTAGCAGAGGATGGCCTTGTCTGGCATTAACGGAGGAGAGGCCCTTGGCCCTGTGAAGGCCTGAAGCCCCAGTATAGGGGAATGCAAGGGCAGGAGATGGGAGTGGGGGGGAGCACCCTCATAGAGGCAGGGGGAGAGGATGGTATACGGGGTTCCAGAGAGGAAACTGGGAAAGGGGATAACATTTGAAATATAAATAAATAAAATATCCAATAGAAAAAGAAATCTTGGCAAGTCTACATGCAGTGTGCTCACACTGTGGCGCTCTTTGGGGGAAAGTATTAATGTAATACAGATTCCACCTGGTTCTCTTGGAATGCTGACCGCCATGCTGTGTAAAAGACGCCGGACATGTCAGAAACCGGTGTGTATTTCTCACTTAAAGTTCCAAGTAGGGCCCCAGCTAATGGCCCCAGTACACTCCACTCATTCTTAGGTGAGCAGTAATATTGCTAGAGTTTCAGACAAGAAGCTAAAACATCATGAAGAGCAGCCTGTGAAACTGTATACCAGAGCCCAGTTGGTAACCAGACCTTTGACAAAAATGAAATGATTACTGTTGTGTTGATGTGTGATTCATTGCATGGCAGTAAAATGCCAACTAAGTGCAATAAGAAAAAGAAAGCCGCCTTTAATCCCAGCACTTGGGAGGCAGAGGCAGGTGAATTTCTGAGTTCGAGGCCAGCCTGGTCTACAGAGTGAGTTCCAGAACAGACAGAGCTACACAGAGAAACCCTGTCTTGAAAAAACAAAAAAAGAAAAAAAAGAAAAGAAAGCGAGAGAGGGGAGAGGGGGAGAGAGAGGGGGAGAGGAAGAGGGAGGGGAGGGGAGAGGAGGGGGAGGGGAGAGGGACGGGGTGAGGGAGGGGGAGGGGAAAGGGAGGAGGAGGGAGAGGGGGAGAGGGAAAATTGCACAGGTGTGTGGCCACAGCTCTTTAATAAATCCATGGAAATGTGGAATTGATGTTACCTGGCCCAGCTCTTGTGTTTATTTTTTTTTTCCACTTTGAACAAATGGCTTAAGATTTACTACCCTTCCTCAGCATACCACTGAACTGACAGGATCCTGCCTTCATCATGGAAGTGGTCTATAGAAGCCAAAAAAGAACATCCAAACTGCTACCTGTGCATTTCATTAAAAATAAAACATTATACATTCCAAATCCATCATGTTTCCTGCAAATATTGTAATGTTGTTTTCTTTTGATATGAGTACTAAGGACATATATACTCATGTGTGTGTGCGTACAACAAATTTTCATTATTCATTTATTTGTTGGTGGAAAACTTGATTGATTCCAATTCTTGTTATAGTGAATAAATAAATCATCAATAAGATAGAAAATGAAGTGTGCAACCTCAAAAAAAACCATGCTCTTCCTCACATGTGGTATCTAGCCAATCAAATATGCATAGATGTGAACAGACATATGAGTGGGCACAGAGTACCATGCAGAAAAGGGAACAAGGAGACAGAGAAGGCCTGGAGGTAGAGTCCACATGGATTGCTAAGAGGATAGAAGGGTGATTGTGTTCTAGCTCTGATTCTTCCATTCACAATTCGTTCTTGGTACAAGATAAATATTCAAGGGGCTGGAGAAATGGCTCAGTGGTTAAGGACATCTATTGTTCTTGCAAAGGACCCGAGTTCAATTCCCAGCATCCACATCAGGCAGCTCACAACTGCTTGTAACTCCAGCTCCAGAGAATGCCCTGACCTCAGGCATATGCACACAGAGACATACACACATGTGCATGTAAATAATAATAAAATATTTAAATATACATGTATATCATGTAGTATATATTATATAACATATAATACATGATATATGAATCTGAATGATATGAATATATGTATATCAATGGTAAAAGTGTGAAGTCCAGTGTGAAACTTTATTACTTCAGAATGACTATTCTAATTGTATAGTAGTTCATTAAGACATATACACTTTCAGTATTGTTAATTACGATGTGATGTTTATTTTATTTGCAAGGGCTATTTCTTAATGATAAAGTTTATGAAATTAAAAAACGATCTAAGTTAAGAATATGCCATTCATTATCTCATGCATCCAGCCCCTGGAAGCCAGAATAGAGTCAACAAAGCACTGAACACTAGGGTTGCTATTCATTTTTAGGAGTATAATTACTCACTACACTCTAAATAATTTATCCTTATACCCACAGAGAAGTCTCATCCCTCATCAAAGAAACATCTCTTTGAAAGAGACAAAGTCACCCAGGAGCGTGGAAAAGCCGTGAGTGGGGTTAAGGGGAGCAACACCACTCACCGAAACCCACCCAGAGCCAGCAGGATACAGGGCCTGAGAACTCAGGGGCAGGAAACCTCTGAACCTTCCGGTTTCCATCTGTGGGTGGAGCCCTCTGCCTGGGCCACCAGGAGTCTATAGCCAACAAGCTCCAGGAGAAAGATACCCTCCCAGGAGTATGGAAAAGCTGTGAGTGGGGTTAAGGGGAGCAATACTGCTCACTGAGAACCGCCCGGAACTGGCGGGATACAGGGCCTGAGGAGAACTCGGAGGCAGGAAACCTCTGAAACTTCTGGTTCCATCTGTGGGTGGAGACCTCTGCCTGGGCCACCAGGGGTCTGTGCTTGGGGACCTCAGCCTGGGCCCCAGGGCCCCAGGAGAGAGCGGGTATCCCAGGAGTGCTGACACACCTTTGAGCACAGGCAAAACCACAACTTCTGTTCAAACTCACTGGATCAAGAGGAACCCTTGAAGAGCCATCAGGACATAGGAACCAAGGGACAGCTGGGGACAAGATCCTTCTGATTTCTGTCTGAACCCCAGAGCGGACCCTGTGCCACAGCTCTCCAAAGCCAAACACCTCTCAGAGAGAGCTGGTCTTCAAGGAATACTGACACAGAGGCCTGCAGGAGGGGCAAGCCACAACCAGACAGGGTAAGATCAGCTAACATCAGAGTTAACAAGATGGCAAAAGGCAAGGGTGAGAAAATAAGGAACAGAAACCAAGGCTACTTGGCATCATCAGAACCCAGCTCTCCCACTGCAGCAAGTCCTGGACACCCCAACACACCAGAAAAGCAAGACTCAGATTTAAAATCATTTCTCAGAATGATGATACAAGACTTTAAGAGAGAAATGAATAACACCCTTAAAGAAATACAAGAGAACAGAGATAAACAACTGGAAGCCTTTCAAGAGGAAATACAAAAATCCATTAAAGAATTACAGAAAAACTCAATCAAACAGGCAGAATTTCAAGAAAACACAATCAAACAGACAAAGGAAATGCACAAAACTATCCAGGAGCTAAAAATAGATATAGAAACAATAAAGAAATCACAAAAGTAGACAACCCTGGAGCTAGAAAACATAGGAAAGAGATCAGGAACCATTGATGTAAGCATCACCAACAGAATACAAGAAATAGAAGAGAGAATCTCAGGAGCAGAAGGTACCATAGATAACATCAACACAACAGTAAAGGAAAATGCAAAATTCAAAAAGCTTCTAGCCCAAAACATCCATGAAATCCAGGACACAATGAGAAGACAGAAACTAAGGATAATAGGTATAGAAGAGAGTGAAGATTCCCAACTTAAAGGGCCAGTAAATGTCTTCAACAAAATTA
>CM052716.1:12207673-12254649 GCA_028551405.1 Uromys caudimaculatus
GGTGGAATTCCCTCATAGAGGCGGGGAGGGGGAGGGGATAGGGGGCTTCCAAAGAGGAGACCCAGCAAAGGGGAAACATTGGAAATGTAAATAAAGTATCAAAAATAAAAAAAAAATTAAAAAATTTAAAAAAAAAGAATAAAGAACACATTGCAAGAAAACTAGAAAAAAAAAAGAAAAAGAAAGCACTGAGTCATTTTGCAAATGCCATACAGTTTTCTCAGTGATGTCCTTCAGGTGTTGAAATGAGGTTGGTAATGTCATCATCAAGAGCCATGCTAAACTGATCCTGCATCATAGTTTCTGGTACATGAGAACTCATCTTCCTCCCTTTATGCATTCAACAAAGATATGTTAGCACTTTGTTGGAGATTGGTTCTAATGTTTTGATTCAGTTTGGAATCTGTGTGTCTAAATGCTGAAGGTCCTTGTCCCCATTTGGTTTTTGATCAATTAATAAAGATGCCAATGTCTGGGTAAAGGGAGATGGGGTGGGACCCTTAGAGTTGTGTGGACTAGGACACATGATGGGGGAGGAGACAGAGAATCACCATGAAGGGGGGAAGAAGGATGCTACAGAAGAGAAAGCCAAGCAGCCATATGAGAATTCGGGTGAGTGGCGACTGGCCACTTCCCCACTGGGCCCGGGGTAGCAAGTGAAGATTTAGGAGAGTCCAGCCTTTGAGGTAGCCAAGGCATTTTAAAAATAAGCTAATGTGTGTATGTCTTTCATTCACTGATCCAAAGATAGTTCCTGGGCAGGTAAGAGGGTGCGATCCACCAGAAGCCAAAGCAGTATAGACAAACTCACCACTACAACCCTTTGTATGTGTCAAGTACAAAGATGTCAAATGTTGAGGACCAGCACAGGATAGACAAAACCAACAGCATAGAGAGGGAAGCAGATCTGAGAGCAAGTATGGAAAAGATGGGTTAGCATGAAGTAGATGTCTGTACAGATTGCTAAGAAAAGTCAGCAAAAAGATATTTAACCTAGTCCAGCTATAGGGAGAAGAACAATAAGAAAGCTATTCGTATACTGAGCTCAAAAACATGCTCATTTTGTATGAAGAAAGAGGCAAAGAAACCAGAAAAGGCCACAAGTCCAAAGCAAAGAGACAAAAAAGCCCAACCTATAAAAATCTACAGGAAGTTCTTCCATGTTGGACTAAAAGCAACAGAGGAATAAGTAAAAAGCCAGATCAGAAATGTGTCATACTCTTGAGGATTTTATATTTCAAAATGAGTAGCTGTTGGAATGTTAAAAACATGACCAAACGTAGACCACTGAAAGAATATTCTAACAGCTCATTCAAGAAAAAGATCTGTTCACAGACTGCTGCTTGAGTTCAATCTAAAACAATTAGGGCCTGATCCAAGTTAAGGATGGCAGAAGAGACAGAGTTGGGGATACATAATAGATGCAGGGGCAAAACTAAACATGACTCTTGGTTGCTGATCAAATGTCAAATGTCAGAGGCAAGGAAAACATGGGTTTTCTAGGAATATGGCTTTGTGGATAGATATGTCCACACTAAGAGATCCATTGGTGATTGTATGTATATATGTATATATGTATGTATGTGTGTATATATACATATATATGTGTATATATATACACACACATACACACACACATATCAAACTCTGGAAAGGCCTAAGGACTGACATCTAGCTTTCTTCACAGTCAAAACAAGTTTGCAATCATGTTTATCATATGCTGTGAAGCCATGGGAACAGATGAGGTATCAAGAAAACAGCAAAGGACATTACCTTAAAGCAATGTTCCTCTAAGGTGGTTTGGTGCTCTGGTTGGAATTTCACTGCTGTAATAAAGACCAGGACCAGGACAAGTGGTCTGACTCTTGTGCCTGCTCTTGGGACTCTTTTTCTCCTGTGGGTTGTCATGTCCAACTTTGCTATGATGGTTTTATTTTTAATTTTATTGTAGTTTATTTTGTAATGTTTGGTTGTTGTCTCTTGGAAGTTTCTTGTTTTCTAATGAGAGACATAAAAAAGAATGTAACCAGATAGGAGGGGAGGTATATAGGAACTGAGAAGATTGGAAAGAGAGTAAACTATATAATAAAAATTTATGAGGGAAAAATCTATTTTCAATAAAAAAATACTAAAATAATAATAAGTACCACATAATAATAACAAAATAAAACTGAAAATCTACTCAATGCTACAACTACAATGCTAGAGCTACAATGTTGTAACTGTTTGGAATAAGTAAACTAAACAGTAATCTACACTTGAGTATGTTTAGAAAAAACAGAGGCCTATTTATGGAATTCACTCCCTCTAATAAGTTAAAAGTAAAAAAAAAATTAAATGAATGAATGAATATCATGACCAAAAGAAACCTAGGGAGAAAAGGGTTTATTTGGTTTGTAGCCTACAGTCCATCATTAGGAGATGCAACAGCAAGTGTTCAATGCAGGAACCCAGAGACCAGAACTAAAGATGACATTATGGAGGAGTGCTCCTTTCTGACTTACTTCCTCTGGCATAATTATCTGCCTCTCTTATACAGACCAGCCCTACCTAGCTAGGGATGGCACCACTCACAGTAGGCTGGGCCCTCCTATATCAACTAACAATTAAGAATGCTTTGCAGGCATGGCCATAGGCCAATATGATCCAAGAAATTCTTTAGTTGAGGTTCCCTTCTCCTGGGTGACTCTAGTTTTGTGCCAAGTTCACAGCTGAAGATATCTCTAACAAGTAGCAAAGTGCAAATTTCAAGTAAAATATGTATATATGATTTCTGTATAAGCAAGCATCTTTTCTTACTCCAGATCCAAGTTGGATGTAAATAACTTTTGACAGGGATTTCAACCATGAGTTCCCTTAAAAATAAGGGAAATTACCTGAACAACGGAGGCACTGATAATAAATATCTATCAATTGTAAAATATGAGCAGAAATTCTATGAAGAGGTACTGGTGATAGTGGCTCCATACCTTCAACAAGAATCACTTTTCCTTCAGCCTGACTTTTATAACAGGCAACTGTTCTCTACAAACCCCACTCCCAACATCTCCTAAGCTGCCTCATCAGCATAGTAGTGCGATAGTACACACTTAGAATGTGTATCGCAATCTCATTATTACTCTTCAACAGTTTGACAAATCCAGAGTAAGTTTAACTGTGATGGTATAAAGTATAAAGTTGTCTGGTGTGCTTCTGGTGGTAAAGGGGTTTGAGTGTTGCTAGTTTTTAAGCATTTTTTTTTTTTTATTTTACTTTGGTGTATGTGTCTACATATGTGTATGTGAATATGTGTGTGCGAGTACCATAGAGGCCAGAAGGGGGCAACAGACCTCAGAAGCTGGAATTATACATGTTTGTGAGGCACTTGATGTGGATGCTAAAATCTAAATGCCAGGTGTCTACCTCTACAGACCACTGGTTGTAATGTTTTATAGTATTTGCAAGGATAAGATAATTGATATTCTTTTTCATAAAGAGTCCCCAAATTGTATCAACCTCAAGTTCTATACCACTGGCTCCACTGCTAGGTAAGGACTATAAACCCAATGTCAAAAGAAATAGATTAATAAAGTTAATGTATGCCTTAGTCAGGGTTTCTATTCCTGCACAAACATCATGACCAAGAAACAAGTTGGGGAGGAAAGGGTTTATTTGGCTTACACTTCCATGCTGCTGTTCATCACCAAAGGAAGTCAGGACTGGAACTCAAGCAGGGCAGGAAGCAGGAGCTGATGCAGAGGCCATGGAGGGATGTTACTTACTGGCTTGCTTCCCCTGGCTTGCTTCCCCTGGCTTGCTCAGCTTTCTTATAGAGCCCAAGACTACCAGCCCACAGATGGTACCACTCACAAGGGGCCCTCCCCCTCCTTGATCACTAATTGAGAAAATGCCTTACAGCTGGATCTCATGGAGGCATTTCCTCACCTGAAGCTCCTTTCTCTGTGTTAGCTCCTGCTTGTGTCAAGTTGACGCACAAAACTAGCCAGTATATTCTTAATAATGACTTTATAAAATTCCTAAGTTTATATGAGTAATTTTGAGCTCTCTAAAAGCTGCAAACAGGGCTCTGTAAACCTTTATGTGTCATGGGCTAATGACACTAGAATAACAAAGCAGGCTTGGAACATATTTATGATCAGGGCAAGCATTTCTTCTAGGTTAGCTATGAGACTATAATCAGAGAACTAAAGGTCATAAACTGGGAATGGATGATTTATTGTAGGTGCAAGAAAAAAAATAAAATATTGAGTGGCTTATCTATACGAAACCTCAAAACTGATGAAATGCAAGGCAGATGATGTTTTAAACTTATAATGAACTTATGGAGCTAGTAACAGATAATGAATGTTTAGTCCGGTACTAGTCTTAATAGAAAGACATGCAAACATTTCTGCTATAACTCTTTGTCATCTTATGACATGAACTATTGTCTTGAGTGTACAATGAACTTATAAAATGTAAAGATGCTTGGAAATCCATGTGATCAATTATTCTATTTGTACCTGTGCTGAAAATCGATAGACATTTATCTACAAAAATACAGTATAAATACTATTTATTTGGCATCTACGTTGTATTGATTATCATAAGTAATCTAGAGATGACTTAAAGTACACAGGAAGATATACAAAGGTTATATGCAAACACCATACCATTTTATACAAGGAACTTAAGTTACATATCAGCAGGGATTCAACTTCATGAACATACCATGGAATAATTGCATGTAAATACATATAAAAGTTTTTTGTTTTAATAAAGGGTTAGCTCATGTGTTTATGGAGGCTGAGACATCTCTGTGCATTACCTATGACTTGGAGAACATGGAAAGTGTCAGAGACAAAAGGCCTTGGCTTAATTGAGCCTTGACATATTCTGCTAAGATGAAGAGTCCCAGGCTTGACTTATTTTGCAAGTCATAGTGTCCCGGGCTCCACAGTGGGCATTCCTTTGATTCCTTCCTGCCAGAGACTAGATTGCCTTGTTTTGAATCTAGGACCTTGCTCTTAATCAGATAGTCAAGGTGGCTTGATTAGCAAGTCAAAGTGTTCCGGCTCCACAGCAGGCATTCCTTTGATTCCCAGTCTCACTGCCTCCAGCAAGGGATTATACATCCTGTTTTGAACCGGCCTACAGCTCCAGGACAACAATGACACATAACTATGTGTGATGTCTAGTTACCGTATGGAATCCCTCTTCCTCTGCCATTTCCCGCCCTAAAGTGTTTAAATATATGTAACAATAAAGATGGTTTGGGGCTTGTTCGGAATACCGTCTTGCCCTCACGCATGCTTTGTCTCCTGCCTCTTTCCACCGCGCCGACAGTTTCTCTCCACAGCACCAGAGTGTCGCTAGCCTGTCCTGGAAGAGCTCTCCAGGACATGGCAGGATAGCGAGCTCTTTGCAGGAAAGTTGAGTTGTACCAACCATATTAGTCCTGCTTTAAATCTGAAGTCCTGAGGACAAGAGAGCCGATGTCTGTAGCAGGAGAATGTGGATTTCCAATTCAAGTGGAGAGAGACAACAAATGTATCATTCTTTCACATTTTAAGTCAAACTGAGTCCTCAATAGTTTGATTAGGTGGTGCCCACCCACGCTGATGAAGATGTTCTTTTTTAAGTCTATTGATTCACATTCCAAGCTCTTCCTAAAACACCCTTGCAGATTCTTCCAGAAGCAATATTTTATTAGCCATCTGGGGCTCCTTTATTTGAGTCAGGTGGACGTATAAAATCACTTATCCCAGTAGGTGACAAGTGTAGGATAAACTGTAGATATAGTGTTGGAGAGCCAGTGAGAACAAAACTGAGTCTTACTGCTGAAAGCAGAGACTGTGTAGTTATCAGGTAGTCTGGGACAGGTACAGAAGAATCCTGGTAGTGAGAAGGGGGTTAGTCTGTGTTTGTCGTCGCCTTTTTGTTTGTGATAAATAAAATTAAATTAAAAAGTATAAAATGAGACACACAGTGAACCATGTTAAATTGGTGTTTAGTTGGCCATTAGGGAAGAAGCTATTCCAAACCTTTTATTTTCAGAGAGAAGGTGGGAAGTCTATAGTGGCCTAAAACAACGTATAGAGGTATGCCACTGAACTGGAAAGATTCTTTTAGTGCACTTACAATTAATTGTTATCATTTAACAGCAGACGTCTTTCCATGAATCTTGCCCCACCAAAATCACCCACATGAGGATATCATATGTATGGGCACCTGGTGAGAGTACGCAGTATATATAAACGTATATTCGTGTGAGTGTGTGTGTGTGTGTATGTGTGTATATGCATGTATATGTGTGTATATGTATGTTTATGTATATGTACATATGTGTATTTGTGTGTATGTATGTGTGTATATGCATGTATATGTGTGTATATGTGTGTTTATGTATATGTGCATATGTGTATTTGTGTGTATGTATGTGTGTATATGCATGTATATGTGTGTATATGTGTGTGTGTTTGTGTGTGTGTGCACATGTGCATGTGCACAGAGGCCAGAGGGTGATATCAGGCTTCACTTCTTCCATGTAGGCAGGGTTTTTCACTGAGCTTGCAGCTAGACCAGAAGGCAGAGGCTCCAATGAGTGTGCTGTCTCTGCTCCCTGCAGCATTGCAGTTGTATACGCATGCATGACCCTGCCTGGTGTTTCACAGGAGTGCTAGGATTTGATCTCATGTCCTTGTGTTTTTTTCACAGCAAGTGCTATATCTCTAGCACCTATGGAAAGATTTGAATTCTTACATTTAATTACACAAAGACAATCAAGAGAAAGTGAAAAATATTAGAAGCTAACTGAGTCAAAAAACACATTATACAGGAGAAAGAGTTTGTGTAAATTTATTCTGTTATGTGAAATGGCAACCTCTTAGAAATGCATTGCAAAATTCTTTTAATAAAATGTGAAATCCACAGTTAATAGCTATATATATTTAAATGGCACACATTTATTGCCTCGCATAATTTATTGCATACATTAAGCATAAAATTTCCTGTGGGCAATAATAAATATGATTTATAAGTCACAATTTGTGGGAAGTCTGTTTTTTTATTCTCCTGAGGACAGTTCCAAAGACCATTAAAATATTAGAAAAAAATTGGGGATTTATTCATTCAAGCAATAATATTTGTTTTAGTTTACTTTATAGCATGTTTTAAGTGAATTTTATATTTACCTTACTAAAATTATAAAGATTGTCAAAAATGATAAAGTTTTGAGGCCTTGGCATCTTCATCTTAATCATCTTAGGAATGTAATTTTTACATTTCTTACATGTTTACAAGTGAGTACATAAACTTTTCTGTCAAAAGTCAATGGAGATATGTTGTATAAAAATTTAAAATTTAAAAATAAGAAAGTAAAATTGTAGGTAATTCTTGTTGGAAAATTCAAAACAACTCTCCCAGCATTAATGGGATTTTATTGAACATTATTTTAAATTTTAGACATAAGCATTTTGAATGACTGAAATATTATAGTATTATATAAAGTATAGTAATGTGCATTTTAGTTAGTATTTTTAACTTTTTCCTGTTAATGTTGTAAGCCATTAGATAAAGATGCTCTTTGATGTAGGACATATTTACAGTCTGAAAAATCCATCACTAGTCCAAAACGTGTTCCATTTCTACAATGTTCTGCACATTGCGGCTCAGATGTACAGCAGTGGGCTGACTGGAGGTGTGGCTTGCTGTACCATGCAGGGACCTGAGAGAAAATTGTGTAATGCATTACTAGTCTAGTGACAGAGTGAAAGTCAACACCCCATGGAAGGTTTCTACTGGATAAAGAGTGCCTCCACACCATCATGAGGTGGACAAAGCAGAAGTTCAACCATAGGAAGTCAGCCATTGTTCCCTACAGCATATTATAACTGCACCAATCAGTCCCAAGCATGTGACAGGTGGTTCATCCCAAGACTAATTGACACCAAGATTCTGCATCACATCTTGTTAAGTTGGCGAAGCCTGCATTCTAGAACAGGAGGGCAGACCAACTCTACCAGGCCTCCTGTAGTCGGAAATAACACTTTGTAAGAAACCAGACACTCTCCTTTGTATACTGCCCACACCTGCTGTCTCTTCAGAAAGGCCCATTTGAATGGTCATAATAGGGACAATATGGGCTGCAAAGTCCCAAAATGTGCCACCTACCCTGATGGTTGATTGAGAACACTCTTCTTTCCCACAGCATCTGGGCCAGCTGTGCTTCAGAATGCCACACTTCCTGGATCTGTGTGTTATCCCTTGGCAACGTTTTACTCTTCTCCTTGACTGCTTTTGCTTATTGTACTGCAGTCATTACCATTTCTTTGGTGTCATCATGACAGGACAATTATATAGGTTAAGTAGTTACACTAATTGAAATGAGTACAGGGGAGACCTTGGTCATTCTGAAACTGTCCCTATCATGCTTTTCTGAAGTCTATTTAAAATAAAAACAAGCCCTTTTGTTTCTTTCAATAGAATAAGAGGCTTAGAGTGAAAATACTATAATGTTATTATAAAGTATTATGAACAGGTTAAAGTGGGGATGAGGGCGGAGAAGATTTTGCACTGATGAAAACTCAGTCATGGCAAGGTGCAATGACTGAGCAAGTGAAGGCCAAGAGGAGCAGAGAATGAAGCTCGCACTGAACAGGGGAAAACAGCAAGGAAGAGAATAGGCAAAGTTCATAGACAAAAGTCTTCACTTTAGAATTTTCCTCAAAAGCTAATCCTAAACCACTCATCTTAACTGGATAAGATGGATTGTCTATACATGTCATAATTAATTCATCTTTCAAATTTTCTATGTTATTGAATAATCATATAGGGAAATGAAGAAAATAATTCACTTTGTGTAATTCTGATTAGTTTTGCATACAGTGTTATCTACAAACTCCAATCGCCCTCCACTGGCATAGCTGTCCTTAAACCATCTATTTGTATGTGTCTCCGTGAAGGTATATATACAAGATTGCAGGTACCTGCCTGAGGTCAGAAGTGTCTGACTTCGTGGAGCTGGAGTTACTGGCAGTTTCGAGGCTTCCAATATGTGTGCTTAAGTATTTTATTCAGGAGGCTCAAGTTCTATCTGTGCTGTTATAACAAAATATTAGGGCTGATTCGTGGTTAGCTTTGTCAACTTGGTACAATGTATACTCTCAGTGATGCCTTGCATATATGGGTTAACCCATGGGGTTATCTTAATTAAGTTGATTGATACAGGAAGACCTAGCAAAGTGTAGTGGGCATCATTACCTGGTCAAGGAGTCCTGAATTATAAGAGTAGAGAAATCACACTGAGCACAAGCAAGCAGGTGAGCCAGCACACATACACTCATTTGACTATGTATGTGATGTGACCAGCTCCTCTATAAAGGTGAACAGTAATTTAAATTAAAAGCTGCAAAACCCTTTCTCCCTCTGTCTTTTATATCTTTTGGAAATATATTTAATCACAGCACAGAAAAGGAACTAGTATAATTGTATACTTTATAAACAAAGGGAGATTATTTTGTTTCATAGTTCTGGTCCAAGTATATGATAAAATCATCTGCTTAGTCGGAACCTCTTATAGCAGATGACATCATGTATAATGACACCATCTTCTTAGTCAGAGCCTCTCATGGCTGATGACATCATGTATAATGACACCATCTTCTTAGTCAGAGCCTCTCATGGCTGATGACATCATGTATAATGACACCATCTTCTTAGAGCCTCTCATAGCTGATGACATCATATATAATGACACCATCTGTCTAGTCAGAGCCTCTCATAGTGATGACATCATAGGGTAGAAACTTCTGGAAGTAGGAAGTATGTACACAGCCTAGAACAAACACACAAGGCAGCCTCACCTTATAACAATGGTTCTCAACCTGTGGGTCATACTAATGTAGTTCTGCACCACGTGACTGACTTTCTGAGACAGAATTACTTACCTCTGTCACAGAGCCTATATCACACTGTCACCTCCCACTAGAACACCCCTCTTCATGCTTTCTTATCTGCCCCTCAATCCTGACCTATTGGGAACCATCTTCTAGTACATGCACCTTGGGAGATAAACCACACTGAAATCACAACAAACTCCTAATTCACAGCATTCATTTTAAGTCAGACCTTATTTCTAATAGTAGACCAATTAGAAAACTACCATAAAGCATAAAGTCTGCAATACCATTGGATTTGCAGCACTAAAAATTCTTGTGAACTTTGGTTATAGAATGTTGAGTGACTTCTGCCCAAAGCAGGAAAGGGGTATTTTTATGCCAAGAAGAGAAAGTCAAGGAAAGTTTTTTGATTGCTTGTTTTTAATAATACAAGCTTGAAATTTGAGGCAAATGTCTCAGTGTAGGTCTCTCAAGCCATGTTATGGTAGGACTAGGCAAAGTCTCTGGCATATACGTACAGATTTTTGGTGTCAGCCATGCTAGTGCTGATGAGCACGGAGTTTGTGGATGGGAGGACATTACTACTCTGGTGCCTCCGCAAGTTGATAGACAAGGATTTTACGAAGCAAGTGGTGTAGCTCACTATTGCTTAAACATCTTACCTTTCTTGGATTAATTGGGCCACACTGGTACATATGTTCCCTCTGCCTTCTAATTTCATGAGTTATGTTGATTCAAATGGTTTCAGGTCTCAAGCAAATCACTGAATAAGGGATGGAAAACAAGGACATTTGGAGCTGGAGAGATGACTCAGTGGTTAAGAGAAGTTGTTCCTTTAATAGAAGACCTGGGTTCAATTCCCACCACCGACATAGCATCTCACAGCTGTCTGTAACTCCAGTTCTAGGAAGGCTGACACCCTCTTCCAGGCTCTGTGGCCACCAGGCATTCACATGTTACCCAGACATGCATGCAAGCAAAACACCCATGCCATCAAAGAAAAGAAAGACATTAAACTATTGCATTGTTTTTACACATTTATCAGAGGTATTTGCTTTGTGCATACCAAAATTATGTTGTAAACATTCCAATTTGCTTTCTATACAAGTATTTTATTTCGATTAACCTAATTTGTTATTTATAGTAATTAATATGGATGCGGTTCTTGATGATGCTGAGTCTCTCCTTTTAGTGACAATAATGGCCTACTCAGATGATGCTGTAAAAATTAAAAGAATATATCAAAGCTAAGCATGATCATTGAAAGTTTCTGGTCTTATTTATAACAAAAATATGAGAACGGAACCTATATTTTAAATAGGGGGTTAATATAATTTTATCAATTTAAATTCCTTCACAAGGTAATGTTCAGTATAAAAAAAGTTGACTGTTTGTCCATATTCTCCTTCACATTTAGATGACATTTTTGAGAATCTTCCAATTGCAGACACAAAGTCCAGCTCTCTTCAGAACAATAGCTATATAAAATGAACAACACAGAAATGGTAAGTGAGACAGTGGGTCTTACCAAGATTAAATAATTCAAAAGTACTTCCAATGAGGATGTTAATGCATAATTAAAAATTACAATCCACAATTTTCATGCATATTAGTTTGGTTTTCTCATCACTGTGACAAAATGTTTGACAGACACAATTTAAGGAAGAAGTTTATTTTGGCTTATGGTCGCAGAGAGACTTCATTTCCTCGTTGTAGGAAGAGTGTGGAGGCATGAATGGGTGTCACAGTCTCAAAAATCAGAAAACACAGACCCGCGTCAGAGGTGAACATGAACCTGTCACATCTGTTCCTAGTGTTTTTCTGCAGCTCTGAGCAATGCTTCATTGATTCCATGAACTCCTCAGACAGCACCAGTGACTAGGGACTGAGTGTTCAAACACATGGACCTGTTGGGAACACTTCACACTCAAAAGTGACATTATGCAAATACAGAATTATGTGAATCAGAGTGTTATGGACCCATTAATGACAGATCTGCAAAGATAGTGAGCCAGACAAAACAGCCTACTGAGAAGAGATGTATTTACACACAGTTTAGGGAAAGAATATTAGCCCATGTTCGCCAGGCTGGAACAAAGCATTAACTAACACCCTACAGTTCAGAAAAATTCTAACTTTGGGGTTTATCTTTTCTAGTGGAATAAAATCAGCATTTAGACACACAGTAAGTACTACTCAGTTTAACTCTTTAATTGTAAAAGCAAAGTCAAATTAAGTACTTCCTGAGAAAGTGATAAACTTTTTCTATGATCCAATTATATGATAATTGAACATAGTATGTTCAGGTGGGAATTTCCTAATACTGTACACTGGGGTTGTTATTTTAAATCCATAATCTGATGAAAAAATATATCAAGATAATGGGACTCACCTAACAAGTAATATAAATCTTCTAGGAGAAATAACGGGCAGTGGTCACATTAGAGTCGTTCCTGATTGGAAGGAACTCTCTTGATGCTGAGAAGAAAGCAAATGCTGTCAATGGCCATGGGCAGAAAAGAAGGTTAAAGCCAACAGTTCTAGTAACTAAAAGTAAGCTTCAAGTCATTTTTTCTTAACAGATATCAGAAGTGCCAGAAGTATTAGTAAAGAGAAACCACTGACAATCTCTAATTTAAATATGCAAACAAAGGTGAAATATGGGCAAGGAGAAAGTTTTCGAAGGAAAGACATTCTGTGAATAAGATAGAAAGTATGGAGAGCGCTGATGATCTATAAAACTAAAAACAAGGGGAATAGGGTGGAAACAGATGGTAGAGGCCTTTAAAGTCTGCAATAGGTTTCTGCATTTTACTCTGTGAGCCAAGTAGTTACGTGGTTATAGACAGGCTTTGTGTAGATCATCAAAGTTGCAGATGTTAGCAGGACGAAGGAATGTATATCTAAGAGGCAACAACATGGGGTAAGGACTGCACTGTGTCTCCCTAGGTTGAATGTAGTAAATCTGGCTTCAACTGGGCTAGCAGCAATAGCAATGAACAGTAAGGGAAAATGGGAATACCTTTTGGTAGTAGAGTCCCAAAGTCAGGTCAGATGCTTGGCTATGTGAGGGGGAAACAGGCTGGTAATAAAGGATAAAGAAGTTAAAAGTAGTGACAAGACAGGACCACTAATGTGGCAAATGTGGTGAGAGTAACAGGGGTTGATTATCAACACGCGTTGCTATTGACTTGACTTATTTTGATGAGTGTCTTATCACTAAATGTGTATTAAAAGAACTTGAAATAAATTGTTTAAAGCCAAACTGTGTCATGGCTATAAACGGGTTTTCAATTAGCATACTATGGATTCATGGCCTTTGAAAATAAACCAAACCAGAAAGTAAGAGAATGAACACAACCTTAACAGTTATAGCCTACCTTGGAATATACTATTAAAGTATCGCTCCTGTTTTTCCTTACTGTATATTCCTACTTCTGGAAGCCCAGTGAAGGCCAAGCTAACAGTCAACTATGGAGAGAGTACTATCTGAACCCACACTCTTGACTCCAGCATTGCTGCCTCTTCACCCTCACCCTCTTCATGCCAATGCCAACAAACTTGGGTTCCTTCAAGTTTGACTATAAATTAAAAAATACCAGTTGATTTTTGACGTTATGCATTGACACTGAAGAAAGCATAGAAAATGATTTAGGATATAGGAAGAAGTTTGTGTGGGGGAAGGGAAGATCTTGAGAGAACAGTTTTCTCACATCTTGAATAGCACAAGAAGAATGGGATCAGACTCTCAACCAAGTTTTCTGTGTACCTAGGAGGAATTAAGATGAATAGTATCACTATTCACTCACTGACTCATTCAGTCCCTTGTATGCTCTAAAACCTTGGATTAGTCACTTGAGGTCAGAGACTTGCCTACTTCTTTTACAATAGTTTTGCTGTAGGAGTTTAGGAGATGCCACCCCCAAACATGATCCTGTATTATGCTGATTACTTTGAAATGAGGACACACGGGGGACAGTGGATGTAGTCACAAACTTCCTGTGTTCCCTTTACTTCCTAAATATTGATCCTCCAGAAAGACATAATTGCCATGAACCTGTCCCTAGAGATCCCACCAACCCAGGACAGTTGACACCAACCACAGGAGAGGGATTCAGAAGTGATGTCATATTCACATACTTATTCTTTATAGGGATTTGTCAGCCTTTATCATCAAGGAGGCCTAATAAAAGATACAAGGAGCCCCAGAGTCCTTGTATGGACTTTGGAATTTACCCTGCATGTAACAATTTCAGGGGAGTTATGATGGTGGCTGAAATTAGAGTATTGGCAAGCAAGACAAGTCAAGATATATTTTAGGGAGGAATAGACGTAAGATGATTGTCAGGTTACTGGCATGAACAACTGGGGGATGTGGGTGTCAGAATCTGAGCTAGAGATAACCGAGGGAGCACAGATGGAGTGTGGAGTGAACAGTGGAATTTGGGAGCAGTGGGTTAGACATGCCTGCAGATAGCCAAGAGGTTATTTTAAGGAGACAGTTGCATTTCTGAGTTCAGAAGAGAGGTCATAATGAGAGACATTTGGGTAGCCCATAGTGAAATCTAGGGCATGGATGGCTTCAGCAGACAGCCTGCAGATTAGGATGTCATGAGCAGGGTCTTGGGTACACTGGTGATGAGAAGTCAAGAAAGAAGAGAGTAGGAACCTGAAGGACCACAGAGGACAAAGGACCTAGGAGTTCCTCAAGCATGAGTTTTGGAGGATTACCAAAGAAAAGTGCAAGACTTCTCACTGCTACAGTTTGAACTGCATGTGTCCTTATTTCTGGTACCTGGAATGGGAGCCAGCTTGGAAATCAGGCCATTGAAGATGTAATTGGTTGAGATGTAGTTACACTGGCGTAGGTTAAGCCCTTAATCCAACAAGACAGGTGTCCTCGTATGAAGAAGAAAATGTCATGTTAAGATGTAGATATTCAGGAGGAAAATGGTGTGTGATGACAGAGGTAAGGACTTCACTGAGACAGTTGCAGGGGAGGAACACTGACAACTGCTGGCCACCATCACAGGCTGAGAAGAGGCAAGGAAACATCAACCTAGAGCCTCTGGAAACTATTAGAGGAACTTTCTCTGGCTTTAAGTCTCCTGGGTTGTAGTATTTTGCTTTGTTAGACCTAGGAAACTGATAAAGTTGCAACTAGCCTCTAGTTGACCAAGGCAAGGAGGTTAATGCCCATTGGATGTTAAAATAAATATTAGTGAAGTGAGAGTGACGCTGCTGAAGAAAAGGCTGGCCAGACTTCGGCAGGGTTGTACTGAGTGCAGCAATGAGCAAGTGGAAGCAGCCATGAAGAGCAGTGATCCCAGACTGCATGCACAGATGAGCACCGGGAAGTGGGTCTCTGTATTGCCAGCAAAGCCACAGCTTCATAACCTTTTCTCATCAAATTTTAAACAATTTCAATGAACACACTTAATGGGGTTATTGTAATTACCAAAGTTTACAATAAAGCCTCTATGAAGTGCTTCAGAGTATACCTTGTAGAATCAACAATAATAACCAATTGATATCCAATGGCTTAAATGATGCTGTTACTTACATCAACAATCACCTAAAACATCCACCTACTTAAGTATTCATGAACATGCTAATTAATAGTTGGAAATTTTGTAACACCATTCTCTTTCAACCCCATTTATATTTGCTTTCCTCCCAGAATTCCTCATGTTTTAATTCTCTGAGTAGAATATGTGTGAAGGTAGTTTCTTCTTTCTGTATAAATATAAAACCAAAAACAACAAAACAATATACTTCACAAAACAATGGGAGGGTCTCCATTTCCTTAGAAAACATACCTTTTGTTCACTGTTGACAGATTTAGAAATCCTTATGCTAACCCAGGTTACTAGCTCTTCTGAATGTAAATGATTACATAGTAGTCATTGTAAAGTGAATGAAGCATATTAGCCCTGTTTGCAATATAAGCATCACTACTTGTAACTAATTCATTTATTTGTGAATCCCTCCATTCTTCAATAGAGAAAAGGTTGTAGCAATAAATATATAGCAATGAAACATGACCTGTGAGCTCAGCCTTTGTTGAAGAATTTAACAGCAGGCTTTGAGCATGGAAGTTAGACACTGGGAGAATTCCAGTCTGGAATGTAATGGACCATGATGCCCAATATTTTAGTCAGGGGAATACTGACTACCAAGAGCTTCCGAGGATTCTCCAGTGCTAGTTAGTGGAGGCTTGAGACCAATCAGGCCATATTACTACCACAAGGTTTGGAAGTGATCTTAATTATGAGGACAAAGTTTCTATTTGGATACTCCAACATCCATAGGCTTATACAACCCTCTTGGGAATGAACAACTGTGATAATGTCTACATCTTAAAGAGGCAGCCACAGCCACAGAGTTAAGCTTTTGTGTGAAGAGAGTGCCATTTGCCACTGCCACATTGCAGGAACAGCTGTGGCATAAGGGACAGGACGCATTGCCTCTTTCCCTATTCCAGTGGGAAAGTCAACATCAGGAAGCTACATTCTTATGTGAATTCATTCGCTTTACATTTTGTCTAGATTAAATGTGTCCAGTACATATGACTTATAATTGTGCAGAACTGACAGTATTGAATGATGATGTCATCTTGGAATTCATGACTTTTCAATGTACTCCTAGCTGCCTTCCCCGAACAGGGGAAAATGTTTGCCTCATCAGACCACTTAATGGGTTCTAACATGATCAATCCATTGGCAGAAAATTTATATGAGATTGTTCTATTGGAGTTCCTCATGCCTTTCTTCTTATTTTCAATCTGCTTCATAAAATCAATAGAATGAACTGTGAGGCTAATTTAGTCAAATGCTTTTCATAATTAAATTCCAATTTAAGATTAGTACTGCAAGTAAAAGCAAGCAACTAAATTAAATGTTTAACTAGGATTTCATAGCATAGTAGGAAAAATCTGTATTAGAATAAAGAACATGGGTGTTACGTAGCTGAACACCGTTCATATGATATCAAAGCATAAGATAAAATCTTGGTCAATTTTCAGTTAAAATCTAAAGCTGTTCCCTAACCCCCATTTTAAACATAGTTTCTTCTTGATCCTAGTATTATTTTATCCTAGCAATTTTTAGCATTAGATATTTTATTGTGAGTATTTGGAAGCATTTCTATTGTCAATAAATAGTAATAAGAAGACGTGAATTCTAGTTTTGCATCAAAGTAGCCTTTTGAGCACTCCACTTAACCTGTGTCCATCTGTGATAAGGATTTTAGTGCATTTGATGATATATGCATTTCCTGGCTCTAGATCCATGTTAGACTTTGCCTTGTGTATCATGGCACATGTAGTCACTGCCATGATTTTTATCATAGTACAGTGAGAGAGCTTTTACTGAAGTTGACTTTAAGTATAATGATGCATCAGGAGATCATTTCACACATGCTAAGACTGAATAATCAATAATGGCCTTTTTGGGATCATGCAAGGTCTATCAGATTCTGAAACCAAGACAAAACACAGCCTTTCTTGATAGCAATACTTACTGCCTAGGAAGATATTTCCCAAATGAAAGGAAATATTGAATGCAGAATCATTTCCAACCAATGAAAAAAATATATCAGGCTTCCTATGGTTTGTAGCATGACATGAGAAGTGTGGCTAAATTCTTTTTGTATTTAGAGTGTAATTCACAATATTACTTTCTATATTTGTATACCTTCAACAACCTTGAAGTCAGAGACTCCTCAGAACAAACCTATTTCTTTCAAATAAAGCATAGTAAAAATCTTGCATGAGGTCTCTCACTTAGTGCCTGTGTTGTGATGCATATTTAACAGGAGAAAATGGATTCCAAAGAGTTCAAGCACCTTTGCCAATTTCACACAACTCCTCAGTTTGAGCCCCAGCTCTTACCTAGTTATTCTATTCACATATCTGGGAGCTCCTCTAAGTTACCTTAAAGTGAAAAGACTGGAAGCAGAAGGTAATAAATGCTGCTTTGTGTAAATGGATAGAATTCAAAAGCAGAGGCAATTTGCTTGTTCAAAGAATCCCAGGGTAACGTGAAAGTATTCAAATGACTTCTCTCACACAACTTTCTTGCTTGCTAGCCTTTACTAAAGATAAAATTTAATTTTTAAAGAGAGAAACTGAAAAATAGATCTCATGGAATGTTAGGCTTACATGAGGTAGCAGGAGATTAGAAAACTCCCCTTGTGAGTGTTTGGCTCTAGGTAGAACATTGATAATTGTGCCCCCAGCACCCTCAAGGCCCAGATAACATGGAGTGAGATGAGGGAGAAGGACTGTAGGAATCAAAGTTTGAGGAGGTGATCGGTGAGGCACTGTCTTCTGGAAACAATGTGGGATGCTTAAAGTATCATAAATGCCCAGCACCTGTGGCTTCTTGCAAAAAAAAAAAAAAAAAAAAAAAACTAGGAAAAGAAGCAATAAAGAGGGAGCAAAGACAGGAGAAAAACGTGGAGGAAGGAAGGAAGGTGAGCGTAGAAACGCAACTTGTTGGGAAGGAGTTTTCAGGGGTAGTTGGGGATGCGAGTGGGGAATGAGGTGGTCGGGGTACAGTGTTATGTGATACCAAGTACGATAGCATAAAGCTTTTTAATTAATTAAAATTTCACCTGCTAGAGTCAATAAGTCTCTTTCCACTATTCAAATTTAGGGCAAAAGACAACTTCTCAGTGACACAAAGGTGCTAATGTGGATACTTAGTAGGAAAGGACTCAAAGGACGATGAGTAAAACCTGAGCCCAATGCTTGATTGAAATCTATGTAGATTAGACAGAGGGACTTGCCAGATGTGTAATCATGCATTCCAAACCACAAAATATCAATAACTGGATGCAGAATAAATAGAAATAGTTTGTCTACTATATTAAAATTTCTTCAAATAAGGAAAATAACTTTCCTTTAAAGGAGTAAATATTTACAGTGCTTGGTACAATTCAACCATCATGAGTGAATTATTTAAAATTAAACACAAAGAACTCTGCCTCTGTGTCCTACTACTGTATCCTTTGACAATACTTCCTCAAGGATGTGGTTTTGTAATTGTTAACTCTCCACTGGCTGACTGAAATACACAAACAGGTAGAGAACCCATGCTAGAGCGGAAAGAGCTTGCTGAAGACCTTAGTGTGAGGACCACCTTTCTGATAAATACAGTTTGATGAATAAAATATTGTTTTAGTTAGAATTTCCATTGCTGTGATAAAACACCATGAGCAAAAGTACCTTGCAGAGATAAGGATTTATTTCATCATATATTTCTAGGTAAAGGTCCCTCACTGAGGGAAGTTGGGACAGGAATTCAAGGAGGCAGATACCTCGAGGTTGTAGCTGAAGCAAATGCCACAGAGGAGTGCTACTTACTGGGTTGCTCCCCATAACTTGCTCACTGCTTTTTATAGAACACAGGACCACCAACACAGGGGGTAGCACCACCAACAAAATGGCTTGGGCCCTCCCACATCAAACATCAATCAAGAAAATGAAACCACAGGCTAATTTGGTTAGGGCATTTTCTCAGTTGAGGTTCCCTCTCCCAAAATACTATAGCTTGTGTCAAGTTGACATTAATATAACCAGCGCAAATATTACATGAACTTTATTTTTTATTTTATTTTTTAATTTAATTTAATTTTTTATTTTATTTATTTACATTTCAAATGTTATCCCCTGTCCTGGTTTCCCCTCTGCAAACTCCCTATCCCATCCCCCCTTGCCCTGCTTCTATGACAGTGCTCCCACACACAACCACCCACTCCCACCTCACTGTGACCCTAGACTCCTCTACACTGGGGCATCAAGCCTTCACAGGACCAAGGGCCTCCCCTCCAGATAAGGCCCCTTTGGCTGGAGAGATGGCTCAGCTGTTAAAGGCTAGGCTCACAACCAAAAATACATTGTACTGGCTAGTTTTGTGTGTCAACTTGACACAAGATAGAGTTATCACAAATAAAGGAGTTTCAGTTGAGAAAATGCCTCCATGAGATCCAGCAGTAAGGCCTTTTCTCAATTAGCGATCAAGGGGGGAGGGCCCCTTGTGGGTGGTACCATCTGTGGGCTGGTGGTCTTGGGTTCTATAAGAAAGCCAACTGAGCAAGCCAGGAGAAGCAAGCAAGCCAGTAAGTTTCATCCCTCCATGGCCTCTGCATCAGCTCCTGCTTCCTGCCCTGCTTGAGTTCTAGTCCTGACTTCCTTTGGTGATGAACAGCAGCATGGAAGTGTAAGCCAAATAAACCCTTTCCTCCCCAACTTGCTTCTTGGTCATGATGTTTGTGCAGGAATAGAAACCCTGACTGAGACAAGAATTATGAAATCATCAATTTATCTACAGAGTAATACTATGTAAGAGTACATCTTAATGTTAATCTACAAAAGAATCTGCCCAATAGAGTGGACTAAGGCTCAGGATCAGACTATGTAATAGTGACAGGAAAGGCTTATCAGTAGCAAGAACCAATCCTAGGATTAGGTCTCTTGGGACTTTGCCTCAGAACTCACCCATTGCAAAACGGTGGGTCATCTCCAGATAAGTCACTTGCATGCCCTTAGCCTTTCCTTGATGGCTTCTGACAATTCTAACTTATAAAGCTTTGTAAATACCGCTAATCTAGATTTTTAAATGAAAATAAAATCAGTGTCATCCAAAATATAATACAAAGCTGTCATTTTACTGTGTTGAATCATGGCTTCCAAAGTATATGGACTAATCTGTAATACGGGATCCTTGCAGGTATAACCGATTGAAAGATCTTGATATAAGTACATCCTGAACAGATCCTGTCACGCAACTTGTTATACTTTATTATAACAGTTCTCGGAAACTAATATAGGTTGGTAATTTTTAAAACCCCAAAATATGAAAAAAAGACATCTACATGTTCATGCTCTATCCTGGTAAAGAAAGATGGTAATAGTATCTATTTTTTAAGCCTTATCTTTATAAATCTTTTCCATGACCTCATCAACCTTGATACTTAAACATGTGAGCACAATAGTCAATAAAATTGGGTTTGGCCATCTCTTCCCAAATGTTATTGACTGAGTCATCTTATCGTTCATCTTCTTTCATAAATGTTTCTTTCACATTCAGCCACAGACCTACAAATAGTCAGGAAAAGTCTTAAATGCCAGAATAAGTTTGGTAGGTATCCTTTTGCAAATTAAATTCAGAAATCACAGCATATATAGATCTTTGCTAAGATCCACACTAGAAGTCATTAGGATTTTCTTTCCCACTGAAAACTTTTAAGTACAAATAGCAAATCAAGATGGTCATGAAGGAAGGTACTATTCAGGCATCATGCTGTCTGTTTTGATCAGTGTTCTTTTGAATCATTGTAGAAATCCAGGAATGCACCCTGTCAAAGGAATGGAAGGCAAACCAGACAGGGTGGGTATCTGAACAAGTCTGTTTCAGTACTCCACTGCTATGAATGTTAAGAAGGAGGAGGAAGTTTTGTCAGATTTTAGGGATGACACACAAAATGCCATCCACTGGGTAGCAATCCCCCCCCCCCATGAGCCTCTGGGTGGAGTCCTGGATTACTTACTTCTAGCTTCCTCATCTGTGGCTGGAAATCTATGGTATCCATTTCTTGCCCCCATACCCTTCCAATTTCTGCCTCCACTTTCATGTGGCCTTCACATTGTGTGTCTCTGTCTATGATCCTATTACCCTCCTTTAAGGACATCTGTCACATTGATTTAGGGTCTACACATATGACCTGATCATAATTTACAACCTACCTATGAACAAAGTGGCATCTTTAGTTATGAGAGTTAAGGTCTTCAACCCTTATTCTCAGATGCCACGATTTAATTCACAATAGAAATGGAATTTTTCAGCTCTTGTTAACCACAAAATGTTTTACACCATACAAGTGTCACCCAGGGTAGGTTTTTCAGATATTCTGGTGGCTCATTTGAAATGGTAGTGATTTCTTTTCAGAGACAATATACTGAATAGTCTACACCCTTTGTCCTTTTGTATAAGAAATTTTAACAGAAATTCTGAATGTTGGTTTGAGAAAGAGTCATAAACATTCTTTGCAGTTTATAACACATTTGCTGTTTTTCCTGAAGCCTCTCCATTAGATTCTTCATCATTGCAACTGCTTCTCAGCCAGCCCGGCCACTCTGCAGTACAGCAGTGCTGATTTCTTAAAAATGAAATACGTTCACCCCTCCCTTTTAACTTTAACCTTTTCTCTGAGTTGCATCCTTTTAACATTCTTTTCTTAACAAACCATCAGTTTGGGGTGAATAAAGCTTCCTTAAATATTGTTAATTTTTTCCATAAAATCTTAGATAATTTTTAAGGGACTTTTTTTCCTCACCTAGCTTTTGAACAGATTGAGAGGACCTTTAGTTCAAATGAGGAGACCTTGTAAAACTCTGCCTACCGTTCTTACATAAAATGCTTTGTCCCTTCATGCTCTGCTTCTCAATTTTCTTAAATTCTTTGAACAACCATGTCTCCTTTTCCATCTATGTATTTAACAGAATCTTTCCCCATCATGTGGTGATTTCAGTATGGTATACAGAGGCCCTTTTCTCAATTTTCTTTACCATTTCTTCATGTTACTTTTGCTGGAAGATACCTGGATTTAGTATCCTGGGATTCTGCTTGAGTTGGGTTATACATACCCTCCTGTTCTAATAGTGTATTTCACAGCCCAGCCCCTTTATTTGCGAGCGCTATGCACATACACATACACCTCTCCAAATGAGGCATGTCGCAATCTTAAAACCCAGCCTGCATCTGGATCCAGGGCCCTCCCTTCCAAACACCAGGATACGTTTTCCTTCTTTTGAAAACATCAAACTTAAGATTCTATTTGACCATTCTCTTGTTATATCCAGGTAGAGAAATGGAAAGACCAATCTTCCCTGAACCAGTTTTGAGTGCATGAACCATAAGATAAAAGTACATCTTCAAATGAACTGTGAGGGAAAATCTCCTATTTGCCACCTTATACCCATACATATTGGGTATGCATATGCTAAATTGGATACATTATGAAAGGGGACATGCACAGTAGAAAAAAATTATATGACTTGATCTACCAATCAAAAACAACACCTTCACTCTGCCCCTCAGTAAAATAAACTCACTCTCTTGAGCTGCTTAACCGAGTCTAAAGCCATAACTGAGATGCTCAAGTCCACGGCATCCTCCAGTTTATACTGATCTTTTATGGCCTGATGCTACTTTACTTATATAGCTTCTTTGCTACTTTGCAAATGTATGTAGACTTTATTTCAATGCTTTGAATGAGAAGTCAAAAATCCAGAAATACTTGGCCCAGCTCATGACCATGACAATCTTCTCTATGTATATATAATACATGCCCCAGTTACTACCTAAAATGCATTCCTCCATTATGGAGAAATTACATATTTGCCAATGACATTTTATCAAGACAGCAGCAATACACGGTCTTTACCAGTCCTGGGCAGCATAGCAGTTGGCACTGAAATAATTAGTTGAGAACTTGGGAGAAGAACCCTGGCTGTTGTTATCAATGGAATCTTTTTCAGAAAGAGACAAACGTCCTGGCTTCTCTCTCCTCCTACCTACATGTCATCATCAATGATTATCTTTGGGCATGCCCATCTGGACTGGGAAAGGAGGCCCATGGGAGTTAAGTCCACATAGCTTCCCACTCAAGGCAATGAACAGGACAGGAAATGTTGAAGACTTATTTGAGTGGATGGGAGGGGAAAGAAATGGAGCCAAACCAGCATGCCATATTGAAATAGCTGGGTAGTGGAATTAATAAGTCCTAATGGACCACTTCTTCTTCAATGCAGGCATGGGTACTGAGTCTCTCAGCAGTTGGGCATGAAGCTGCATAATGGGTCTGATTTTCAGTCACTGGAGTTTAATTTCACATTATGAAATTCATGCATTATTCATGATTATTATAAAATAGAAGTGAGTGAAATATACACAAAACTTAACAAACATTTAAATCACTTCTAAAAGCCATTGTAACCAACCACAAGTGCACCTCATCTTGATTTCAGCTCTTCCATTAGTCATGGTTGTCTGATCAAAATATACTTCTGATTGTACATTCCACCAATGAAACCACTGAGCTCTGCCAGGCAGTATTCAATGTTTGATCTTTTGTACCATCTGACCAAACTCTCACAAAACCAGCTGGAGGTCAGTTGAATAGGGAAGCAAAAGGGTGACATAGACTGTCATACACCCTCCAAAGGGCCTCATACATTCTAGAAGAGGGAGAGTGATATAGATCACATTGGAATTATAGAGAAAACAAAACCAGAACACAACTCCACCTAATCCCAAAGTCTTTTATTTGTCTTTGTTTTCTCTTTTTTTATTGGATATTTTCTTTATTTACATTTCAAATGTTATCCCCTTTCCTGGTTTCCCCTCTGGAAATTCCCTCTCCCATCCTCTCTCCCCCTGCTTCTATTAGGGTGATTCCTCACCCACCCACCCACTCCCACCTCACCACCCTGGCTTTCCCCTACACTGGGGCATCGAGTCTTCACAGGACCAAGGACCTCTCCTCCAATTGGTGCCAGAAAAGGTCATCTGCTACATACGTTGCTGAAGCCATGGATCCCATCATGGGTACTCTTTGGTTGTGGTTTAGTCCCTGGGAGCTCTAGGGGGTCTGGTTGGTTGATATTGTCGTTTTTCCTATGGGGTTGCAAACTCCTTCAGCTATTTCAGTCCTTTATCTAACTCCTCCAGCGGGGTTCCCCATACTCAGTCCAATGGTTGGCTACAAGCATCTACCTCTGTATTTGTCAAGCTCTGGCAGAGCCTCTCAGGAGACAGCTATATCAGGCTCATATCAGCAAAGCACTTCTTGGCATCCACATTATTATCTGGTTTTGGTGTCTGTATATGGGATGAACCACAGGTGAGGCAGTCTCTGGATGACTTTTCCTTCAGTCTCTGCTCCACACTTTGACCCCATATTTTCTTTAGACAGGAACCCTTCTGGGTTAAGAATTTAGAGATGAGTGGGTGGTCCCATCCTCCAACCTTGCCTAACCTCTGGATATGGGCTCTACAGGTTCTCTCTTCCCTTTGTTGGGCATTTCAGCTAATCTCATCCCTGTTGGGTCCTGGGAGCCTCTTGCTTTCCCGGCATCTGGGACTTGCTGATGACTACCCCCAGTTCCCCATTCCCCATTGCTACACACCGCTGTTCAAATTCCTGACCCTATATATATCATCCTGTTCCCTCCCATACCTGATCCTGCCCCCTTTTCCCCACTCTCCCTCCTCTCTTCCTTCCAAGTCACTCCCCCCCTCACATTCCTTGAGTATTTTATTCCCCCTTCTAAGAAGGACTGAAGCATCCACACTTTGGTCTTCCTTCTTCTTGAGCTTCATATGGTCTGTGAATTGAATCTTGGGTATTCTGAGCTTTGGGGCTAATATCCATGTATCAGTGAATGCATACCTGAATGAGTTACCTCACTCAGGATGGTATTTTTTAATTCCATCCATTTGCCTAAGAATTTCATGAAGTCATTGTTTTTTAATAGTTGAGTAGTATTCCATTGTGTAAATGTACCACATTTTTCTGTATCCATTCCTATGTTGAAGAATATCTGGGTTCTTTCCAGTTTCTGGCTATTATAAATATGGCTGCCATGAACATAGTGGAGCATGTGTCCTTGTTATAAGTTGGAGCATCTTTTGGGTATATGCCCAGGAGTGGTATAGCTGGGTCTTCAGGTAGTACTCTGTCCAATTTTCTGAGGGATTGCCAGACTGATTTCCAGAGTGGTTGTACCAGCTTGCAATCCCATCAACAATGGAGAAGTGTTCCTCTTTCTCCACATCCTCACCAGCATCTGCTGTCACCTGCGTTTTTGATCCTACCCATTTTGACTGGTGTGAGGTGAAATCTCAGGGTTGTTTTGATTTGCATTTCCCTGATGACTAAGAATGTTGAACATTTCTTTAGGTGCTTCTTGGCCATTTGATATTCCTCAGTTGAGAATTCTTTGTTTAGCTCTGTACCTCATTTTTAATAGAGTTATTTGGTTCTCTGGTGTCTAACATCTTGAGTTCTTTGTATATATTGGATATTAGACCTCTATTGGATGTAGGATTGGTAAAGATCTTTTCCCAGTGTGTTGATTGCTATTTTGTCCTATTGACAGTGTCCTTTGCCTTACAGAAGCTTTGCAATATTATAAGGTCCCATTTGTCAATTGTTAATCTTAGAACATAAGCCATTGGTGTTCTGTTCAGGAACTTTTCCTCTGTGCCCTTGTGTTTGAGCTCTTCCCCCACTTTCTTCTCTATTAGTTTCAGTGTATCTGGTTTTATGTGGAGGTCCTTGATCCACTTGGACTTGAACTTTGTACAGGGGGATAGGAATGGATCAATTTGCATTCTTCTACATGTTGACCGCCAGTTGAAACAGCACCATTTGTTGAAAATGCTGTTTTCCACTGGATGGTTTTAGCTCCTTTGTCAAAGATCAAGTGACCGTAGGTGTGTGGGCTCATTTCTGGGTCTTCAATTCTATTCCATTGATCTACCTGCCTGTCACTGTATCAATACCATGCAGTTTTTGTCACTACTGCTCTGTAGTACAGCTTGAGTTCAGGGATGCTGATTCCCCCAGAAGTTCTTTTATTGTTGAGAATAATTTTTGTTACCCTGAGTTTTTGGTTATTCCAAATGAATTTGCAAATTGCTCTTTCAATTTATCATGAAGCTAGAGATGCCAAGTGTCATATCGAAATGAACTATTGTAGTCACTACTAAGTTGAATCCAGAGAGAGCTGTCAGGGGTAGAGATTTATGATTGGTATCAGGAAAAGGCAGGCCAGACAGAATATTGAGAAAACTCTAAATGGCAGCAGTCATTTTCCTTACAGTTACAGATCACATTATCCTTGGGTACTATATGCAATGTAACCAGTGGGAACATTATGGAAAAATCCTAAAAACACACAAAAGAGAATGAACAATCTCATGAACCAGCACTTTTGTTACTGGATATTTACCCAAAGGAAGTGAAATCACTGTACCAAGATATAAAGTCTCATATTTGTTGAAGCACTATTCACCAACCTCGACAAAGGTGCCCATTACTAGATGAAAGGAAAGATCAAATGTCACATGACAGCCCCGCCCCATACACTCACTCACACACTGGCATACTATCCACTCAAAAGACAAAATCAAAAACTTGTCACTTATTGAAACATGAAAGGAAGCAGAGACCATACTGCTCAAAGACACAGACAGACAAACACAGGTACTCCATCTTTGGAGAAAGACCTTCTAAGTTCGCCCTGCCCAAATGGATCCAACGAAAATGGTCTAGCCCAAGTTTATATGACCCTGGCAAACTGTAGTTTAGAAAAGATGCCTGGAAACTAAATACTGATACATAAATAAAATAATGAAAACAAAAGTAATGGGATTCTCCATGGTGATGGAAAATGGAGATAAATAACAGCAATATTGACATAAAGACCTGAAAACGGGTAAAATCCAGAGATCCTGATGAGCTCTCGCCATGATTGGAAATACCTTGCCCTTTACTATCACTATCAGCTTCACAATAGATCGCTATTGAAATGCCAGTGTCGTGAACAATTGTTTTCTGCTTTTGAGATGTTCCATTCAGTGTAAGAGCAGACATTTATCATCGAGTCTTTTAGATCAAAATAGATTGATAGTGACATGGGTGAGTTCGTGGCACATGGGAAGGGGCCTAAACTGAGGTGAATTGTGTATCGTTTCAAATAGATGATCTGCGATTCTTGTATAACTTTATTTCAGGTGCTGTGACAACTGTCAAGAAACTTGAATTGCTTGTTTTAAACATGGAAGAACTATTGTCAAACACAGCAGTGAGGATCCAATTCCTTTTTCTTTCTAAATGTGCTTTCCAATTTTATTGATATAAAAAAATAACACATCTTTATGGACAACAGTGTAATCTTTTGGAATTTCTATACTTTGTATGTACCAACTCAAGGTGACTAGGTTATATCTCACCTTAAGCGTTTATCACTGTGGTAACTGGCTGTAACTTTGCACCCATTATCCAGTTTCTCCCCCAGATTTTTCTTTTCTCTCCCTCCCTTGGCTTCTGGTGACCATTGCTCTCATATATGTCATATTGAATCTATTTGAATATGTACTGAAATATATTCTCATATATTCAGAGCATTCATACATTTCATGTGTGAGTGAGACCATACAGTACTTGACTATTTATTTGTGCCATATTTCGTGTAGCTGTCTGGTTTCTTTTTCCTTCCATGTTTTAGTGATAAATTTTTATTTTTGATTTGTGAGTGGATAGAATTCCAGTGTGTGTGTGTTTAGGGAGGGGAACATTGGTTTATCCATTCATCTAGTGATGAACACCTGGGTTGATGCCATATCTTATTGACTAGCACTTCAATAAAAATGAGAGTGTGTCTTATTTCAATTCCTTTGGGTGAATACCTTGTGATCAAATTGCTGGAGCATAAGGTAATTCATTCTTTTTAGATGGTTTGTTTTGTTTCACAACCTCCATGTTCTTCATCAAAGTGGCTGTACTAATATATACATTTAACCAAACCAAATCAAAAGCAAAAAGCTCAACATAAATAGTCTGGTCTGATAACAGGAAAATGGCTTGAGCAGCCATATCCTAAAAGATAACATGGCCAGTCAATAAGAAAAATATATGACCTCACTTATCTCTGAGAAAATGAATCAAAACCACAATAAGATATTATCACACAGTATTTTAAAAAGACAGTAAATGCTGACCAATATGTTTAGATCAAAATCTACATTTTTCCAACCATTGGTGCTTTAGACAGGTAAACTTTACAAACATCAATTTCACAGATACTGTAGTTTTAGAAATGGAATTTATTTAAAAATTGCTTCATATTCACAGAATAAAAATGAAATTAAAATTCTAGAGATTCAGATAGTTTTATATTAAATGAGGCTGGAAAGGGAAACTTAAATCGTGGTGATGGAAGTTGAGGAGGAAACCTTTGACCTTTCTGTCAGCTACCAGGGTTCGTTGCAGCAGATGGGGTAGGAAGGTTGTAAATTCAGATGAAAGCATCACATGAAACCCTAAGGCTCGTCGGTGTACCCCATGTGGTCTATGTGTTTGTGTGCACAATTTATTATTATCATCACTATATATAACTCTTGTCAGTCTGCACTAGTAAAGAACAGCTGTCTCCCGCAAAACAATGTGCCTCTAAGGAGCTCCTAAGGAAGTCTCAGCTCAAAGCAAAGCAATCAAGACTGATTAAAAGGATAGCATTTAACCAAGGGAGAGAGACAACGCCAACAGAGAGGAAGGAAGAAGAAATCCTTAACACTTACAATCGCACTTGCATCATTCACGGGTATTAATGAATCTATAATTATGCTGATATCTGTTTATAGTCACAATCACCTGTTCCAACGAGGGAATGAAAAGGTTCTTTGTGATCACACATACCTGGTTGTGTGGGCATAACATCATGTTATATTCCTAGCATGCGATGTATGATGTTCATTATCACGCATTTGTGTAGAGCACAACTGTGTCAGGCAACAAGAACTCAAATTACTGACATCCTCTTTAAGTCATCTACCCGGAAGATTGTGTAGAGCTATTTCCTCTTTCCTTAGGGCAGTCTATTAATCATTCATGAGCTCGCTCTCTCTTGCTCCTGCTCTCTCTCTCTCTCTCTCTTTCTCTCTCTCTCTCCTTCTTTCTCCCACATATGCTTCATAAATATTTATATTTTAAATCAGCATTTGACCTTGACTTTTTATGGACATTATTAAATTTTGTATTTGTTACAGACTACATGCTAACATACATTTGAAATAGTTTAGATTCTAAAGTCATTTACTTTAGCTTTCCAACTAACCAACACTTACAGTATTAGAAATATTATTCTTCATTTTAATGTAAAGATAAACTTGTTGAAAAACAATTTCTTTTTTTTTTTTTTTTTTTTTTTGCAAATCCTTTTTTGGCAAATTAGTTTACACTATTTTATCATTACAAGTGAATCAATGTATTTCTCACACGTGTATGTATACATACACAAATGCAAGTGAAAGCAGATTATAATATTTCTTGATTTGGCAATTTTCTCTCATCTATAACTATGACAATCACCCTAGGTCCCTGGACTACTTGAAACAAATCTCACACCATCATATAAGTCCACATAGAAATATTACAGAGTATTTGTCTAAAATACAAAGAGTGAATTTGAGATCAACATGAGGAGAATATTACTCATATCTATGCAAAACAAGATGGTATTTCACAAAAAGCAAGTTATTGCTGCATTTTTCTCTTGTGCTTACTCTTTCTGCCCCTGGAATAAATTCAGCCATGGTGGATTGCTTAGTTCACTTCCTATCTGCCCTAGAAATTCCAGCATTTGCTCAAATGAAGTCAAGAAGGAACATGGTCGCATTCACTTCTTCCAAAAGTGTGTCAGCTTCTCATTCATAGGTTAAAGAAGGTGAATTCTCACACTGTGTGCATGAGAGAAGTCCAATGACATTATCTAGGTCACTTCACAGGATGTCTGGGTATAAAGTGACTGTCAAGATTAATCCTTAATCCATTAGTTCCTCATTTTATAATACTTCAGGGTTGTTGGTCTCTAATGCCATGCTCAAGAAACCTGTATAAACCCTTAATAACTAGTGCTCTCCCTCCCAAACACTTATAATTAAATAATAATTAATAAATAATTTCGGTCAGCTATGACTTTTATTTCTATCCATCTAGTTACTATTTCTTTCTGGCCTTGCCAAACTCTTAATCATGGTGGCCAAACTATTTTCCTTTTCTTTACCTTTAAGCAGCATTTTCCCCCAGGATATAATTTTCCCCTGCATATGTCATTTTTCCTGTCTCAGTGACAATATTCCTACTTCTGTATAATTATTAGCTTTTAGGTAATTTTAAATAGTAAAAAGAAAGAAATAACTATTTCAAATAGATTTTTTTATATCAGAAATTGTTTCTCCCAGTCAGTCATGAAAACATGAGTACTGTCACATTGTTATATAGTTTATGTCAACTTGATGCAAACTAAAGTCATTTGAGAGGAAGGACCCTCAACTGAGAAAATGTCTCCATAAGATAAGGCAGTAGGTGAGCCTATAGGATATTTTCCTAATTATTGATTAATGGGAGAAGGCCCAGACCACTGTGGGTGGTGCTATCTCTGGACTGGTGAGTCTGAGTTCTATAAAGAAGCAGGCTGGGCAAGCCAGGATGAGCAAGCCAGTAAGCAGCATCCCTCCATGGCCTCTGCATCAGCTCCTGCCTCCAGGTTCCTGCTCCGCTTGATTTCCTGCCCTAACTGCCTCTGATGAACTATAAGCAAAATGAACTCTTTCCTCATCAAGTTGCTTTGGTCATGGTGTTTCATCATAGCAATAGTAACTGTAACTGAGACAGTCATATAAGTTTAATGTGAAGAATTCAATGTTATATTTCATTAAAGCAAAGAGTAATATCTCTCTCACTTGATACCCTCATGATAGCAAAATTATTGCTTATGAGATATGATTTTACATATATTTTATTTGAAATTGCACAGTGATAATTTATAGTTTAATAGATTACTTGGAAATGGGTTCCATACTCACTCATTTGTTCAGCAAATACTGAGTACAAACTGGATATTTAAAAAGGTATCTTTCTAGGTCTAAGGGTATATCTGCTAAAGAAGATTACTAACTCTATATTCATTTAACAACATTCTAGATATAGATACAGAAAAGTAAACAGATAAATATAGAAGGTAATCTTAGTGTCTGGGTTTAGTGTCTGTATATGGGATGGATCCCCAGGTGGGGCAGTCTCTGAATGGCCTTTTCTTCAGTCTCTGCTCCACACTTTGTACCTGGATTTCTTTTAGACAGGAGCCTTTCTGGGTTAAGAATTTAGAGATGAGTGAGTGGCCCCATCCCCCAAACTTGCCTAACCTCTGGATATGGTCTCTACAGGTCCTCCCTTCCCTTTGTTGGGCATTTCAGCTAATCTCATCCCTGTCGGGTCCTGGGAGCCTCTTGCTTTCCTGGCATCTGAGACTTGCTGTTGGCTACCTCCAGTTCCCCATCCCCCATTACTACATACCTCTGTTCAAATTCCTGACCCTCTGTATATCGCCTGTCTCCTCCCATACCTGATCCTGTCCCCTTTTCCTCATCCTCCTCCTCTCTTCCTCCCAAGTCTCTCCTACCCTCTACCTCACTTGAGTATTTTGTTCCCCCTTCTAAGAAGGACTGAAGCATCCACACTTTGGTCTTCCTTCTTCTCAAGCTTCATATGGTCTGTGAATAGTATCTTGGGTATTCCAAGCTTTTGGGCTAATATCTACTTATCAGTGAGTGCATACCATGTGTGTTCTTTTGTGACTGGGTTACATCACTCAGGATGATATTTTCTAATCCCATCCATTTGCCTGCGAATTTCATAAAGTCATTGTTTTTAATAACTGAGTAGTACTCCATTGTGTAAATGTACCACATTTTCTGTATCCATTCCTCTGTGAAGTGCTTGCTGACAGGAGTCTGATATAACTGTCTCCTGAGAGGCTCTGCCAGAACCTGACAAATACAAAAGTGGATGCTCACAGCCAACCATTGAACTGAGCAGGGGACCCCAATGGAAGAGTTAGAGAAAGGACTGAAGGAGCTGAAGGAGTTTTCAACCCCATAGGAAGAACAACAATATCAACCAAATAGAACCCCCTCCCAGAGCTCCCAGGGACTAAATCACCAACCAAAGAGTACACATGGAGGAACGCATGGCTCCAGCCACATATGTAGCAGAGGATGGCCTTGTTGGGGATCAATATGAGGAGAGGCTCTTGGTCCTGTGAAAACTCAATGTCCCAGTATAGGGGAATGGGAGGGCGGGGAGACAGGAATGGGTGGGTGGGATGGGGACACACCCTCATAGAAGGTATGGGGGATGGGGGATAGGGGAAACTGGGAAAGGGGATCACATTTGAAATGTAAATACATAAAATATCCAATTAAAAAAGAAGCAAATTAAGAAGTTGTAGAAAAATAAAGTTCTTTCAGAAACTAAAAAAGAAAAAAGAAGGTAATCTTATGTGCCAACAAGTGCCATGAGTTGAAATAAATGCAAATTATAAATAAATAAATAAATAAATAAATAAATAAATAAATAAATAAATAAATAATTGCAAGAATCAGATGTAAAACGCATGTTCCAGTGGAGGACCCTATCCCACATACCCACACACTGGCAGCACAAAGCAGATGCAGTGAACTTTTAAAGAACTACATGAAGTTAAAAGGAAACGAGGTAGGGGGCATATGGGAAGAGTTGGAGGGAGAGAACAAGAAAGAAATTGAACAAAATACATTAAATAGATAGATGATAGATAGATAGATAGATAGATAGATAGATAGATAGATATGCATATATACATACATATACATCCTATGCATATACAATACATATATATATATACACACACACACACTAAATGGAGTTATACCACATAGGGTGATAATGCTCTCTCCAAGAACTATAGACTATCTAATTAAAACCTCAGTTTCAGGCATGAGAAACCTCCTTTCTAGTCTTTGGTCAGGGAAGTCCAACAGATACCCAAAACAACACAGGATATTGCCCTGTCCCTTGGCTGTCTGCCTCCTATTACCCTATTGCTGAAGACACCACAGAGTTTGAATGCTGGCCTTGAAGGAATCAAGATGGACAACTTGGATTCCTCTTCCCTGATGATCAGCTCTCATAGCAGAGGAAGATGCTATGCAAGCAGCCAAGGGAGAATAGCCATCCACAGTCCTACCCGGCTGTAAAGCCTGTGAGCCACATCAATAACTGACCCAAAAAGATCTTTCCACTGGTGTGATAAAGGCATTTTATCTTATGGGTTAAAAAAAATAACTGTAAAATTGAACTTAAGGCCAGCTTGATAGAAGGGAAATCGGTGCACGGTACCGTAAACCTAGCTATTATTTAGCTAGGTTTAAATTTGTGTTTAAATTTGAGTTACAAATGTTAAGTTTTTGATACCATTTAAACTCCAAGAATAAAGTATGGGAGAAGTCACTGGTTCTAAGCATCTGGAACATAGACATGTGTTCAGATAGAGGCACGCATACCGATGAGTTAATTCAGTTGGGCATGTCAAACACCTAACAAAGGAATGTAGAAAGGCATATTCACTTTTTTTCCCCTGGAACTTGTGTGCCCTTATGTGGTCCCTGAGAGCTGCCATGAGAATCAGCTGGGTCTGTCTATCTTTCTGGTTCCTAAATTAGAACAATGTCACTTTGTCTTTCCCTTTTCTTCTGTCTCCTCTTTAAGATGTTGATCAAAGCCTGCTCATGCTTTGGTTTCCCAACTATTCTCTGAAGCTGATCTCTTGCCCATGTTGCTGACCTTTACACCAGCTCACCTCAGACGGCAAGGGGTTGTCTTTCATTTTTCTTTTTTTCTTTATTTTTCTCTATTATCATTTATATCTCTGGGCAACTACAAATTTACAGCTTGCCTGGTTTTGTTGTTGTTGGTGGTGGTGGTGGTGATGGTTTCTTTATTGCTTGATTGGGTGGTTTTGCTTGCTTGGGGGGATTGTTTAGTTTTGTTTTAAATGCCAATAGATTGTTCTCAAACTCGAAATAAAAAATGGAATGGCTGTGTCAGATATGCTAAAGCATCAAGGCAAGTGAAGATGGAGAAAATTAATCGAACTTCCACCTTATTATGTCTTATTATGTGCATATTGTGACAACCTAAATAAAAGTTATTAAATAAAAATCTAGGAGAGAAGTAAGAGGTGGTAATACAGTCGAATTACAAGGATTTTGCTTAAGATGAGAAGCAAAGAGGAGAAGCCGTTCCTGGAGAATAGCCTAATGTCAGTGGAGGATTTCTTTTTCTTTTAACATGAATTCAGTATAGCCTTTGGGAATGCTGATGATGTGAACCCAGTGAAGGCGTAATAATTGGTAATGTGATGGAGAGTGGCAATAATGCAGGAGAGAAATCTTTAAAATAAGGATAGGCTGGGATCCAAGCCCAGGAAGAGAGGCTGCCTGAGATAGGAAGCAGGCACTGTCCATCATGTCATCAGAATGGATGAAAGCATGGGACTGAGACACCACTACACTAATGGATGCTGGAGCATCGGGAGCTTATATTGTATTTCATAACTGGAAAAGAAATTGTATAATCTATTTGAGAAAAGAAAAAATGCCAATGACTATCACAGAATGAGAGAAGTCCTTGAGTAGAGAAATGCAATGCAGTGTATTGCAAGGGGATACTGAGGTTCCATATCACCTTGAGATGCTTGTAATCATAGCTTTGTTCCATCCATAGTCAGCTATTCACGTGCAGATGTGGAACAGACCGAGGGTTGACTCTAACACAGCACGACAGCACACTGATGAAGTACAAAGAAGACAGAATGAACTGACTGAGGCTATCTGCAAGAGAGTGGTAAAAGTAGGTTGAACACATCTGTATAAGCTCCATGTTGAAGAAAATATGGATATTAAGGAGATAAAGTATTAGGCATATAACTGTTATATTGGAAATCTTAGAGACAATGAGATAAGAATTTAGGGGGTAGTGTCAAGGTATAATATCCTCAAAGATCGACATGGTGGTGGTGCTTAGATACCAATTGAGACCTTGAGTACAACCATTGTCTAGAACTGAGCTATGTAATACTGTGGTCACTCCTCATGTAGCTACTGAGGATGGAAGTATGATTAATTTAAATTGAAATATGCTACAAACTGAACATATATAATGAAGTTCAACAATGTTGTATGAAAGAGATGTAAAATGTGTGCTTATGTGTTTATTGCATACTGAAAAGATCATATTTTGGATAAAACAAGCCAAATTAAATAGTATTAAAATTATTTTCTCCTGTTTCTTTTACTTTGTAATGAGGTCTCTGTAACATTGTAGATTGCTTGTCATTGCTATTTGGTCTTTATTTCTTGTAGTATCAAATTTTTCTAGGAGGGGAGCTGTACTAGAGTTGAGGTACAGGTCAATGGAAAACAGAGATGTGTGGAGCTTTGAGGGTTATGGGAATACCATGAACCATGAACCTGAACATTAACAACGTTGGGAAGTGTCTGTAAACTATCACAGACCTGTGGAAGAAGAAAGTGTCAGCGAATGAACTGTAACAAGGATGTCAGTGACGACTCTCCTCAGAAGGTATCATAGGGTGATGCTGAACAGAGGGCTAGAGATTTACAAAAATGCTGTCCACAGCACTAAAGAGGGACAAGCCTCACCTCCAGAGTATATCCAGACAGTGTGTACAAAATGCTTGCTGCACCCTATGAATAGTGTGTAGGAGCATCAGGCTCCTTTAACAATGGCTTTAAGTTGGTTTTGGAAAAGTAGGGCTGTACAACAAAGAGACTGAACAGAGAGTCTGTGGATAGCAGACTGTTAATGTCAATGAGTGGCAGATTCAGAGAACCATGCGAGAGGTCAGATTTGGCAATGTATGGGAATTATTTCTATGTATGGAAAGGTGACAGGATATATTTAGAGCTCTTGTTATTCATGTTAACTCAGCAAGGTAAAAGAAGTAAGAAATTACTTCTTTTGGAGTTTTTGCTCAGTGAACTCTCACACCCTCCACCATAAAAATTAGAGGCTGCTGCCAATGCTCTGGGTTACCCTCCACAACTTGATGGTAGGACCCTACTGCTTGAAGAAGCCACATACTAATTTAGAGAAATCAAGCTGGGACTCACCCAAAAGCTTCATCTCAACTGCCCACCCAGCTTTCGTGGTGCTGGCAAACACTATGCACTCTGCAGGGGGATGAAAGTACTCCTCAGTTGTATTCAGCTGTGAACTCTGTGAGCCACAATAACTGCTTGGTAAGCCATGACAACAGGTGCAATAGAGGTAATAACATCATGGGAATAATCAACTACTTTCTGATTGGATTTAAGTCCTACTCCACGAGATGAAAGCCATACCTGACATCGTTATCAGGCCAGTTACTTATGACTAGACAGGCCATTGGCCCTAGAAAAAACTTACTACCTAATGTTATACTGCTAAATGGACATAGCCGTAGGCTGATTCCTGATGATATATCATCATACAAATAGATCAATCATCTCTAACCCTCATCTGAGAACTTTCTATTTGCAGTAGTTGGTTAACACAGAGACCCACAACTGACCGAGGTGCACAGAATAAGAGATTGTATGACTCTCAGCTTTAAAAGGAAAACATATACCACGCATGTTCCTCAGAGATCATTGTGGAAGAGAAATCTTTCTGCCCTCTCTTCCACAATTTTCTATAAGCCTGAGGTGCATGAGTGTTTTCTAGATGTGTCCTTCATAACTCAGAGATCATTGTGGAAGAGAAAGCAGACTATAAAGGCTAGAGGCAAAGCTATGTCTCTTGGACGTATCAGAACAGTTGCACATTCAGACTCAGAGAGATTGAGACAGCATGCACAAGGCTGGTGCAAGTTTAAGGCAGACCAAGTCTCAGCATGGAGAAAGGAGGTGAACATGAAATCCCTCCCTTTGTTGAGGAATGATTGGTAATTGTTAGAGGTTGGGAAAGGGAGAATCAATTTTCTCTAAAAGTGTAGCTCCTAATAGGTTAGCCACACTCCAATGGAAGGCCACACATCTAAGAATACTTGAACCACACAAATCGGTCTTGATAGATTTTTTTAAAAACTAGGGGGAAGCTGAAGAGATGGCTCAGTAGTTAAGAGTGCTTACTACTTTTGTAGAAGAACTGGGTTTGGTTCCTAACACTAAACACAGCAGACCACAACTGTCTGTAACTCCAGTCTCAGGGGACTAGGTGCTATGGCCTCCATGGGCACTAGGCACAGACATGTATTCAAATAAAGCAGTCATAAAGACAAAATACAAGTTTTTTTCAAAAACAAATGCAGAGTAGGATGGGTAAGGAAGAGGGGTAGATCTTGGAAAAGTTGGGAAGGGAGTTTACTAGAGGAGAATTAGAAGATAATCTACATTCACGAGTTTACTAAGCCAGCATAATCTCTAACAAGAATCTATAAACATTTATTTTTATACCTACTAGCAGATGTAGTCTTTACTCTTCATCAAAGAAACTTCTCTTTGCAACAGACCGAGACCACTATAGAAAACTACAACCCATCAAAATGCAGAGCTGTGGAACACGTTCCCAATGGACACATCTAGAAAACACTCATGCACCTCAGGCTTATAGAAAATTGTGGAAGAGAGGGCAGAAAGATTGTAAGTTTAGGGGCTGTGAGATTGTGTCTTCTAGTAAGATAATGAACATGATTGTCTGAATGAGACGTGACTAAGGATGACAGCAGTGAACATGCCAAACCAGACAGGAGAAAGCCCATGAGAGCGCAACCCCACACAAAGAACATCAGGTAACTGAGGAAAGCTGGAAGCAGAAGAGATGGTCTTCCTCAGAGAAAAACGTACCAACTGGTTGCCCAGTGTCAAATAGCCCTGAGAACATGCGTATAAGTAACATTATATGGACTGAGGAGGTTGTGTATATATGTATATGTAAGTGTACATGTACGTATGTATATATGTGCATATATGTATTTGTGTGTGTGTATATATATAAAGTATATACATACATATATATATATATATATATAAAATGTAACAACAACCAAGGAAAAAAGTGTCTATGAATTTGAAGGAGAGGGGTATATGAGGCATTTGGTGGGAAGAAAGGGAAGGGAGAAATTTAATTAAATTATAATCTCAAAAAAACACATTGTACAAAATTCTCAAAGAGAATAATATATAATAATATATAATATATATTAATATAATATAATAATATAATAAAATATAATAATTAATAATAATAAACCAGAGAACAAAGCAGCTAGCTCAGAACAACAGGGCTCGAGTGTGTAGAGAATTTTTATAAACTTCGACAGGCCCCAAGACTAAATCTTAGAATATGCTCATGAAGTTTCTTATATAATTGCTTGGCATTATAGATTGATTAGTCTCTCATACATGTGTGCATCCTTGGGACATAGAAAATGGTTCTCTGTAGAAATAGTTCATTGGTGAACACACGTTGTAATGGATCTCAAGGTGAACTCACTATAGATTTAGCAAAGTTCTAAATTGGTGGTTGTACTGGCTGGTTTTGTGTGTCAACTTGACACAAGCTTGAGTTATCACAGAGAAAGGAGCCTTCCTTGAGGAAATGCCTCCATGAGATCCAGCTGTAAGGCATTTTCTCAATTAGTGATGAAGGGTGGGAGAGCCCATTGTGGGCGGTGCCATTCCTGTGCTGGTGGTCCTGGGTTCTATGAGAAAGCAAGTTGAGCAAGCCAAGGAAAGCAATTCAGTAAGTAACATCCCTCCATGGATTCTGTATTAGTTTCTGCCTCCAGGTTCCTACCCTGTGTGAGTTCCTGTCCTGACTTCCTTTGGTGATGAACAGCAATGTGGAAGCATAAGGTGAATAAACCCTTTACTCTTCAACTTGCTTCTTGGTCATGATGTTTTATGCAAGAATACAAATCCTGACTAGGACAGTGGTGGAAGCCATTATCGGAGAACACAGTACAAAGCAGAGAGCAAGAGCACTAGGGACAGCGGGAAACATGGAGATTTCAAAACCTGCTCCTGGTGACCTGCTTTCTCCAGCAAGCCTGCACCTCCCAGAGCTCCCAAGCAGCAGCACCAACTAGGTGGTTGCAAGTGTTCAAATGCAGAGCCTGTGGGGGTATTTCACGTCACACTCAAACTACTATACTACCCATATAAAGAAACGTGGAAACGGCCATTCAAACCCTCTCCTTACTCTCATACACATGATGTGAGTGACAAAGGCTGCCCAACATTGTTTTGGCAATCAGGACACACTAAGATAAATCCCTTCATTTGCCACTTTCCCCATTAGTGTTTGCAGACTCCAGAAATGGAGTTCTAAGCGGCTCTTCCTTTGAGGTCTGCTGCCCTTATTTTACCTTGATAAAAGCAAGCTTAGGAATTCTATTAAGGTCCTGAAAAATGTTAACCTCCATGCACCCAAGTATCTCTACAAAGCTTATTTGTGCTTTACAGTAAGGACAGGGTACAGAGATGGTAGTGTTAGTAAGCTGGGTATTGACCAAGCTGTCCTCTCCAAAATGACCTCCTGAATCTTGCTTTCTGCATGTGGGAAATGGTGACAGCTGTATCCTGGCAGCTTCACTGCATTCTCCTGAGATAAAGGGATGCTTTCTACTAAGACTACATTGTTCACTAATAGGACTTCTATTCTGGGAGCAAATTAGTTGGAAGATCCTTTACACACACACACACACACACACACACACACACACACACACACACACACACACACCAGCTCCTTTCCCATTACAGCTAAGCAAAAGGATAGAGACACGGAGAACGGACAAACATCAATCATGAGTTAACTCTAAAAGGCTTTAGGTAGAGGAAGGCTAGGTGACTGTCAGGTCAGCAGGACTGGGAATGGGGCTGTGATTGGAATGTAAAGTGAATTTTAAAAATTAATTATTGAAGAAAAAAGCATGGAACAACCAAATTTTCAGCACTCCACTGGGATAGAAAGGCAATAACTAAAAAGACCGCACTCTCCAGACACACCCAAGCAGAAGATATTACCCATTCCCCACCTGCCTAATCCGGTATTCTTTCTTTTCTCTCTCTTTTTTTTTTTCTCTGTAATTAAGGTCAGAAGAAAATGTGGAAAGGCTAGTAAAAGCAAAACATTGTAATGTGGTAACAAAGGAGGAAGATGAAGACTTGCTTTTGTTTGAGAAGAAATAATACTAAAATTTGCCAAAGAAAGAAACATAGTTCTTCCTGTTCTTAGCCCAATGCTGTATCAGACATTGGTGGGTGGGTAGCAGGGATGGGTAGCCTAAGAGGAAAGTTGGTGGAGGTAAGGCTCCAACCCAAATGATTGGCTTCCTGCTATGACAGCCCTCCTGAGAATGTTCCCAGGACCCGGCTCTAATTACAGCAGCAGGCTGCTTCCTTCCTTTTCCAGGTTAGTGATCTCTGGGGTAGAAGGAATCTACAGATGATCTAATGAAATTGGCTTCGAGATCTTCATCTCTTCCATTTCTTTTCTGTTCCAAGTTCTGTTCACTATTTTCCTAATGTGTCCATTAAGATAAATAAATGACACAGTATCATGGGACAGCCCTTCAGAATTATAAGCTCTGGGAAGCATGTATTTAAATCAAGTGAGGGTGCTGTTATTTAAACCATTCATTTGCTGAGTTCCTTTCATGAAATCCTTTTCAGATTAAATTCTTTAGAAGCTACTTTGTAATATTAAGATATAACACGTGAGTGTGGAGGACCTTTCTACAGAGTCAGAAGTCACTGAGAAAGAACAATAGAATAGCAGGTGAATAATAGCCTTGGGTTACAGCATTTTTCATTTTTGTAAAAGCAAGTTCAAAGAAAAGGTTATGCTCTAACAGAGCATGCTCGTTACTGGCAGTTGGAAGAACAATCTGTCAATTTATAGGAAAGCTGAGACTACATATACCTGTCCCTGGGCATGAATACAAGAGAAGTCTCATTTGCATACCCAAGGAGATGTATGCAAAGACAATATGTACAGCATTGTAGTGTTGAAAAGGTGTGCTCACACACATACACACACAATCCCACAGTATACAATGCTACATATAACCTGCATCGACGACTCTGAACAGTCATGATTCCATCAAGATAATGATGCCTTGGGTGAATATTTGCAGCATGATACTATTTATGTGAAATGATAAAATTTGTAAGGCAAGTATAAATTTTATTAATATGCACATATTAAAACAATTATAAAATATAGAGATAATACAAGTCCTATACTTAGACATCATGACTTCTTAAACTTCTCTTGATTGCGGCTGTTATCAAATTACTGTTTATGAATTTGGCAGTTTGAGGTCAGGTATTTTGTAACAAGTTCTATCCCTGAATGTGCATGATATTTTTTTTCCTGATGCAATTGAGATTCTCCCCACTGCAACGAACAGGAAGCACATCAGAACAGAGTGCGGGAAGATTGTACTTGCCAGAGTGGATGAGGGGAAACAGTGTCTTCTGGACTTGAGCAGACTGCTTTATTAATAAAACCACAGCTGTGGGTGCCTACACAAGACCTGCCCCAGATCAAATCAGCGAACATTCTGTCACCGGCTGCAAAGATACCCATGATCCCCAACTCCCGGCTGAGGAGCTATGGAGAGTCGATGGTTTCTGGAGGAAGCCAAAACTGTTTTCTTTAAGGAGGCATGCAGTGGTAGATCACCCGTGCTTCAGTAGATGGCCTGACACCCAGGCGTATACAGAAAGCCCAAATGGGAGTCAAAGGGTTATAGAACAAAAGAAAACCTGGAGTGGCAAAGGAAAGGAGGTGTGTGGATCTGGGAGGCGCAGAAGTGAATATGATCATTAGACATTGTGTGAAATTCTCAAAAATTAATAGAAAAGAGGGTTTATTTTCAAATGTTTGTATCCTGGGTTTAGAGTACAAAGACGATAGCAGTCACATGTCACTTTTGTCAAATAGCATATATCTTCAACATGGCATTTCACTGTTAAAGTTGAACCATAATTGACTGTCTAATAAGACGTTTGCCAGGTCCAATTGCTGTAGCTTTCCTTTCCTACCTGCTTTCCATGCCTGAAAAGAAGATGCTATTAGGGATGGATATTGTCCTTGAACATGAGGGTCTATATAAATCATTTGGGATTCTGTACAGAAAATCCATTTCTTCTCCCCATCTACTCATTGGGTTGCTCAAATGTCATTATGAACATGTTATACTTTGGGCTACAAGTGGATGTTGTTTAACTTATTGTCACAATGATTCCACTGGGAGCTCTTTCAGGGACTACTGTCATCTTCTGCCACAATCCATCACTGACTTAGTGAGTATATTGATATGTGTTGCTCATTGTTTCAAAATGCCCAGTCTGTCATGACCAGGAGTGTGTTGTGGAACAAGGCCCCATCATGGAAGGTGTTACGTAGGAAATACCTAGAGATGAGATAACCAAAGATCTACTTCAGGAATTCAACTCCTCCAGCCAAGCCAGCAGCCTCGCCAGAGCATCAAGCTCCCACCACACGAGGCTTTCATGGGGACATTTCATATCTAAGCTACAATAGGCACGTGGATATGTCTGTATTCTCTGATGCTGATAGATGCTCAAGGCTCATCTCCTAGATGTCAGTCCCACAATCCTAGAAGCAGCCATTCTGTTAAAGTTTTGGTTCTTTTCATTATCAGAAACCAAGACCTGGGTTCTTGATTTGAATGTTGCTTTAAGGTTGTTCACTCTCATTATCCTTTAGGTAAGCAAGATGAAATAAAACCAAGGCATGCCATAGAGATTCTAGGCTCTTCTTGATCTCATTGGTCATAAACAAGGCATAGTGACAAATGCATTTACTTCCCCTAAAGCAAACTCAGTTGCAACTATTTCTCTTTCATCCTACCATATCATACTGGTATTGATCTGTTGTGCCTATATCCCCTCACTACTTCCAAGACACATTTTGTCCTTGATTATGGTTCTTCTTTGTAGGAGGAACTTAGCCAAACAGGCCCAGCCACAATGCTCGCATGTGTGCTGCTTATACTTCCTCCCTGAGCCAACCTAGAGTTTGCCAGCATGGCTAGATACCGCAAATGCAGGTGATGTAGTGAGCCATTGAGAAAAAGACAGCATCATGTCTGGCTACTTGAGAGTCAATGAGATGCTAGGAGAAGGTTATAAAGGTTTTCCCAGTTCCTGTAATAAACAAATTTGGTTTTGCCACTTGCCCAGCTCCCGGAGTCTGTGTTGTCGCTGTGTCTTCTTACCCCCACCCCCCAAGGGTCTTGGTCGGGATCACAAGCAACACTTTTTAATATATTTTCACCTTGTTGACACAGCACTAAAGGCCATCCCAAGTCTATGAGAGAAACGAGTAGTTTGCTTGACTATTTTTAATATTAGGAATTATCACTATTAGTATAATTTAACTCTTATTTGTAGAGGCAGATTTCAAAGGTTATATAAAAGTCAAGAGTGCTTTAGATCATTCAAGCACTTATAACAAATCACCATAAAGTGGATAACTGTAACCATAGATTCATTTCTAGCATATTCCCTGTCTGCTGGACCCGCTCCTGGATCAGCAGAAAAGCTTGCTTTTGCTGACATCACATAGCAAAGGCATTGTTTACTGTCTCGGGATAGACACTAATCCTGTTCATGAGTTCTCTACCTTTATTACGAAATCATGTCCCATAGTCTTATCTCCATTTATGCTCACATTATGGCTTTTTCATTTATGCTCACATCATGGCTTCACTGTAGCATAAGCATTTAGGAGCACACCTTCAATCTTCATCCAACTATCTGGCTATGTATCCTCTAAAACTGCAGACACTGATTTAGAATCATTATTAAATGGTAGATAGTTAGAATTAAAAGGTGTTCTGGAAACTAAAAACTGAATACCAGAAGTGTTATAATCACTGAAATCCAGTTTGCTGATACTTTTCCATTTTGTAGAAATGGCAAAAGGTCAACTGATTACATTGTTAAATGCAGAAGGGTATTTTATTTCCAGAAATTATTTTAGCCCTCAACCTTAACTGATCTTTAATGGATTGTTTTTACTTAGAATGTAAATCTGCATTTATTTTTCCATCTTTCATTTTTTTATTCTTGAGGAATTTATACAGTCATAAAATGAAATATAATTATATCTACTCCCCATTTACCCCTGCAACTTCCCCTTTGCCCTCCCCCACAAAATATCTCCTAAATATAATTATTATTATTATTATTATTATTATTATTATTATTATTTCCCACTAAGTCCAGTTAGTGCCCACACGTACATGGATGAGGAGCACCCCACTGGAGTGGGAATCCTGCCAGTGGCCACACCCTCAAAACAGAGTGATTCTGCCTGGATTTCAGTAGCTATCAACTGCCAATAGCTCTTCAATAAGAGGTGGGGCCTGAAGATCATCTATTCCATTTGTGTCAGAATTTTGGCTGGCTTGATCCTGTGCAGCTGACCACAGCTGACATAGGTTCATGAGTGTGAGAGACACATCACCGCAGAGGACAGCATTTATTTTTCACAGTTGAATAAGTAGCAGTTTCAAGATTCCATTTTTTACTTAAAAAAATAGTTACAACTTCTGGCAGAATAGAGATGATTGATAGTGTAAATACCCTAAAATGTGTGGCCTTTTACTCCAGTTGAGAGGTGGCCAAAGCCACATATTAGTCAAAATCATTTCAACCTGTTATGAAATACACCTGTTAATAAAAAAGTAGTCTCAGAGCTGAATAGATGGCTTTGTGGATAAAGTGATTGCTGCGTAAGCATTGGACCCTGAGTTTGGATCCTCAGAATACCTAAAAAACTGGGCACGGCAGCATGCAACTGTAACCCTAGCATAAAAATATGCAACAGGCAGATTCTGGGACTTTCTTGTCATCCAAACTAGTCAAATCAGTAACATTCAGATTCAGGAAGAGATGCTGTCTACTGTAAGATGAAGGGCAGATGCCATGGTTTGGGGAGGGAGCATTCTGCCAACCTTCACAATCTGAGTTCCATTTCTGGAACACACGTGTGGAAGGACAGAACTGACTGCCATAACTACTTTCACACACACACACACACACACACACACACACACACAATTACAAAATAGTAAAAACAAATTTTTCTAATAGGTAATGGAGCAGATGTTCATTTTCCAGTGTCTGTGTCAAAACAACTTCATCCCTTTTGTTGCTATTTTTCTAAGCATTTTGGATTTTTCGTCCTCTATTAGATGTAATTATTTTTAAATGAATGCATTTAATAATACATGTAATCGTAAGTGGTACTTAATTATTTTCTATCAGTAGCAGTCTTCTTTTAATTCTTTGGAGGATGTTCAATAAATAGACTGAACTTCTTAAGTAATAAATCAGTTTAACATCTCAATATTCATTAGAGACTTTAGAAAATATAACTAAATTATCATTAAGGAACAATGTTTTATACTTAGAATCTTTTTAAAAATGGTACTTGAGATATTCATCTGGAGATATAAACTGAGTGTTTTTACAAGCAAATGTCATTCCTGATTCATTTGAATCCTATAAGAGCCACTTGGTAAAAATAAATAAATAAATTGCTTTTCCATTATAATTTAACTCAGTTATTCTCCCTGATTGACATTTGTGCATTCTTAAATATTTACACAGATAATAATAAGCTGTTTCACTTAGAAAACAAATGCAAAAGCATTCATTTAATTAAGTCTTTATGCAAAATGTAATCCAAAATGTTTTGGTTTGTATTCCTCTGTTTTAGCGTGATAGTGAGTTTACTTCATTACAAAAATAAACTATACACATACCCTCTTAAACCCAAGTCCAAATACAACTTAATTTATCAAGTAATTTTTCTTGAGTTGGTATATTAAGTAAAGCTTGAGATTATAATACAGTTGCTAAAATTTCTCTTACTATATACAATAATAACCTCCTAATTCTTAGTTTAAAAGTTGTAATACAAAATAAATACAAAATACAAAAGTCTTTTCATCTTCCTTGTTGTCGCAATACACTCATCATAAAGTTGACAGACACTATACCACTCTAGAAGTAATAAAGATGCTTCCCAGAGAGGGCTGAAGAAAACTCCTGCCAGCTGAGGGGCTGATTGGGCATCTCTGTACCATTCAGTTCCAGCATTGTCTTGTTTGTAGCATGAAATGTGCCAGACCTATTTGGTCCCTGAGAGTAAGCAACACTATAGCGCCAAGAGTTAGTTGGTGACCTCTCCCCTGCACAGCACCCTTGGCATCCATTTGTGAGGACCAGAATTAAAAAGACATGGCTTGTCTGCTAATGTGGAGCCTACAAACCCAGGCAACACTAAAATTTCAGAGTCTCGTTGAAATGGAAATATGTTTAGCATATAAACAGACACTGCTACCAGTCCAAGTAATAAATACTTCCCAAGTGGAGATGC
>CM052716.1:12255149-12275149 GCA_028551405.1 Uromys caudimaculatus
CAACACTAAAATTTCAGAGTCTCGTTGAAATGGAAATATGTTTAGCATATAAACAGACACTGCTACCAGTCCAAGTAATAAATACTTCCCAAGTGGAGATGCAAAGTTATAGAGTCTTCCTGTCCAGAGTCATGACTTCCATAATTTAAAACAAGGAGTGAGATTTCAAACACAGTTATGGAATATTTCTGAGCTATTAATAACTCATTTTCTATCACCAAACTTCTCTTGCTATATTAAAACAATATTGCTCCCTTGCCAGGCTTTATTGTTATTTGTTTCCTTAACAAATCTACCCTCATAGAGGCAGGGGGAGGGGGGAGGGAGGAAGGGGAGAGGGAGGGGAGGGAGAGGGGGAGGGGGAGGGGGGTTCCAAAGGGGAGATCTGGAAAGGGGGAAACATTGAAAATGTAAAGTATCAAAAAAATAATATGGAGAGAAAAAAAACTCACCAACAACAAATCTTGGGTGTTTTGAGCAGGGTGAGGTGAAGTCCCAAAGCAGCTTTAATCCGCATATCATGGCCAGGGGCACTGCACACCTTTGAAATTTCTTAGCCATTTCATTACTTCTTTTGGGAATTCTCTATTTGGGTCCATAAAAATTCCCAATTCAATTGTTTGTTTCCTTGGGATCTTGATTTTGAGCTCTTTGAACATCCTAGATAATAATAGTCTGCCAGATGTGATATTGGCCAAGACTTTCCATTCTGTCAGCCACCTCATCAGCCAATTAACATTTTCCTTTTCAGTAAGAAATTTTTAACTTTATGAGGTCCCAATTGTTGACTGTTCACCCTATTTCCAGTTTGACCAAGATAGCCTGAGATATACTCCCTATCCTTTCTTCTAGATATTTCTGGTGTAACAGTGAAATCTTTGACCCACTTGGACTTGATTTTTCGAGCAGGTTGAGAGACGGGATAAACATTTCACTCTTCTACATGCAAATACCCAGTACACCCAGCACCATCTGTTAAGTGTGCTGCCTTTCCCCCAATGTGTATTGTTGACATCTTCATAAAAAAATTGAGTGGCTGTAGGCATGTGGAGCTATATGATTGCTTTTTGTGCTGGTACCATGCCATTTTTATTATGATGGCTCTGCAGTATAACTTGAAATTAAGAATGGTAATACTTCCAGCAGTGGGTATCGGAAAGGGGACGTACATAATAGAGCAGCTACTATGAAATCCATACAAAACCTCCTCAGAATGCTTGAAACAGATCTATGAAGGAGTCAGATATTCCACTCCTTGGGATATACACAAAGGACTCTCTTACAACAGAGATACATGTCACTCCTTGCTAACAGCATCTCTATTCACATTAGCTAGGATGTGGAATCTGCCTAGATATGGATCACCCAATTAGTCGATAACAAAAAGGGGTACATATACACAATGGAATGTCATTGAACTATAAAGAAAAGTGAAATTGTAAAACTTGCAGCTCTAGATTCTCATCAGAGATGTTTCCTTGTTTTTACTTATTTAATTCTTTATTTTTGGATATTTACTTTATTTACATTTTAAATGTTTTCCCCTTTGGAACCCCCCTATCCCATCTGCCCTCCCCCTGCCTCTATATGGGTTCGCCCCCACCCACCCACCCATTCTCCTGTCTTCCCTCCCTGGCAGTCCCCTACATTGGGGCATCTAACACCCTCAGGCCCAAGGGCCTCTCCTCCCACTGATGGCCAACAAGGCCCTCCTCTGCCACATATGTGACCAGCACCATGGGTCCCTCCATGTGTATTCTTTGGTTGGTGGTCCAGTCTCCGAGAGCTCCAGGGGGTCTGGCCAGTTGACACTGTTACTCCCTCCATGGGGCTGCAAACTCCTTCAGCTCCTTCAGTCCCTTCTCCAACTCCTTCATCCAGGACCCCATGCTCAGTCCAATAGTTGGCTGCAAGCATCCACCTCTATATTTTTCAGGCTCTGCCTGAACCTCTCTGGAGACAGCTTATCATGCCTCTGTCAACAAGCACTTCCCAGCATCCATAAGAACGTCCGGGTTTGGTGGCTGTATATGGGATGTATCCCCAGGTGGGGCAGTCTCTGAATGGCTTTTCCTTCAGTCTCTGCTCCACACTTTGTCTCCATATTTCCTCCTGTGAGTCTTTTGTTTACTCTTCTAAGAAACACTGAAGCATCCACATTTTGGTCTTCCCTCTTCTTAGGCTTCATAGAGTCTGTGAATTGGATCTTGGGTATTCCGAACTTTGGGGCTAATATCCACTTATCACTGAGTACATATCATGTTTGTTCTTTTGTGACTGAGTTACCTCACTCAGGATGATATTTTCAAGTTCCATCCATTTGCCTGCGAATTTCATGAAGTCATTGCTTTTAATAGCTGAGTAGTATTCCATTGTATAAATGTACCACGTTTTCTGTATCCATTCCTCTGTTGAGGGACATCTGGGTTGTTTCCAGATTCTGGCTATTATAAATATGGCTTCTATGAACATAGTGGAGCATGTGTCCTTATTACATGTTGGAGCGTCTTTCTGGATATATGCCCAGGAGTGGTATAGCTGGGTCCTCAGGTAGTATTATGTCCATTTTTCTGAGAATCTGACAAATTGATTTCCAGAGTGGTTGTACCAGCTTGCAATCCCACCAGCAATGGAGGAGTGTTCCTCTTTCTCCACATCCTTGCCAGCACCTGTTGTCACCTGAGTTTCTGATCTTAGCCATTCTGACTGGTGTGAGGTAGAAACTCGGAGTTGTTTTGATCTGCATTTCCCCGATGCTTCTTTGTGCAAAAAAAGCAGTTGAGACAGAAACTCACAACAAGCCGAAGTGCCTGTGAAGTGATATGATCAGCATAAATATCTGTATCACCCACCTCCCAAAGCTCAGAGCACACTGCAGAAGAGGAGGTGAAAAAAGGTAAGAGATCGTGGCAATCTGGTGCAAGGAAGCATCTCCTGAGCGTGGTCAGAACAGTGTGGTAATGATCACACCACAGCTGTGGCTAAGTGCACAAGATCAAGCTAGCCAACAACCCAGCAAGGAGAGAGGAGAGCTGTCCGAAGCATCCCTACCCTAGCTGTGGGGTCACTGAGAGTTGATTTCCAGTAGAGAAGTGAGAGTACATTGTCCTTAAAGGTATGGTCTCAGGTAGGTCAATCATGCATAAGTAGAGGGCACAGCACTCATGTACATGTGAACAGCACAAACTCAGTGGGTTATTAAGACAATGAGGCTGAGTATGGAGGTCCACATTTTTAGTGCCAGCACTTGAGGGACAGAAGCAGGGTAACAGCCGTGAGTTGGAGGCCAGTCTGTTCTACACAGAAAGTTCCAAGTAAACCAAAGCTGTCTCAAAAAAAAAACCAATAACAAAGACACTAAATTTGGAGAGGGATACATATGGGTGGGGTCTCAGAAGGAGTTGGGGGAAGAATAGGGAATGAGTATGACCCAAGTACACTGTATGCATAGGTACACTTACATTAAACATAAGATTTAATAGCCTCCAAAATGTTAACATCTATACTGGAAATCATCACCGTTATAGAATGATCTTTTTTCCTGGTCCAAAATCTATAATTTACAAACAAGTTTAAAACCTCAACAGATAAATCCGTTGACCCAAAAATTTCCTGATGCTTCATAGCTATTCAAAAACCAAGTATCTAAAAATTAAGAGTTCAGCTATACACCTCCTATCCAGATATCTCACATATTGAGAGAAAGATACACCTTTCCTCATTCTCCTGAGAAAATGAAACACTGTGTGTTTGCCCTTGGCCAGGTATAGAAGCCTATGTGGGTGAAATCAATATTACTAAGTCATCTCTCCAGACAATTGTTCATACAGCGGAAAACGTGTGGTTGCTCTCTGCCATCATCAATTTTACATCTAGGGAAGCTGCTATGTCTTCTTGCCACTGTCTTCATGGAGAGGAAAAAAAAGAATGTATTCACATGCAAATTTAGGACCCAAAAAGGATAAACCTTTTCTTTCTGAATTTACAGTAATCAACCCTCCTGAGCAATTACACAGACCACTACAATGGAAAAATCTGGAAACCCACTGAAGCTTAATTACTCTCCATATTTACTCAGATCTCTTCTTAGCAGCCTACATCCCAGTCTTAATTCATCACTAATAGAGGTCAGAGTAAGGGTTAATAGCCTGCAGTTCAACATTCATTAAGTCATTCACTGATCATTAAAACAGCCTAAAAGAGCTTTGCCTTGAAGTTTTAACAGCAATGTATGAGGACTTGCGGTTCTCTAACACTACTAATGTTCTTTTATGACAGTAAGAAGACTTGTGCACACCAAACCTGCCATTAATCTTAATCAAAGGCTCTGGGATCTCAGGGTGAACTCAAATCTATGAAATCTATGTGCATCAGAACGCTCATGGTCTTCAGAGCATAACACGTAGTATCAGTCTTTGGGATCAGTCAGTCTACTGGATGCTGATGCAGCTTGCCCTGGGGCTGGCTGGGATTATCCTCTGATCAATGTTTTCCCAGTCCACTCAGCTAACATTGACTGAAAACTTAGAATGGAATCTTCCTGTGCTGGAGCACAATGGTGAACAAAGTAGATACGACCACATGGAATCTGTATTCCAACAACGTGGGAGGATCCCTGGTCCACGCAAACTAAACTAGAAGCTAGTAAAAGGAGTCACACACTAGCATGGGACTCTAATACATTGCTGAGTTTTACGTGTGTAGATAGGTATGGTTTTAGAAATATAAAATAGTGCTCTCAATTGTCTTTTAATAAACATTCATGTTCATAAATATTTTTGAAAGACTGGAGGATTTATCCTTAAAAATGGCCATTTCTAAATTTGATGGAGGTAAGAATAATGTAAAAATAAGTGGTAAAAGGCAAATCATGGCTTTAGTTTTTAAAATCTCTCTGAATTTTTAAAAATTACACATTTATTTATTTTGTGTGAGCGTATGTGTGTTGGTATCCATGTGTGTGCGTATGCATATATGTGACCATACGCGCATGCACACACACACACACACACACACACACACACACACACACACACGCATGTGTATGCTACAGACAAGTGTGAAGGTCAGGGGATTAATTTACAGGAATCAGTTAGTTCCAGAAATTGAATTCAGGTTGTAAGATTTGATGTCAAATGTCTTTACCCACTCAGTCATCTCACCAACCCTCTCTCTGAATTTTTTAGTAAGCATTTTTTTATTTTATTGGTTATTTTATTTATTTACATTTCGAATGTTATTTCCCTTCCCAGTTAAACCTCTATGCCCTCCCCCATCCTCCTGTTTCTATGAGGGTGCTCCCTCCCTACCCCACTCCCACCTCAGCCTATGCTGGGTCATCAAGCCTCCACAGGACTAAGGGCCTCTCCACCCATTGATGCCAGACAAGGGCATCCTCTGCTACATATGCAGCTGGAGCATGGCCTCCATGCGTACTCTTTGGTTGGTGGTTTAGTCCCTGGGGGCTTTGGGACTGGGTCTGGTTGGTTGATGTTGTTCTTCCTGTAGGGTTGCTAACCCCTTCAGCTCCTTCAGGCCTTCCCCTAACTCCTCCATTGGGGTACCCACTCTTAGTCCAATGGTTGGTGCATGCATCTGCAGCTGTATTGGTAGAGCCTCTCAGGGGACAGCTATACCAGGTTCCTGTCAGCAAACACTTCTTGGTATCAGCAATAATGTCTGGGTTTGGTGTCTACAGATGAGATGGATCCCTAGGTGGTGCAGTCTCTGGATGGCCTTTCCTTCAGTCTCTGCTCCACTCTTTTTCTTGTGCTTCAGCTATGTTGGGATATTCAGAGCCTGCTGTGCATTAGTAGAGACATGTTGTCATGGTTGTTACTGATTGTGTTTTTACCCTAACATCTAGGTATCTTGGATTGGGAAGATTTTAGTTCTAGGTGGTGTTTCTAGGTTTTGTGTTGGGGGTTGGCCTGATGCTGCTATGTATCAAATACTAAATACTGGCTCCCAAAATCTGGTTGCCATCCAGATGAGACCTTTCTCATGTACACCAGACGATGTTTTGTAAACATTGCTTGTTTTAGTCTCTGATTGGTTAAATAAAATTGGCTGACTGCCAATCACTAAAGAGGTAGGCAGGGCTTCAGTTCCCTGGCTGGGGGTCATAGGTAGGGACCATGAGGCAGAGAGGAGGAGAAAGAAGAGGGAGAGAGCAGGATGTCTCCTTGGAGTGGAAGAGAGTGGAGAGAGGTCACCCCAGTCATAGAGCTGGGTATGAGACTGGGGAATTAGGTGTAGAGGAAAGAGGGAGAGATGAAGAGCTGTACTCAGCCTACCTGCTTCCCTGGCAGCAGTAACCTGTGGCTTTACAGGGAGTCAAAATTTCCTCTTGCAATTGAATCCCAGAGACTCTATGGCTGTGCTACCTATCACCTCCACCCAATTCTAAGATTTTAATAATTCCCTCCCCTCCCTTTTTTTAATCAGCAACCTCCTGTTTATTCAACATGGTGTCATTCAGTTTCCAGGTATTCGTGCAGTCTTTGTGCCTGCTTTACCTGTTGTTGCTGGATCTATTTCACGGTGGTCTGATGAGATAGAAGTAATTAACTAAACATTTGGATATTTGTTAAAACTTGTTTTGTGACCTAAACTATGATCAGTCTTAGACTCAGTTCTGTGCACCTCTGAGAGGAATGTACATTCCTGTCTGTGGAGGTATTTATCTAAAGATACCTATTAAGTTCAATTCTCCTATGATGTGTTTTAACTCTGAGGTTTTTTGTGGATATTTAACTTGGAAGACCTATTTTAAAAATAACAATAACATATTGAAGTCTCCCACTATTATTGTATATGAACATACCTAACTGTTCTTACTTTGTGCTGTTTTATTAGATGAAACTGGAGGTCACAAGATTCAGTGCATACATGTTTATAGTTGTTTCATTTTTCTAATAAGCTGTCCCTTTTATTACTATTCAGTGGCTTTCTTTATCTCTTCTGACTAGGTTTAGTTTGTAATCTATTTTATTAGATGAGACCAAATATACTTGCTTACTTATTACCTCTGTTTGGTTAATAGGGTAATCTCTACCTTTTGACTCTCAGATTTTGGATGTCTTTGCTTGTGAGGTGTGTTTTTTTAGAACAACAGACAGATGAGTCCTGTTTTTTCATTTCAATTTGTCTGAATCTTCTGATTGATAATGTCATTTTCATTTAAGTATTTTTATTGAGAGATATTTTCTATTTTCTCTGGGTTTATTTTGGTAGTTTTTCTAGTTGGTTGACTTATTGGTTGTTCTTTCCTTCTTTCCTATATTAGGGACTTACTGATTTGCTGTGCTGTACATAATGGTTGATTTCCAAATCTCTTGTATTCATCTATTCAACTCACGAAATGTATTCTTTCCTGTCTTCTTATGGATGAAACTATATTTCTTCCTGCCTTGTTTATAGTATTCCTTTCAGTATTTTCCATAAGACTAGCCTTATCAGCATGAATTTCCTTAAGTATTTTCCTTGAAGTGTTCTTATTTCTCCATCAACTTTAATAGACAACTTTCCTGGGCACAACAATCTTGGTTTACAATGATTGATTTTCAAGGTTTAAACTATATCATTCAAGCATTCTGTGATTATTAAGATACCAGACAAATGACCTGGTAGTCTTTTAATGTAACTGTTTTTATATATAAGTTTACATTTTCCCTTACAGAATTTATTTTTTGTTCATTCATTCATTAATTCATTCTGTGTGTGTGTGTGTGTGTGTGTGTGTGTGTGTGTGTGTGTGTACATGTACATGCATCATGGCAAGCATATGGTATAGAGATCAGATTAGTTTCTCTCTTTCTGCCATGTGATCTCTGGGATCAAACTGAGGTCATTAGGCTCAGTAGCAGGTCCCTTTTCTCACCAAACCATCTCACCAGTCCTTCTTATGCCATTGAATGTTGTTTGTTTGCTTTGTATTGTTGACATTTTGATTATAATGTTAGGAAGATGTTCTCCTTTGGTCATATCTACCTAGAGCTCCAAGTGACTCTTATTTTTGTATATTCAATTCTTTATCTAGAGTTCAATGAGATGATATCCGTTCTCCAGTTTCTTATATTGTAGAAGAGGGGTGTCTTCTGGTTGTCAAGTGACCATCCACTGTCATCAAGCATACTAATGGTGGTAACCTACAAAATACCTTGATCCAAAGTTATGGCAATGACATAAGTAAACAATTCAATAATGGAGATGAGGTCCACAGCAGTCAAAATGAAACAGGTAATATTCACTTCTCGATTGTTGAAGTTGTCACTAGATTTTCACATTAGATTCTAGATTTGATACCCTCCTGTCTCAAGTTGAATATAATATTGAGGGTGCTATCATATATGGGATCAGGAAGGCTGACTAGAGGTTAGAATTCTACAGCTTTCTCAACATAGTGAGTTGGGACTTCCAGTGAATTATCTGTTCATGAGTCACCTTGTAAATAATTCCAATAAACTCAAAACCAGGCTAGACTTTATAAACTCTTTTCCTTGGTCTAGTAATCTATATGAATAGACACGCTCTTTCATCCCTCGAGGAAAACAAATGCAACACAAGACATAAATATTGCACAATTATAGCATTCAATAAAGGTCTCAGCTAGAATAAGTGAAACAGCCACCAGCTATAAATAGTTACAAGAGACCTTCAAATCATGCTGATCACTATTGATGTTCCCTTAGAAAGGTGGCATGGAGGACCATTGGAATTGAGAATCCAGCCACTCCCTCCCATGACTCTCTGTCAGCAATATGTGATTCTGTCTCCATTGCATGTGCTCTTGTGGCCTCAGGAGGTGCCATAGTTATATAGACTCTGGAATGTTAACTACCCAAGGGATTCTATTTATGCAGTGATAAGAAAGTCATCATCCATACAGGGTAAAAGATTCCAATATTATGGTTGCTTTGGAGTTATTCATAATCGTGTAAGTTACCCTCACCCATGATCTGTAAATAAATAAATTCATTGATTCTCCAAGCTGAACTTGGATGGAATTTCACTTTGGTCTGTCGTTGGTACCCTACCTGCAGTGAAGGATAGGGTAGAGAAGAATTATTTGTCTATGAATTCCTAGGGTAAGTTCAGGTAATAAGGGCTGCTAGTATGTTTGGAGGACTGGAGAATAAGCTGCAGTTTGTGAGCAATGCCTTTCAGTTGGATGAAATTAATATTACCCACCCACATCCCAGGTTCCTTCCATACTCACAAAATGGGCACGTATCAAGAAAGTTTATAATGATTGGAAATGTTAAATATTTATACTTCGTGCTTCAATACAAACCTACTTAACATAATTATAGAGGTTATTTCCATCGGATAGTTTAGAGTTAAGGCAAGAAATCTAAATTTGAGGCCTTTCATCTGAGGTGATTGCCTCCAAATGCTTATATATGAGCACACACAGACACTGTTCAGTGTCCACACATCCCTGTGAGCAACTGCCTTTGAAGGAAAAGCACTGGGGATACCATACCAAAAGCTCTGGAAGTCCTGAGGAAGAGCTAATGCAGGCTAGCAGCAGCATCTCATTTGTAGTTTATGAAGTGTGGCAAATGAGGAACAGAGGACTCAAAGCAGGAAATACATGGGAGTTGTTGTCATGATCCATGTGAGAAATGGGGACACCCTGACAGGAGACTTGAATGAAAGAAAAATTAGGAATATAGAATCAGCAAGACTTGATAACTGAGCAAAGGAGGGAATAAAAGAAAGAAACAGGGATCTACATGTCAGTCAAAATAGTCAAGCTATCCCAGCTTATAAACATCAGAGTGTGTCTTACAACCTTTACTTCCTTCGATGCTTTTATATTTGTTTAGTCCACTGTCATATAATCACTCACAAGGATGATTATTTCCTTTTCAAAATAATATTCAAGAAAGTATTGACCAAAAGTAATTTTCTTTTGTTTATTTTTTAAACTGATACTATTCTTCAGAGATCTTCTACCTGGCATTCCTTCAAAGCTCTCACTACAAGAAGTGGGTTGCTATTTGGGGTCTAGTTACAAAATGTTAATTCTTCACTGTGTTAATAAATATAAATTCATATGTGGCTCAATGATTCCCTTAATATTGAAATGAAATATTGAAATAAATTGTGACATATGAGTGACACATTTGCAAATATTGTTCAAAGATCAACACCTGATATTATAGTAACACTAATTTTAGTTCTTGAATAATTACTAATCTTTGTATTTTTATTATATCTAAAAAATAAATTTCTATGAAGGATAGCAGCACACCATTTTGCAGTAAATGTCTTTACAGAAAGGTCACACTTTTCCATAGAGATATGTCAAGGCTAATGGACATAGTCAAAGTTTAAATTTCAGGGCCTTGCATTGATTTTGATTCATGCTGTGTCATAATTGCATGCCCGTGGCTACCCTAGTTGGTTAGCACACCATATTAATGAGGCCAGTGGCAAAAGTTCAAATCCCTAGGCAAGCAATTTGTTTTTCTCTGCTTGTGGTGATGACTGTAACACTTATCCTGAGCCAGACATCAGAAATGTGATTCCATTGTCATACTGTCAAGGGAAAGTACAAATGCCCAAATGAAAATTTGCCCTTTCTATTAGAAAAATGTTGCAAAACGTACATGCAAATTATGCGGAGACCATGGTGTCAACTTCAAATAGAGAGTAGAACATTTCTCACAGTCCTACAACTAAGTTCTTGCCAGCAGCAAGTCATAAATGCCATCAAGAATGATGATCTTAAATTAGATTTGCCCATGAATAATTTCATAATTTTTCATCTTGGACCAAACAACACTAAATCTACCATTAAGTAAAAACTATGTGAAGTACACATTTACCTGCTTCCTTCCTGTCTCCCACTGCTATTACGATGATGAGTCAGACTGTATCTTAGAGGCATTTCAAAATGATAAAATATTAATCCCTGTTGTCCCCTTTTGGCTCAGCAGGGAAGGAGATATATTGAGTTTTCACAAGCTGAAAGCCATGGCTGGTGTACAATTCAGTCTTGAACAACAGTCAATTCAGAAACTGAAAGCAGAACTTTAAGCCTGGTAGGGGAGAGGAGTGAAGTTAAGAGAGAGTGAGCTGATCACCAGCATGAAGCACACAGTTCTGGTACAACCGTCCCTGGATGTCCAGCTTAGCAATGTTTACTGTTAAACTGGGCTTAGAAAATGATCACCATAGGAAGAAACCCATCTGAGAGCTTTAATTGCTTTATGAACAAAAACTTTCCCTCTCACACAGCAGACAACAGCAAATGAAAACAGGATGGGAAAGGCCCAAGTAGGCACTTGCTATGTCAGGACTGATTCCCATTGGCCAGATCTTGAGATATCCAAGAGGTGCTAGAGAGGATAGCCAAGTAAACTGTTGCTCACAGGACATCAGAGCCATGGCCATTTATCAGCTGGATCACATCTATATTTTTATTTTAATAAGCAGTACTACCATATTAGGTGACGTTGGGTTGCCTAACTATCTTGGCCAGAATAAGTGTGTCCAGAATTTTCTGTAGCACTAAGCGTCCTCCCTGAAGCAAGGATCAGATGAAGGCTATCTCCTTTGAATATCTGTGTTCTCTTCACTGTGACAACTATTAATTCATTAGGCTATAGCAAGCAGGGTCCAACAACATATTATGTAGGATCATTCCCAATGCCCTACAGGAGTTTGTTTTCATACAATGATCTTCACTTGGCTGCCAGCTTTACCTCATTTAAAAATAGAATGAGAAGTCATACTTATAGTAACTGGCAACATAATAGCAGCTGGAATTAGGATATTCTAATAAACCATTAAAGAAAGAATAAATCAAGTGGTGAAAGAATGTTTTTCTTTTTTTTTTTGGAGTGCCAGCATAATTCCAAGTATCATTATCTACCTCAAAAAGGCAAGAGAGCAGAAAATCCTATGTAGGCATCACGATGTCAGATGTTAGATCAAGAGCACCTCAGTATGAGATGATGCCAAGAATTTTTGTGTAGCTGATATGTGGATGCCTGATAAATATATTTACCACTCCAACTTCATCTATTCATTAATGTCTTCAAACAATATTAAGTCTCCACCATTTAACCCTGTATGTGCCCTAGGGAGTCTTCTATAGTTACCGAACACCTATTGAGAACTGCTTCATCGCTCTGATCAGTTGATCCTCCTTAAAAGCAATTAGCTTGTTGTAGACATCTGTAGAACTAATTATATGTGTAACAGTAAATCTATTCTTCTTTTTTAAAAGAACCAGACCTTAAATCAAAAATACAGATGGAAGATAAGTTATTCAAACAATACACAATTGATAATGAATGCAAGTATTAATAGCTACCCCAGAATATCAGAGCCAACTGGTTAATACGTTAGGTGACCCTGCAAATGAGACCCTCTCTGCTACTTGTAAATGTCATGTCTCTCTCAAATCTAGACTTTCAGATCTTTCTCAAAAGTAACTACTTCTGCTATCTGTGAAAGGGAACAGCCCCAAAGCATGGAAGGCCATAGGGCCTTAGACAGAGAAGAGGTAAAAGGAGAGAGCAGAAGCCACACCTTTACAAGATCACTGTGCATGCTGATCTCACAGGCTTCTCTGATTCTCACTCCCATTCTTCCACACTGAAGCACTTCTTGCCTGGCTCCTCCCTGCTCTACTTAAATATATTTGACTCATCGGTTGGCCATAAGATATGGTGCCAATAAGGACACACTCTGCTATGTGCAGTCTCTGCCTCACTTCTTCGCTCAATGCTTATTTTGTTCTATGCAAACTTAACAAGTTCTTGTTTGTATTCATTTTTATAATAAGCCATTCAGGACTATATTTTGATGGTGAGAATCTCTTAAATTGGGGGGTGAAAAATTCATTTGTAACTCCTTTTGTTCTAAAAATAATAGAGAATAAGCATCCACCACCACCCTAGAGGGACAATTACTGGAGCAAACTGGTCCCTGCCCATTGCTTACTGCTCCCATTAGGAAAAGGGAATATCCAATTGGTGGGGTTGAGAGGCAGAATAGAGCAACACTGAGTTCACTGCAGATACTCCATCATCATAAGCAGATCAAACACTCTGACCAGATGACAGAAGGAGCGTGCTCACTTGTGCTTATCTGGCCAGCCCCAGCACAGCTGGTTCAAGGCTTTCTAGTTCAGACGAAGTGTTACTAAGCCTATTTGGCCCACATTTAAAGCCATGTTTTCCCACCAGTTTTGTCTATCATAATGCCAACTTTCTCTTTAATCCCCATCTGTCCATCTTCTCTGGCCCATCTCTCTACTGGCTCTAACATCTGGAGAGAAAGAGGGATATCATTCACTAGAATTGGACATGTGGTTCTGATAGATGAGGTTTCTAGACAACTCTTTCCTATCCATGACCATGTTGAGTAGAGGCAACAGGGATGTTCACCCTTCCATGATGCTCTTCTTTCTGTGACTAATAGCATATATTTATCTGTGGCTCCCGAGGTCAACTGTGGTGTCTATGATTATTGGATCAAATTTCTTATATCTAGAGTTAACAGGTACAGGTCTGTCTTTGTGTGTAAATGAGTGGTAGAGCACTTACCTAGCATGTGTATGACCCTAAACTTCCAGTCCTAACCACAGGGAAGAAAATCACATAAAACAGCAACATTTTTTGATATCACAACTAACTATAGTGTGACTTAATTTATTCACAGCTACAGAATGTTTATATTATTGTGCAGATATGTAACTCATCCCATTAAGAAAATAAACCTAAGCATACAGTTTAAAACTTGTGCATATATTATGACAGTCAAGTCTGCTAGAGGAGAGGAAGTCACTTTTCTTCAGTGATACAGCCACGCGTGAGCTATTCATGTTCCAGAGAGCTCTGCACACATGCCCAATGCAACAGTCCTAGTTAAACATGGTAGGTGACAAAGCAACAACCAAAAGCTATGAACGCAGGGTGGGGACTTGATAGGAGGAGAGGGGTAGGAGGGCAAGCAGAGAGGGTGGAGGGATAAGTGTGACCAAAGCACGTCATGTACACATATAAAATTATCAAGTCCTAAGTTGATTATAAATAAAAGTTTAGCATGCAATTTTTCTAGTGTCTTGGACTCTCAGTGCTAAATGGTCAGCAAAGCCAATTCTGCCGACTCTAACTGACCACAGAGAAGGAGAAGATCTTGCCTCTCAGGTAAGAAGAGAACATTGTAATCATAAATGTCAGCCTCCCACTTTATCTAACTTTTGGGTTATTACAGTACTGAGAGTGAAACCCAGGGTCCTCAGCATGCCAGGAGAACATTGACCACTCCCCAACTTCCGGTAAACATCTTTTAGACTATGAAATCAGACCAATAAGAATGCTCTTCAAGACTGTGATATGCAGATGCCCTTAGGGTATTAATATTTATTGTGTATGAGGCACAGATAAAGACACTGGAAACTTTTCCATCCCACACATCTTTCTCTTCTATAGTGAATTTTTTTAAATGTAAACAAAATGCTTAGCTTAAGAGTCTGCTCTTTCTGGAATAATGAACTTGCCTTTCTATGGGTGGCCACCATTGCATGCTTCTCTAAATAGAATACAAATGTGAACAGATTTTTAAACATCCTGAACATGGTGCCACAGCAAGGTAGGTATTTAGGAAATGATAATTATCTGGCAATGGAAAAAAGAAATGCATTTTAAAAAGAACTACCACCATCATTTGTATTTATTATAACTCCACAGTTTATGTACATATTCCATTAGATGCAGATCAGATCTGGGCAGCTGGCCAAAGTGGCCCTGAAGCACACAACCCAGACACTGATGCTGTGGAGCACTACATACCTCTCAAGAGCATTCCATTATCCTGTCATATTTTTACCTCTTCTTTCCTGTGCTCTTGTCCTTCATTTAGTCAGTAGCCATTAAGTCATTGCTAACGTCCTATTAGCTCTACCTGTGCATAAAAACTGGTCTCCTTCCAGCATTTCTCAGCTTCGTCACCCTTGACATTGAGGCTAGATCAATCTTAGTTGTGGGGGCTGTCAGCATTCTCAACTTCTATTTGCTAAAGGCCAATGCTATCTCCCTTCTATCTAGTGTGGCAACCAAAATTTCCCCAGACAGGAGGCAAAATGCACCTTTGGTACAAGAGCCACTGCCTTAAAGGAGTCTTCCTGAAACCAACAGACCACGTGAAATTTAAATGTGAGGAAGACTCTTGGAAGTGAGAAATGCCAGGTGACTATTCAAGGTAAGAAATTCCAGAGCCACTCAGAAGCAATGGCTCCTCCTTTCTTTCTAAGAATTTCCACGACTCTGGAGAATTCTCAATATGCAGGAGCAGGAAGGAAATCCCTGCTTGTGACCTCTTAGCCTCTGCTGTTTTGCCTCAGAACCATTTCTTCTTATGGCTCACCATGCTGTCCTTCCTGTTTCTAACCTGTTCTGTAATAGAAGCACACAGTGATCCTGGGAAACGCCGAATTCATTTACATCTGGACACATAATCAATGACTGAGTTTTCTTAATGAAAGGACGTTGAGATAACAAGGAAGAGAGGAATGTAGTGGCTTAATTAGATGTGCAGGCCAACATCGCTATACCTGCTTAGTCTACCATTTGGACCAGTGATTCTAAAAAGTGCTTTGTGGAGTTGAACAACTCTCTCAAGAGACCAGACATTCATCCATAAATTCAGTATCTAGCCAAATGCCATATGGGGACTGGTTTGCAGGATGCCTACTTCCATAGTATCTTTATTCAAATTCCCTCCATCTTGCTAATTTATAGAGGAACTCATGCCAAGACACAATGATACAGCTCATTAAGAGCCGCCAGGGAGTATTTAGGAAACATGTGAAAGGAGCCATTCCTTCACTTCCTTCCCTAGAGGCCTATGCCTCCTCTAAGGTTTTTCCCTTTCTTCCAGTCTGAACAACTAAAACTTGGCTTGAAAAACAGTGGGCCACAACAATTCATCTCAGATAGTTTTTAACTTTCGTGCTTCCTGGGATATATGTATAATTCTCTTCCAATTCTAAATTCCAAGGGAGCAAAATGAGCTCATGTTTGTCATCTACAATTAAATAATTCATTTCTCTGACTCAAAGCGTCCAGTTCAAACCATCAAGTTGGCAGGAACTTGTCTATGTATTCATTAGAAATTCACCTATCTTTCTCTCTCTCATTAACAGCACTGTCTTCCACAATTTGAGTAGCGGTTTCAAAGCATGTTGAACAGACAATCAATGCCTCATTAAATTTTTTTCAAATCACCAAACTACAGCTGTTTCAGGGTGGGAACATAAAATATAGTTTCATCAATAGAAACCCTGGTTCTGTCCACACAGAGACAAAACAAAATGGATAACTCAGTCAATTGTGTAAAGAAAATTCAAATAGATTGTTTGGCCTTGGGTACTCCAAACAATCATGTGCCTGATTTTTACAATCATTAATTTTTGTCACACACATGGGCCATAGAACTGACACAAGCTGTCGTTGTTTTTCATGGTCCATTTCTTAGGTTTCCTATAAGCAGAGGGGAAAAATGACTTTTCTATTCTTAAATGCCACCAAGAAAATTGCCCTGCCTCTTGTCTACAAACATACGCTTTCTTTATCTGACCTAAGTGTGAGATGGCCAGAAGTGAATCCCTGTAGATGGAATGGTTAGGAAGAGTAAAGTTGAGGTTCCAGGGCCATTGAAAGGCTTATGACACAGGAACCCTGCACTCAAGTGGCATGGACTTTAGATGGGGAAACAGGCTATCACAGACAGTGGAAGAGAAAAGTTATCAACAATTCATGCCAAAATAAAACTCACTGGCATCAAATCACTCATAAAGAGAGGAGAACTTCTAAACAGTAGGGACAACAACCCTCCCATGGCTGCCAACATTGTTTAAGCTTTATTGGTTGATGGTATCTTTACCTACATCCCAAATTGATTTTGCACACTGGATATAGGGCAGTGTTTCTACATAAGAGGAAAATGTTTTGACTTTGTTAACATATTGAGTATACAAATCAACTGTGTATCGCCTACGACGCCAAGAGATAAAATCACTAAACTACCCTAAACCAGATCGTGTCAATGATTTGGCTATTTCCAGCTCATGAGTAGCTCCAAATTCTCCCAGTTTATTTTTAGAACAAAGAGCTACTTCTATTCTCAACAACAGCAAGAGATGGGAGGTTTCAGTATGAAGATTTTTTTAAAGCTATTAATGTAAATATGCAATTAAAAGTGCCAGGTGACACCGCAGAGCTCAGATCTAGACAGAGTTGCTTGATTACAAGCCCCTGCTAGGTATCTCCTTCCCTCGCAGATGATTTTCCCTCTTTTACTAATTTCTATTCCTCTTTCAATGTTTACATCTTTATCTAATTCTTCTTCTCTTCCAAGTATTCCCCTTGTTGAAATAAATATGTATTAAAATAGATATATTAACATATATCTCAATTAAATTTCTTACATAAAGCCAACACAAAATGTAATGGTAGGGGAGGGATGATAATTTCTTTCTATTCTTCTGAGTTCTCAGCTAGGAAGCTCTAACAAAAGACAAGCTAGAAAGCCCTTGAACAAGCCCATGAATTTCAGTCAGTTAGCTTTGTAGAGAGACTAGGAACAAAAGATGGGTAAAGGAAAGTTTCTTCTATAAATAGTGCTGGGGAAACAAGCTATCCACACAGAGAAGGTAAAGATATCAGAGCCATATATCCTAAACAAATATCAATTCAAGTGAATGGAAGACTTAACTGTGAGATCTGACACTGAACACCTCTTAGAAGAAAATCAGCTTTCTGATTTTGGTGCTGACAATGAGTTGTTCTTTTATTGTATCTCTAAAAACACAAGAAACAAAAGCAAAGACAAATGTGAAAGACATTCTTGGAGACATGACAGGGACAAGGACCTACCATTTCTAGGGGCTGCAAACCTTGAGAAGTCAAGTATGTTGGAAGCTAGTGGTGGGTAGAAGAGAGTTTCCAGTGTGTTGCATTCATTACTCTTGAGTCTTCTCCAGGTTAACAAGGGTTTGTGGTCATCTCTAGCAGTCAACTTTTTTTTTTCTCCCGAGACAGAGTTTCTCTGTGTAGCTCTGGCTGTCCTGGAACTCACTCTGTAGACCAGGCTGGCCTCGAACTCAGAAATCCGCCTGCCTCTGCCTCCCAAGTACTGGGATTAAAGGTGTGAGCCACCATGCCCGGCCAGCAGTCAACTTTTGTCTTTCCTGGTAGTGAAGCAAGAGAAACATTTTTTTTCAAGTTTATGTCTTAGTTTGGGGCAAATAAGGAGGGGGCAGGAACTAATCTTGTATACTTGAAGACATCATTACACAAAATCAGCACGTTTATGTCTTTATTAATAGACAAGTTGATCATCTATACAGAGGACTTACATACTGGTTTTTATTTAGGCCTCTGGCCAACTTGACACAAAGTTTTCTGTCACATAGATCAGATAAATGACATTGTTTCTGTAGTTATAAGACAGTGAAATTAAGAAATAACATGGGAGAAATGAAAGTTAATTAGTAAATTAAAAGGTATGTTTGCCAGTCAAACACCAAGCAGAGCTCAGGGAGTCTTGTGGAGGACAGAAGTGAACAAGCTGGAGAGGAGCCAAGGATACCACACGAAGACCTACAGAGTCAACTAACCTTGGCCCATGGGTGGCTCACAGAGCTTGGGCTAGCAACCAGGGAGCATGCAGTGGCTAGACCTAGACCCCCTATACATTTGGAGCAAATATGAAGCTTGGTCTTCATGTGGATCCCCTAACAAGTGGAATGGGGACTGTCTCAGACTCTGTTCCCTGTCATTGGATTCCCTTGACCCTACTGGACTGCCTGGTTGGGCTTCAGTGAAAGAGGATGTGCTTACTCCTGCTGGGTCTAGATAGCCCAGGGTGGGGCAATACCAAAAGAGGACTTTCCTTCTCTGAGGAGAAGGGGAGGGGCAATTGGGGGAGGAATTTGTAAGGGTGGGACTGGTAGGAGAGCAGGGGGGACTGTGACCAGGATGTAAAGTGAATAAAAGAAATTCTTGGAGGGAAGGGAGAGCGTGTGTTTGTTAAGATGAGAGGATTGGTCGCACAGTTCACTAAAACTCGGTCTTTGACTTTCCCAGAGTCCATCTCCACCGCTTTATGAACTAATGTAGTCAAATTTTCAACAGGAATCACTGATTAGTAATGGACACATTGGTGAAATTAACTCGTGTTACTTTCCAGCGAGATTAATTCATGCGTAACTCATGTGTTTACTTCCTCTGAGAGAAGGGGAAAACTTTACTTTTTTATTGTTATTTTATACTGAACTCCAAGGTACATGGTGTGAAGGTTAGCTTTCCAATAGAGCTTTCAGGTAAGTTAAGCCTAGCAAAAAGGTTGAGTGACCCAAGAGGCTATTTAACTTTCTGTGTCTTAATTAAGAGAAACTAAGTTTGTGGGACACAAACTTAATTAAGTACCCAGTAAAACAAGAATGTTCCTCTTGGTCAGTCTCCTTGCTCAAGGGTAAATATGATTGTAAAGATCAGAACCTGAGAAAATCCTTTATGTTGCTGGATAGAGGTGTATACTCCTTCACACACATATAATATAATACAGTATAATATAATATAATACAGTATAATATAATACATTTGTTACCAGCCATAATATAAAATCTGCTTAGTCTAGGTATGGCTTAAATGGTAATTGACCTTGATTTTCCATTTTCACAGTTGATTTTTATTAAAATCATATTATATTTGAGCTGGCACACAAGAGAATCAACTTTTACACCTTTGAAAATTAAAGTAGCTATCTCAGTAATAAGCAACAGATGCAGCAAACCAACTAAAATGCTTGAACTTCTTTGTTATTTCTGTTATCTCTTCTTAATAAAGACCAGGAATCAAAGGAACAATCTCTACTGAAGGCAAAGAAAGTTCTCATATTCCAAAGCAGCAAATATTAAAGAGCTAGCTTATGCTCTCTACATACCATCTTGGGACACATGTTCTCATGTGTAT
>CM052716.1:12280149-12296603 GCA_028551405.1 Uromys caudimaculatus
AATCTGGATTGAGGCTAGAGAGGGCATGCGTATTTCAAATTCTGAAACAACTACTAGAAGTCTTTAATAGAACACTTGATAAGCTAAGACATAGAAAATATGGACTCATAAAATGCTTGGTGAAAATCTCAAAGTGTGGAAAATAAAAGCAGGAACAGAGACCAAGGGCAAGAAAGAAAAAGCAAGAGTGAACCCGTGCGTTAGAGAGGAACCCAGCTGTAAAACAGTATTAACGTGTCACCTGACCATCATTGTTTAGGTCAGCCACGAATGGAAAGAATGGATTAAAAAATGCAAGGACATTAAATGTCAGTAGGAAACCCACTTTATATATAAGACCAAAATAGATTAAAAGCCATGAAATGGGGGAAGCTATGTCCTTGTAGCACTGATGGAAAGAAAGGAGTACCTGTATTGATATGAGACAGAACCGACTTCAGAGCAAAGAAAGTTATCAGAAATAATGATAAAGGGGTCAATACTCCAGAAACACTGACAGTCTAATGCGTATGCATCAAGCAACACTGAGTTATAGAAGATAGGAACTGAGAGAACTACAAGGAGAAAGAGATAAATGCACTATTATACTTGGAGATTTAAACACACCTTTATCAGAAATGGACAGACCCGGCAGGCAGAAAATTACCAGGGATATAGTTGAACTCAAAGGCACCATCAATCAATGGAATAAAATTGACATTCATACTCCATTCAACAAAGAGAGATTACACATCCTTCTCAGACTCGTGTGGAATAATCACCAAGATAGACTACATTCTAGGCTATAAAACACAACTTAGACAAAAAAAAAAAAAAAAAACAAAACCAAAAAAAACCCACAGTGCCTGCTCTCAGATGGTAGTGACATTAAACCAAATTACCAATGACGGAAATAAGCACAGAAAACTCCCATGTGGTTAGGAAGAAAACAACACAATTTTAAATTCCTCATAGACTGAATTTTAGAATATTTTTAAACTATAAGAAAAGAAGACTTGTGACTCCAGAGGATCAGAGTGAAAGAAATGTTAACAGGAGACATAAGAGGGAAAATATCTAAAAGTAATATCCAAAGCATCCATGGTTCAAAACTATAAAAAGAACCATACCCTAAATCCTAAATAGAATAAGAGAAAAAATAATAAAAACTTCAGGGGTTAATTAATGAAACTGGAAACATGAAATTAATAGATAAAAATCACCCAACTAACAGCAATTTTTTGAAAAAATGATAAAACCAGTTCACTTCTAGTCAGACTAAGGAAAAGGAGAGGAAACACAGTATCTTTTATAAATAAGAGTGTTTCTACCAACCCCAGGGACATGAAAATAAAGGAGAACCATAGGCAGCCCACACATTTGATGACCCAGATGGAACAAAAATAAATTCCTACAGAAGACAAGCTACCAATATGCTGGAAAAAAAATAGATCTATGTCCCAGGAAACTGAATCAGATTCAATGGTGATTATTTAGAGAAAATTCAATGGATCTCCACAGCCTCTCTAAGGAAACAAATATCAACAAAGAACACTTATTACATTGACCCAAAAGTCCATAATTCAGTTACTAACAAAACAATGGAAAGACTTTAGAATAAGATAAAAAATATAAGCCAGTATACTCGTGAACATCCATGCAAAAATCCTTAACAAACTATGAGCAAATTGAGCCTAAAAAGAATTTTACACTACCTTTATCCAAGATACACAAGGCTGGATCAACACTAGAATGCCCATTAGGATTTTGGTCACATTCCTCAGCTGACCAAGAGAACAAGCATATGATCTATCTTCTGCTTGATTCGTCCTGTTTGTTCTCTGAGTTTTCTAGTAGAAATGATAAGTTTGTCAATTCCATCTTTATTTCAGCTTGCATTAACTTGAATGTTTCTATCTCTTTATGAAACACAGTTTTTAAGTCTGCATTATCATTCAGCCATGTATTTGTATCTTCTTGGACATCACTCAGAAGTTCATTGTTATCTGCTTGGAGTTCAAAGAACTGTTTGTTCAAGTTTTAAAAATTGAATTCCTTGATAAAATTCATGATATTTTGTTTTAGAGTTCATCTAGGTAGTTTTTATTAGAGAAAATGTCTATACAACTCGTGGCTATAACAGGACACATGCTGTCGTGGCCATTCATGTTGTTTCATTTACACCATTTTCCCTGGACATGTGGACATCTTTCTTTGTTGTGTGTGTGATGTAAAAAAATCTAACCTGCCTTATATTGAACCAGTGTAGGAGCTGTGTAACTGGATCAAAGCCAGACAAAGGTGATGGATGGGCTATCTAATTGGGACAGGCAAAGATGGCTCCCAAAATGCAGAACTAGAGCTTGATCTATCAGTATAAAGATGGCGGTAGGTGAAGGGAAGGGGTATCTCACCAATCTAGCAAAGCAAGTTCAAAGGCTACAGACATGGAGTTAGACCCAGTAAAAGCATCTTGCAAACAAAAAGGCTACACTGGTGTACATCAGCACTAGACTTGTGGGTGTCTGTCCATCTATTAAAACAGAAAACTCTAAAACATACCACAGTTCTCATTCATAGCTGGTATGAGCTTTAAATGCCTCTTTGGAAAATGGCTAGGCATTTTCTTACAGAAGTAGACATAGTCTTACGATATGATCCAGCTGTCATGCTCCTTCCTGTTTACAAAAATGAACTGAAAACGTGTCTGTACATGAAAGACACAGATTCTTATTACATTCTTAACCATAATGTATGATTTGGAAATGATGAAATTTCCAAAACTGGGAAGCAACCAAGGTGTTCTTCCCTGAGTAAATGAATAGACTCGCCGTGACACATCCAGATGGATGAGCGTTATTCACTATTAAAAATAAATGAGTTGTTAATCTATTAAGAGGCATGGAGGAAATTAAGCAGCTATTCCTAAGTAAAAGCTGCAGATCCAAGAAGGTTACAGGTTTCATAAATTTGCCTACATGAGGTACTGGAAAAGAAAAACTTGTGAAGACACTGGAAAGATTCAGAGCTCCCATGGTTTAGGGGAGATGGATAGAGGTATGCACAAGTTTAATTTTTAATAGATGTGATACTGCAATGGTAAATACATGCAGTGAATGTGAAATGTGCACTTTAGTTGATAATGATATGACCATCTAGTTTCATGTTAGCCAGGTATCAACCTGGTGCAGGCTGGTGACAGTAAAGGGAGTTGTAGGACATGGAAACAGGGCACATATGTACTCTGTGCTCTCTGCTCAGTTGTACTGAGAATGTAAAACTGGACTAACAATTTAACAGTTACAGACTTAAAGTAAAATTTTAATTAAATGATCAATTTATGCTACCATATAGATAAGCTCTTTGATTAAGGAACCAATGGCACTACTTCCAACAAGGATTCAGTGTTCTAATGATTCCGGACAATAGTTTAAGATTTGTAATATATACAGAATGAACTTATTCATTATTAATATTAGTCATAAAATCATAGGTGATACAATGACTTATTATTCTATTCTTGTATTTATAATAAAAGAAAATGGTACATTTTGGTCGGGGGTTAAACAAAATAAAGAGAAAAAAATTTTTTATCCAAGTCCAGAGTTCTTGTATTTTGTTCATAAGCCTGTTGAATAGGAGTGGTCTGTGGACTGCTCACTCCTTTGATGAGCTAAAAAAGAAAAAGTTCGGAAGGAAACCACCGGAGCTGCCCTGAGAACCAGCTGTATCAGCAAAATGTTCCCAGTGATCTAATTGTCAGCTCCGCTAGTTGACTGAAGAATTACTTCCCCGTTTTGTTGAACTTTGATTCCTTTAGACCTTGCTATAGATTGAGTGGATCCCCCACCAAATGCATATGTTAAAACCTAACCCCAGCCGGGCAGTGGTGGCTCACGCCTTTAATCCCAGCACTTGGGAGGCAGAGGCAGGCGGATTTCTGAGTTCGAGGCCAGCCTGGTCTACAGTGTGAGTCCCAGGGCAGCCAGGGCTACACAGAGAAACCCTGCCTTGAAAAACCAAAAAAACAAAAACAAAAACAAAACAAAACAAAAAAAAACCTTAACCACTGTGTGAATGTTGATACATGGAGGTGAGACCGTTGGGAGGTATTAGGATTTGATTAGGTATTAAGCAGGAAGCTCACATGATGGGATTGGTGCCTTATAAGAGGAGGAGGGCAGAGGCCACTCTGCTTGTCCTGTGAGGACACAGAGAGGTGGAGGCTGCCAGCAAGGGGCAGCGGCACCTCCACCAAGAACTGCACTGTGGTGGACATCGGCTCCAGCCTTTCTAGCCTGCAGACTATGGGAAGCAACACAGCATTGCTGGAGGACCTCAATCCATTGCACTTAGCTACAGCAACCCACGATGACTCCGACAATATAGTCTCGCTACCCCAGACAGGACACTAGCCAAGCCAGGAGATCATATGCTATAATTGACTTAAGGAAGTCAAAATTCTAAAAGCACGCCTGCCTTGTTGACCAAAATGTCTCATGAGGTGATTCTTACTGCATATTGTACGAGACATTGTACATTCACACGCTAGCTGCTGTATAACTCCTAAAAACCTCCTGCTTTTCTAAAATTAAAATAATTTTGTGTGCTCAAATCCTAAGAAAATGGGTGGCCCATGGAACGTTCATTCATCCATTCATGTGTCTATAGTAACATTAGAGCAGATGCTAATGTAGATAAATACAGGCATCCAGAAACAATAAAAGCAGAGGTCCCATCCTCCTGAGGGCAGAGGAGAGAAATAGACAACAACTAAATCTACTCCTACAGAGAACTTGATCCAAGGAACAAAAGAAGAGGTATGAGAGACGCAAACAGGTATAAGACAAGCTTCATTGTTTGATATTTCCCAAAGTTATATAAGCAAAAGTGAGTAATAACTTCCCATAATTAACAATTAAACTTTAGTGCAACATTTCATCAATTCAAGTCTGCCTCAAATGAAATCATGACTACCACAAGGTCAACATATAAGAAAATTATGGTGATTCGTGCTTCTTCATCTGTTATTCCCACCTCCAAAGAAACAAATATAGTCATAGTTCATTGAAATTCATGCTGTATATGAATACACTACTGAAGGCTTCGTTATAAAGAAAACTTGCAATCATCTAAGGCCTACCCACTTCTCCTTAACTCATCTCCCTCAAGGTAGATAGATAGATAGACCTGGTTATTAAAAGAGAAAGAAAGGTTTTAAAAAGATCTAGATAACCATAAAGGCTGGAATGGGAGTTAATTTTTTAAGTAGAAATAACTTTCAAATGAAACCTTGTGAGAATCGGTTTCTCCAGCAGAGTGACACTGGGTACATCAACCACACTTCAGGGCAGGGGCCATGCTCACTAGCAGTTAGCCAACCCCAACAGACTCCACACTTTACATGTACATTTTTGTTTATGGTGTTTATTAGTGATTTTTGTCTTTCTGGGGATTTGTGTCATGGTTGTTCTCTCTCTCCTCTCCTCTCTCTCTCTCTCTCTCTCTCTCTCTCTTTGTGTGTCTGTGTGTCTGTGTCTGTGTGTATCTAAGGGGGGAACATTGTTTATGGAGGTGAAGAGAATCTAGGAAGAGTTTAGAGAAAGAAAAGTTTATAATCAAAATATACTATACAATAGTATAGATGTTTCTGAAAATATGCTTTTTAAATGTAATAAACAGGAAACCCTAAACAAATCTAACCACAAATGTATTTTCCTATGAACATTATTCATCGGCCATACACACCCCTACCATTGACCTGCTAAATTTAAAGCTATTCTAAGTGCCTATGTTTGTGGTAATTTCTTAGGCAACTTAAAAAACTGGCATACCCACTTATCCTCTGTCACAGTAAACATTTCTTTTTTCAGTATTTATTTATTTATTTATTTACACCCCAAATGCTGTCCTTCCTCCAGGTCCCCCCTCACAGGGTTCCTCTCCCCTCCACCCTCCTCCTCACCTCTGAAAGGGCAGTTCCCCCCCCCCCGGTATCCCCCCACCCTGGTGCATCCTCTTCCACTAAGGCCAGACAAGCCATCCCTCTGCTGCATATGTGTTGGGGGCCTAGGACCAGCCCATTGTATGCTCTTTGGTTGGTGGCTCAGGTTCTGGGAGTTCTCAGGGGTGCAGGTTAGTTGATACTGTTGGTCTTCCTATGGGCTTGCCATCTCCTCGGGGGCCTTCAAACCTTCCCCTAACTCTTCCTTAGAGGTTCCTGACCTCTGTCCAATGTTTGCCTGTGGGTATCTGCATCTATCTCAGTGAGCTGCTTGGTAGAGCCTCTAAGAGACCTGCTATGCTAGACTCCTGTCTACAGGCACAACAGATCATCATTAATAGTGTGAAGGATTAGTGTCTGCTCATGGGATGGGTCTCAAAATGGGCTGGTCATTCCTTCAATCTCTGCTCCATCTTGTTACATTTCTTTTAGACAGGACTAATTTAGGGTCAAAAGTTTTGTAGTTGGGTTGGTGTCCCCATCACTCCACTGGGGAGGTCCTGTCTGGCTACTGGAGGTGGTCTCTTCAGGTTCCATATTCCCACTGTTGGGCATTTTGGCTAAAGTCCCCCACATTGACTCCTGGGAGCCTCCCTCATCCCAGGTCTCTGGGACTTCCTAGAGATTCCCCCTCCCCCACCTCTGGCAGCTGCATATTTCCATTATCTTGGCACTCAGAGCCTCTACATTTTAGTTTCTATTAAGTTTGCCCAAATAAGCTTCTGGTCACAGTATTTAAAGCACAGTGCCTATTGTTATCACTTTGACCTTGTTTCCCTTTTCATGGCAATGCGTTCCTGGTGCTGGCACAGCATCCATCGATGAGTGAGAGGCATTTGGTGCTCTGTATTCGCTGATGTATTGTCCGTTGTGTTAGCTCAATTTTCTTGGAATTTCCATCATTCTTCCACCAATCCTTGCCTATAGTCTTGTTTCTACCACTTTAAATAAGGTATAGTATATGGAAATATTTGAACAACTAGGCAGATTACAATCAATCTCCACATAACTTAATGTTTTAATGGTAAAAACTACCTTTTGTTTCAATACTTGGTAGGTGAATAAAATGGGGACCCCAAAATTTATTATTGGAATCTGATAGTATACACATAGCTTCCTTCTCAATCATTGTGAGATAGATTCTATTATAAACTGTTACAACACTTTTATTGTGATTCATGACCTGAGCTCAGTCAAAATTGATTTTCCATTCCAAAGAGAGTGGCCAGCACACCGGCTACTACAGAGGCTCCACTTACACTCTTGTCTAGTAGTAAGTGTGGTGATCAATCTTCACTGTCAGTGTGACTGGTGAAACACACCTGTGGGAAGGTACGCCTGGGAAGCCATCTCCAAAATGAGCCGATTGAGAAGGAAGATCCACCCCAAAGGTGAGCATTGCCATCCCATGGCCTTGGGGTCTCAACAAATCAAAAAGAGAAAAATGACCGGCATTCTTTGCTTCCGAGCTAGCCTCCACGTGAACTGCTCACTTGTGTCATGCCTTCATCACCATCAGGCTGGGGCCTCTGGGAATATAAATGAGATCGATCATTTCTTCCTTAAGTTATTTCTGTCAGAAGCTGTGATCATAACAATACAAAAGTAATAATACAGGAAAATTGTTACCAGGTGTGGGGTCAATGCTGTAACTAATTTGACTATGTGGGCCCTTATAACTGGCCTGCAGTTTATTATAAAGAAGAATATTAAAGAGGTCAGAGATAGGAATTTAAGCAAGCCAGGCTTAGGAGGTGATTCTTGTTGAGATTTAGAGGACTATAACACTGATAGATCGGCAGGTAGTGAACCATGCTCATGACACTTGAGATGAGAATAGGAACCCCCACTGAAAATTAGACAAAGGAACATTCACATTACTTTTTTTGTATTTTTTTTTTTATTTCTGATACTTTATTTACAGTTCAAATGTTTTCCCCTTTCCAGGTCTCCCCTTTGGAAACCTCCTATGTCATTCCCCCACCCCCTGCCTCTATGAGGGTATTCCCCCACCCACCCACATATATGATATAGAAGCATCTTTCCGATAGGCACACCAGTCATATTGGGAGTATGCCAAGCCTTAAAACCCGATTTCAACTTCCTCAGCTTTGTGAAACTCTGGAAAGTTACATAGAGTGTGGATCATTTAGGACAGTGACATGACTTTTAGAAAGTCACATATCAGCTTATTTAAAAAATAATAGAAGTCTATATTCTAAGTAGTTAACTGAATTGGGTGTTCCTGGAATCCGCATGGGATTGCAGGGGAACAAATAATATCTGAATATGATGAGGGCTATGTGCTGCCAAGGAGTTAACTTGTCCTTTTAAATAAACAGAAAGAATGAGAGAGGAGAGCTCTCTGGTCTTTTTTCATAGGGCTACACACACCACCAGGAGCACTCTGACCAGCCTTGGCTACTGCTCACAACTTCATGTAAATCTAATAATCTCCCAAAGGCTTTATCTCCAAAAATTATCACGTGGAGACTTCAATGTGTGAATTTGAAGGGAGATGGGTACAAACACTCGGTCCACGGCAATGGCTCCAGAATCAGCTGTTTAAAGTTCTTGAAGGTTTCCAAGAAATAATGGAAAGGATGCGAGAATGAATGGATGTGGGGAAGAATATTGTTTGCATGAAGACCACCCTCAAAGGAAAGGTGAGAAACATAATAGATACTTGAAAACAAAGAAGATATATTTTCTAAGAGATACTTCCCATTGAAAACATTTTTTTAAGTTTATGGGCATAAGAGGAGAAGTATGTGGGAGGGAATGGAAATGGAGGAGAGGGGATGTGGGTGTAGGTGCATAAGTGAGAATTCCTGGACCTCTATTCTGAAGCAAGGCCACTTCTGATGATAAAGAGAGAAAACCAGAAAGCCTTTTGATCGAAAGTCCCCTCTGCTCACGCAGTAGGCTGATGTTCGTGGAGTAGAAAGCTGAAGGATGTCAAGCATTGGAGATACTCCAAGAAAATTAGCTAGAGATTCAAAAGGGATTTCAGAGCAATAGTTATATTCATTCTAAGTTGTTCTTTCTTATTCTGCCTTTTATTTCCACTGTTAAAAAGTCTGAAAGCCAAGTACAGGGCAAAGCTTTATCTGGATGACATCATATGCCTAGGAGAAGATTGCTAAGAAGCAGTGTGATGGCTTTTCTTGGAAGGAAAATGGCAGGTCAGATGTGAAAAAAACACAAGGAGACTAGAATCTGGTGAGCTCAAGTAGATGATCTCACCCCAATACACACACAGTGAAATGAGGAAAAGCATGTCAATCTTACCATATGCGATCTTTGAAAGATGCCTGCCAGCAGCCATTAACACCAACACTTTAAGATGATGGAATGAGACCCTAAGTTAAATAGTTTCCCCAGATCTCCCAGATGGATGAGTGCCAAATCTAGGATTTTAACCTGTGCCTTTCCCAATATGAAGAACTCTCCATTTTCCATACATCATAGTAAGCACTGTGAAATCAGTATAAAGTAAAAACTCCAAAGTGCTTCAGTAGATACAAAGTTGAGTAGAGATTGTGGCAATTCTGAATGTCTCTGGCTGAATGCTGAAGAACTCTGATTTGGATGGTGCCAAGAATTTCTTTGGAGTCTTTAGCTAAAGATTCATTCTCTCAAGTTGCTATTCAGGAGACACAGGGCATCACGTGTTACTAGTTGATAGATGTGATGGTTAGATTAGTTGTCAACTTGACACAACCTAGAATTGCCTGGAAAGAGAGTCTCAATGGGGGGGTTGTCTACACTGAGTTGGCCCATTGGCTTTTCTGTAGGGGATTGTCTTAATTTAATTAATGTAGAAAGAGCTGGCCTACTGTGGCTGTCACCATTTCCTAGGCATGAGGTCCTGAGCTGTATAAGAGTGGAGAAATCAATTTGAGCACAAGCAACCAATCACATGAGCATAAATGTATTTATTTCTCTCTGCTCTTAACTTTGGATATTATGTTATCAGTTGTCATAAGTTCTAGCCAAGTTGTCTGCCATGTAATTGACTAATGGCTAATGTCTTAGTTAGGGTTTCTATTCCTACACAAACATCATCACCAAGAAGCAAGTTGGGGAGGAAAGAATTTATTCAGCTTATACTTCCACATTGCTGTTCATCACCAAAAAAAGTCAGGACTGGAACCCAAGCAGGTCAGGAAGCAGGAGCTGATGCAGAGGCCATGGAGGGATGTAACTTACTGGCTTGCTTCCCCTGCCTTACTCAGTTTGCTTTTTTATAGAATACAGGACCACCAGCCCAAGGATGGCACCACCCACAATGGGACCTCCCACCCTTGATCACTAATTGAGAAAATGCCTTACTGCTGGATCTCATGGAGGCATTTCCTAAACTGAAGCTCCTTTCTCTGTGATAACTCCAGCTTGTGTCAAGTTGACACAGAAAACCAGTCAGTACAAATGACCCCTTGTCGACTTGACACACAAACACATCAATATTAAGCCTCAGTCCTTACTTTCTTATTCATCCCAAGATCTAAATAACTTTAAAAGTCCCACAGTCTTTACCAATCCTTGCATATTAAAATTTCAACTCCTTTAAAATATCCACTCTCTTTTAAAATTCAAAGTCTTTTTACAATTCAAAGTCTCTTAACTGTGAGCTCCACTAAAATACTTTCTTACTTCAAGAGGGAAAAATATCAGGGCACAGTCACAATCAAAATCAAAATCAAACCCAAAGTCTGGTATCCACTCACGATCTTCGGGGCTCCTCCGGAAGCTTGGCTCACTTCTCCAGTTCTGCCCTTTGTAGCACTCTAAGCTCAGGTTGATCCACTCCACTCCCGCTGCTGTTCTTGGTGATCATCCCATGGTACTGGCATCTCCAATACACTGGAGTCTTCTCCTTCTAGGCTTCACCAATAGCCTCTCATAGTCTCTTCATGGTGCTGAGCCTCCAATCTTTTGCATGACCCCTTCAGTTCTTAACTGGGTCATTAACTGGAACTGAGGCTGCACCTTCACCAATGACCTTCCATGACCTCTCAGAGTGCCAAGCCTCAGCTATTCTTCATTACCCAGGTATGCCTTCAAAACAAGTTCCACTTGGGTGACTATCACACATTACCAAGTACAGAAGGCTTGGCTCACTTCTCCAACTCTGCCCTACTCAGCTTGCTTTCTTATAGAATCCAGGACCACCAGCCCAGGGATGGCACTACACACAAGGGGCCCTCCCACCCTTGATCACTAATTGAGAAAATGCCTTATAGCTGGATCTCATGAAGGCAGTTCCTCAAGGGAGGCTCCTTTCTCTGTGATAACTCCAGCTTGTGTCAAGTTGACACACAAAACCAGCCAGTACAGCTAAAGTGTATTTGTGATACATAACAGGGAACCCAGTTATATGCCATGAATCCTACATTCAAGCCTAATAGAGGGCTATCTTTCTCAAGAGTTCTATCCAAATAAAATCACTTTAGGTGAAATTGCTTTTTATTTGTGAAGCAGCAGAATTACCCGTCTTCGCACCATTAGAGTCAGAGCGTGATGAATGGCTGCATCGTTGAAAATGAAACAACTCAAAGTCCACAGTAAAGGAACAGTTTGGTGCAGCTGTGTTCATACATCTTTTGTTCATATGTTTCAAGTCTGTAAGCAGAGAGTCTGAGCCCCTTCTTACTATATGGAGAAACTAAATCACCCCCATTAAACTTGGGAAGTTTAAAAGCCAGTTTTGAATATTACCAAACTGCAAAATTTTGCATAACTAACCAGGTCATGGAAGAAAATTACAATCAAAAGTGGTTTTGAAAAACTAGACATTCCTCAGCCCTCCTACAAGCACGGTGAGTGAGTAGGGATATGGCCCTGTGTGTTTCTGGTTCAAGGTCTCACCATCTGCCATGATTTTGTATTGACTTGAACAAATGCCCCCCATACTCATGAGCAAGACCTCTTGCTATTGGCTTTCCACTTTTAGGAGGGGACTTCAAAACTGGTCAAGGAAACTATATGGCCATAAGATGGCAGTAGTATGTGTAAGCTTTATTTAGTTGCCATTTTGACATATTTCCCTGACAACATGAGACATACAGAGACGCGTTGGAGAGGCCACTATCTAAAAGGGAAGAGAAGGTCAAGAAAATTCCCAGGGGGAAAGGACAACTAAAATGAGTTTATACATCTGAGGTTACCACAGCAGCCCAGCAGGAAGTCTGACCCTAATGGCAACAGCAACCTAAGGTCTTTATAGCCCTGGGGCTTGTCTTACATATGTTTGTAAGATTTTGGAAACAGTTCCATAAGACATACATTAGGTTAGGTAGTGTCTAACTGCCTATTAAGTTTTGTTTTAAATACTTGAATGTGTACAGTTTTGAGTTTGGTATTGGTGAGCACTGAGCTCAGCCTGCTGCGTACAGAGAAATGACATAGGGGTCAATACACAGAGGTTCTCTTCAGCTTGTGTGTATGACACCTTCTCTTCTCATACATGCCTTTTCATGGTTGAGTTGTTGTTCCTGCTCAGCTGACTTTGTGTCAGACAGCTCTAGGATTCTAGATGCTTCTATATCGTGGTCTCAGACCACCCACCACCAATGCTGCCCCTCCTTACATCTCCAAATTGGGGCTATGATGCTCATGCCCCTCCCCCCGTCTCATCTCTGGTGGCCATATCCTATCTGGGTTGCAGTCCTTATCCTTGTGCCTTCTCTGGAATCCGGACATTTGCCTGCACACCTCCCTTCTTCCCCTACCTCAGTTGCTTCAAGCTACTCCAATCCTAGTCGTTTCAGCTTGTTCATCCTCTATCTTCCCTAAGGCCTGGAACAATGGTGAGACACTAGAGTATCAGACTGTTAATGAACGCTATGCACATAGCCACCTGATAGAATCTTTCTTTCAAGAGTAAACTATGCATTTCAAGATCGACTATCTAAATGGATAATATTCATATATAAATGTTATGTGACTTTTCCCGGGGAGAGGTGAACAAGTGCGTACTTGTCCCAGGTGGTAATCAGTCTACCTCTGAGGTACACCTCAGACTATTTTTTTCTCCTTGTTCATTAAAGTTTGTGCTGGTTTAATGAGCATGACCCCCATAGCCTCATATAATTGTGAGCTCTCCACCACTGCTCTTATGTCATGCCTGGCTGTCTGCTGTCACTTGCCCTACTGTAAGGGCTTTGGATTAACCCTCTGAAACTGTAGCAAGTCCCCCAATTAAATGCTTTCTTTTATAAGAAAATGCTTTGGTCATGGTGTCTCTTCACAGAAATAGAAAAGTAACTAAGACACAAGTTTATGCAAAAACGTGTGTGCCTAAAACAAAATTCTCAAACTCTGTATTTATAAATAGAAATTCATTTCTCACTGTTCTGGATGCCAAAAGGACAGGATCAAGGCTGCTCTAGGTCAGTGTCTAGATGGGGCTACTCATTGCTTTCAAGATGACATCTGCTTCCTCCTGAATGAACAAAAGCTTTATTCTTACACTATTCTTACATGGTAGATGAGGCAGAAGGTGAAGATTTCCCCTTAAGCCATTTTTAAAATAACTTTTTGAGAAGCTTCATTGGATAACAGATGTCCAGTTGGGGCTCTGTCCCATTACTTAGAAATGTCATTTAGTTCACCTTCATATATGTATAGATTTTAGGAACCTTCTACTGTATTAGGTTTCCCTTCAGATGGCTCTTAATTTTAGCTGTCTCTCCCCACAGTCCCTCTTTTGTCCCCTTTCACATGTGATTCTCCTGTTCCAGTCTCCACCACCGATCCTTAACTATCAATTCTCTTTCCTTTTCCTAGAGAGATCTATCTGCCTCCCTCCCTCCCACCCCCACCTCAGTGCCTTCCTCTATACTACTGGTTCCCAACCTTCCTAATGCCGGGACCCTTTAATATAGTTCCTCATGTGATGACCCACAACCATAAAATTATTTTGTTGCTACTTTGCCATACTACTTTCTGCCTCTCCTCTGAGGGTGCCCAGGCACTGCCAGTATGCAACCAAGCAAAGTCCAAAACAGGGTGTGTAGGGCGAGGAGGGGGACACAATGGTTCCTGGTTTCCTCTTTGGGTGCCCAGGAGCTGTTGCTACACCATGAGAAGAGGAAGTCAGGTCCTGGAGTCTAAGGTCTACCTTTCCCCTTGGGGCATCTGCTCACCAGGCAGGAGGGGGATGGCAGAGCTGGGACAAACAGAATTAGGTCTGATTGGGAGCAAGGGCTGAGAATCTAAGATGATCCTTGCTTGCTATATTGTTTTATTTGATGGTGAATGTGAAAGCATACACTTGGGGTGAAACAGGAATTATACATCATTAGTGGGAGAGAATACATGGCTTGTAAAGAAAATGGTATTTCTGTAGACCTGAAATAACTGAAGGAATAATTCATTTGCATACTGAAGGAAAAGGAAAAGCAAGGGACCTAGCTGATGCAAGGGCACTGAGGAAGAAGAAACTCATCCTCTTAGAATAACAAAGCAGAGTCACACCAGCCAGAGGAAGGAGAAGTAGTTAGTACATGAAGGAACTGAAGTGTTGCTACAGAGGTTGCCATGAGGGCTTTGGTGCTTTCTGTGTGGTGTGGGATCCTTGGTGTGATCAGTAGGGGAGTCACAGCAGGAACTGTATTTGACAGGAGTCATTCTGATCATCTTATTGAAAGATTATTTCAAGTGCACAAAAGTGAAGGAGCACTTGTGTGAGCCCAGAGAAGTGGTGGTGACCAGATGGTGGTTGGAAGCAGTCAGATTCTCAATATGCTCTGAAGATAGAAAGAACCTCCTAGATTTGTCTGAGTCTAATCCATGTGCTAAGACTATAGACTCTGTTATCTCAGCACCTAAGATGCTGATGTTGACGATGTCCCTGGAGCCTTCAGACACAGTTCAGCAGTTCAGATGATGTGCAAAAGGAATTTCTGGGCTGTTTCCATTGCTCAAAATGGAAGGGAGCAACTTTAAATGCCTGCACATAAATGAGATAAGAAATGAGAAATTTTGATCAAATTAGGAAACAGGACCAAAGAGAAGAATTTTTTAGAGCACAAAGCAGCAAGGTCAGAGAGCCAAGAGTTTTATTTAAACTATACCTGAGATAGTTACTAAATACCCAGCTGAGGCGTACACTAGACAGCCGAATATACGAGTCCAAAGTCCAAGGAGAAGTCTTTACTACAGATACAAGTTTGAATAACATCAGCATGCTAATAGCTTATAATATTCTAACATTAGATAAATCTATGAACCTATAGTGATCAGCGGACATGGAACCAGATGAGGAAGTTACATCTTCATTCTGTTGAAACTGATGTCACTAACACTCGTTCAGTACAGCGCATGGATTAGTCCCCTGATGAATGCACCATACGCTGAAAGTATCATATTTCAAACCCACATTTGACTTCGGTAAGATCTAATAGATTATTGAGTGGGTGTACATATTTTGTTTTGTTAGATCGTAAAGTCAAGACATCACAAGCCTACCTATGCTAACTGTTGACATAAGCCCCAAAACACTCAAAAAGCTGTGGGTTTGGCAGTGACAAGAATAACAGCAACTTTATATTGCATTATCACTGTCAGAACTTCTTGAAATATCATTTATGCTCATTAGAAATTCAAAATGATTGTGGTTATTTAGACTTGTGCTGCATCAGATCATTTGCTGTGCTAATATACATAAGTCATTATAATGTTGAGATAAACCTACTCAGAATAATTGCATTTTTAATCCTATACCGTATACTACTCTTTCTATGAGGCCACAATCACACTGATACCAAAACCTCACAAAGACCGAACAAAGAAAGAAAACTTCAGGCCAATTTCTCTTATGAATATTGATACAAAAATACTCAATAAAATTCTCGCAAACCGAATCCAAGAACACATCAAAACGATCATTCATCATGATCAAGTAGGCTTCATCCCAAGGATGCAGGTATGGTTCAATACCCAGAAATCCATTAATGTAATCCACTACATAAACAACCTCAAAAAAAACCACATGGTGATCTACTGAGATGCTGAAAAAGCATTTGACAAAATTCAACATCCCTTCATGATAAAAGTCTTAGAAGGATCAGGAATTCAAGGCCCATACCTAAACATAGTAAAAGCAATATACAGCAAGCCAGCAGCCAACATCAAGCTAAATGGAGAGAAACTTGAAGCAATCCCACTAAGATCAGGGACTAAACAAGACTGCCCTCTCTCCCCCTATCTATTCAATATAGTAATTGAAGTTCTAGCTAGAGCAATTAGACAACAAAAGGAGGTCAAAGGGATACAAATTGGTAAGGAAGAAATTAAATTATCACTATTTGCAGATAATATGATCGTATACCTAAATGACCCGAAAAACTCCACCAGAGAACTCCTGCAGCTGATAAACAACTTCAGCAAAGTGGCCGGATACAAAATTAACTCTAACAAATCAGTAGCCTTCCTATACTCAAAGGATAAACAGGCTGAGAAAGAA
>CM052716.1:12297103-12323574 GCA_028551405.1 Uromys caudimaculatus
ATACACATCTATGGACCCATGGTTTGGACCACATATGTGGCAGAGGATGACCTCGATGGCCATCAGGGAGAGAGGAGAGGCCCTTGGGCCTGAGGATGTTAGAGGCCCCAGAAAAGGGGAATGTCAAGGCAGGAATATGGGGATGGGTGGGCGGGTGGGTGGGAGGTGGAATTCCCTCATAGAGGCGGGGATGGGGAGGGGATAGGGGGTTTCCAAAGAGGAGACCCAGAAAAGGGGAAACATTGGAAATGTTAATAAGGTATCAAAAATTAAAAAAAAGATACTGAGCTGCACTGAGCAAGATTATTTAATAAAACTTACTAAGGGGTTAAAAAAAAAAAAAAAAACCTCAGGTGACAGCAGATGCTGGGGAAGATGTGGAGAAAGAGGAACACTGCTCCATTATTGGTGGGATTGCAAGCTGGTACAACCACTCTGCAAATCAGTCTGGCAGTTCCTCAGAAAAATGGACATAGTACTACCTGAGGACCCAGCTATACCACTCCTGGGCATATACCCAAAAGATGCTCCAACATATAACAAGAACACATACTCCACTGTGTTCATAGCAGCCGTATTTATAATAGCCAGAAGCTGGAAAGAACCCAGATGTCCTTCAACAGAGGAATGGATACAGAAAATATGGTACATTTACACAATAGAGTACTACTCGGCTATTAAAAACAATGGCTTCGTGAAATTCTTAGGCAAATGGATGGAACTAGCAAATATCATCCCGAGTGAGATAATTCAGTCACAAAAGAACACATATGGTATGTACTCACTGGTAAGTGGATATTAGGCAAAAAACTCCAAATACTCAAGATACAATTCACAGACCACATGAAGCTCAAGAAGAAGGAAGACCAAAGTGTGGATGCTTCAGTCCTTCTTAGAAGGGGGAACAAAATTCTCACGGGAAGAAACACAGAGACAAGTGTGGAGCAGAGACTGAAGGAAAGGCCATCAGAGACTGACCCAGGTGGGGATCCATCCAATATACAGTTACCAAACCTAGACACTATTGTAGATGCCAAAAAGTGCTTGCTGACAGGAGCCTGATATAGCTGCCTCCTGAGAGGCTCTGCCAGAGCCCGACGAGTACAGAGGAAGAGTATTTTAATTGGCCAATATGAGAATATAGTAACTAAACCAAAAATAGTACTAACCAGAAAAATTGTACACAATAACAGTTTAAAAGTTGAATTGACCATTCATTATACTTACTAAATTTTTTCTTGGGTTTTTGGTTGGTTCATTGGCTTTGTTTTGCTATTTTCCTTCTTGAGACAGAATGTCATTATATACAATGAGATATAATATTCAATATTGGCTGGAGCTATAAATTATACCTTTTGTATATTTATACTTTCTTGTCTTAGTGTACTCCAAGCTTAGGGTTTAAAGGCCTAGTTTTAAGGTAGCTACCAGAAAATATGAATTTCTACATTTTGCTATATCATAAATATATTGCGAAGGGGGAGTTCAGAACTCAGTCCAGTTTTGTTACGAACTGTGTCCATCACATGATTTTTTGGTAAACAAGCCAGAAATATACACTGGAAAAATAAAATATAGCATCTTCAACAAACAGTGCTGCACAAACTGAATGTCTGCATGTAGAAGAATGCAAATAGATTCATACTTATCTCCCTCCACAGAACTCAATTCTGTTTAGATTTCTCCCCTTTTTAAAAATATAATATATAGAAGAAAGCTCTGAATAACAGTACAATTCACAAACATATTTAATGTTTAAGAAGGACAATTGTAGAATTTTAAGAATGAGAAAATAAAACACTAATGGATTGGAGAAATTCACAGTTAGAAAATGAATTGGGAAAATGATGCTTTTATTATATATAAAGAAACAAATTGGGTAAATTTATATGAATTCCCAGGAAAGATGATAGACAGTAGGTGCCATTATATACTAAATACTGTTCATTCTCTGCCTTACGGGTCCCCACTTCATACTATGTCACAATTTTGAGTCTGTGTATGGTTAAACAAAACTCAATTCTAAATAGATCAACGACTTCAACATAAAACCAGATACACCAAACTGATAAAAGAAAAAAATCAGGAATATCCTTGAACTCATTGACATAGGAAAAACCTTTCTAAATAGAATGCCATTAGCACAGGCACTAAGATCAACAATATATGGGACCTTAGGAAAATGAGAAGCTTCTGCATGGCAAAGGACACAATAAATCAGACCAAACAGCAGCCTACAAAATTGAAAAAGATTTTTACCAACTATGTATCTGTGAAAGTGCTAATATCCAAAATATATAAAGAACTTTTTAAAAACTTAATATCAAGAAATCAAATAATCTAACTAAAAAAAATGATACAGATCTAAATAGAGGATTCTTGATAGAAGAAACCCAAATGACTGAGAGACAAAGAAGGTTCAGCATCCTTAGCCATCTGGGAATAGCAAATCAAAACTACTATGAGATTTCATCTTATACCTGTCACAATGGCTAAGATCAGCAAAACAAGTGACAGCTCATGCTGGCTAGGGTGTATAGTAAGGGTAACACTAGTTCATTACTGGTGGGAATGCAAACTTGTACAGAAACTATGACAATCAGTGTGCTGGTCCCTTAGGACGATGAGAATCAATCTACCTCAAGACCTAGCTATACCACTCTTGGGCATATATCCAAAATATGGCCTTCTCCAAAGATACTTGCTCAACCATGTTCACTGATGCTCTATTCATAATAGCCAGAAATTGAAAACAACCTGGATGCTCCTCAACAGAAGAATGGATAAAGAAAATGTGGTACAGGACTTAGTTTTCTTTAAGGGGACAGCCACTGGGAGTTTGACCATGCTCCAATAAGTATACAAGCAACAGAAACTGAACATTTTCCTTCTTCTTCTTTTGTGGGGGGAGAAGTCACAAGGTAGGGGGAAGACCTGGGAAGACTGGGAAATGAGTGTGATCAGGATGCATGATTTCAATGATAACCAAACTACAATTCATAAAACCAGAGAGAATAAGTATAGAGTAGGGAACTAGAAAGTACCTATATCATTGAGAAAGGAATAGAATAGATAATTAGGGGTAGATGAGGGGAGCAGGAGAATCAAATGGGAGGACAAAGGGATAGGGACTTGAGAAAGGGAATACGTTGAAGAGACAGCTAAAATTAAGGGACATTTTAGGGGTAGTATGTAAACTTAGTACAATAGAAACTTCTTTAAGTATATACATATATGACGATGATCTAAATGAAAACATAAAATAATGGGGAAAACAGAGTCCCAACTGATCATCTTTTGCTACCAAATGAAGCTTCTGATATGTGGATTGGGTTACACCTAGTTGAGTTGTTGGCCAACGGGGTCCTTTGGGAATCCCCAAACAACCCAGTCTGTTGCCATGACAATAGGTTGCATTCCATAAACTGACATCAAGGCCCTGTTGTTGAAGATAACATCTACACAACTCACTGAACATGGACTTAAATGGGATGTCTCCATCAAATCTCACCCCTGAAATCTCAGGGAACACTGTGTAAGAGAAGGCAGAAAGAATATAAGAACCAGAGGAGATGGCAGACACCAAGAAAACAAGGCCTTCTAAATCAACATGAGCAAAGATTATATAAACTCACAGAAACTGAACCAAACATGCAAAGGTCCTACATGGGTCTGCAGCAGATCTTCTGCATCTATATTATGGCTTCCAGTTTGATATTTTTATGGGATTTCTGAGTGTACAAATGAGTGAGTCTATGATTCTTGTGCCTTGTCTTGGGTCCTTTCCTTCTGTTTGTTTGTCTTGTTCAATTTTGGTTTGATGAATTTTTTTTATCTTACTATCTCTTATTTTCTTACCTTTTATTACTATCTCTTAAAAGCCTATTCCTGTCTAACAAGAGATGGGAGGAGAGTAGATTCAGATGGGATGGGAGGAGGAGAGGTAGAGGGGAAATGACAATCAGAATAAGTCGTGTGGAAAAAGAATACATTTTCAGTGAAAGAGAAATAATAAAATAAAATAACTGTGTTCAAACATCCATTTTGCTAGAAAGAGATACTGAAATATTTTCACATATAAAAACAATCATTGCTTGGCTGTTAATATCTTGTCTTTAGTGACCATCTGACTGACACCAAAGGGATTCCCACAAAGCAAGACTTTCACTTCTAAAACCAGCAATACACACACACACACACACACACACACACACACACACACACCAAATAAAAGAACACATGTGGTATGTGTCTTTCTGGGTATGACTTATTTCTAATTGCATCAATTTCCCTGTAAATATCATTATCCCAGTTTCCTTTGTAACTCAAAAAAGTCATACTATATATTGGTCTTGAGAGAATAAAGAAAATGAGAGGAGAGTAAAGATCTTAAGTGGCAGGTGGAAAGAGGAAAGAAAAAGAAGACTACTAGAACATATGTGACATGGAAGTAGAAAGGGACCCTATTTGTAGGGAAGAAGGGGACCAGCAAGAACGAGGAACTGGGGATAGGGGGTTGGAAGGAGGATAGGAATGAATAATAAAATCCTATGATGATGATGATACACATACATGAAAATGCCATCGTGAAACTCAGCATTTTGTATGTTAGCTTTAAAATTAGTTGAAAATAGAAAAGAGCAAAAATGAAACCAAAGAAGTTGTGGGCAAAGCAAGACAGGTAAATCATCTATTCTGCAAGCTTTCTCTGCTGTTCTGAAACAAAAAACGGAAAAATGTGAATTCTTACCCACTGTTTCCTCAACGCATTTATCTCTGGCTGATGCTAGAAGCAGCTGACAACTGTTCACTTGGTGACATATGACATTCTTCAACACACTGCGGATGTTTGTGAGGAATGGCTGATGGCATAGCAATGAATACCTTAAGCTGGCAGTTCTTACAACTAACTTAAGATTTCAACAAAAGGCCTTCGAGCCCTCAATTCAGATGCAGTCTCTAGAAGACTGCTGTTTGCTTCCCACTTTCTCAAGTCTATGAGGACTTGGATTTTGGAAAGAAGAAAGCTTCGATGATACATGTGATTTTATAAAAGAGCCTCCCTTTCTCTCTTAAAATGCATGATATGTACTCTCCAAGTTTGAGGTACATGCAACTCTTCTCAGTGCTGTGGTCATATTTTCACAAAATCTAAATCCAGATGTCTTACTTGCTTTTCCATTGCTGTGATAAAACACCAAGACAACTTATAAAAGAAAGTGCTTAAGTTGGGGCTTACATTTTCAGAGGGTTGAGTCCATAGTGGCAGAGCAAAGGCATAAGTTAGGAACAACTGAAAGCTTATATATTGATCCACATGTGTAGAAAACATGAAGTCCTTGTGTTCACAGATAACCACAAGGAAATCCAGGAATGTTAAACATGCATGGTTGTCTCTTCAAAAAAAGAGATATGTAACCTGTACTTCACACAGAAGACTGGGAGTGGATGTGGTTTGTAGCCTAATAACCTCTGCAATGCATGGTCAGGCCACATCTGGCTCCCCCAGAGTTTTAGGTTTATCTTGGTCGATCTATAGCACTATTTCCCTCAGATTCCTAAGTATTATTTATCTAGAGCCTGCTTTCCAAGTTAATCTATAGACACCCCCCCCCCCTTTTATGGGAGATGTCACAGGTACTTTACAAATGGGAGTGATGGTGGCTTACAGACTGATGGTCTTTGCACTCTCTGTATGACAGAGACCATACCACATCTTCCTGCAGACCCTTAAGGTGCTATATAATGTATAGACCTCATTGTTATGGAACATGTCACATGTGCTTTTTTTTTTTTTTTGATGTAATCATGTCTTAAGCTTTGTTGTACACATAGGACTGAGTTAATTATTACTGGGAAACTTTTTCCAAATTGTGCTTAATATTCCTGAAATAAACTACCCAGCATCAGCCTTTTGAAGTATGAACCAACCCTGGCTACTGAGTCAAGTCATGTTGGATTTCTTCTCATCTCACATGGATGGAGACTCTGCGGTTCACAGTGTTTGTAGAGAACCCCATACAAGTAAGAGACAATAAATATGGACATCATCAAATTCTGATATAAGGATTCTAGAACCAACAACATTAAATTTGTAGACAGCATCCATGATTCTCAGAAATTTAAGCTTTCCCTCAATTCTATGTCTCCTGAAGGACTATAAAGGACAGAGACTGGCATTGAAGCACTCCAGCAAGTTTTCAGTTATTCCAAGGAATTTACAATGACTCAAACATTTTTAGAATTGGGGTTATGGTTTTAGAGTAGTCTTCAAGACAATAACTTGGGGAAACAGCAAGAAATAAATGGCATGTTCCAAATGATATATTGAAATAGTAGTGCAAAAATGTCACAAATATAATGGTTCAAGTTGATAGAAACCAATAAAATACAGTGTATAGATTTAGACCTAAAATAGACAAGGTAAAAAAGCAATCATGAGATGTTATAAGATCACTGAGTAGGATACTGATGAGTGACACCTGCCAAAAGTGGTGAACTCCATATAGAGATACAACAGGCCTAGCGGGCAGGAGCTTAGGAACTAAACATCTGGACCTCTCTATTTTACAGCATGACTCATAGAAATACTCCATTCCCTTTGATCAAAGGGACCTAGAAGCGAAAGGACAGACCACTCACTGACACAGCCACAAACAGCCCTCTAGAACACAGAGAAGCATAATGCAGTCTTGGATAGACCAAGAGCAGATTCCACACATTACATCCCACTTCTGTTATCTCCACTTCTTGGCCCATGGGATCTCTCTGCTTCCTTGCTCTTAATTTGTGAGATGAAATCTGCAGGTGGAGTGTAACCTCAAACACCGCAAGGATCTTGTTCACCCACTGTATCTCTGCCCTCAAGGACAATGTCTGACATGCAACAGGGACCCATAAATATTTCTTGTGGGTTATAAGATCATACTACTAGCATCAACTGAGTAAAGTCTAAATGTCCCTACTCTCAACTCTGTGTCTATTCCTCTGTTTTATGAACATGGCACAGATGTTGAGTGATTAACCCACAGTTGATGAGGGACTGGTATGGATCTGCTCATACTGCTGGAATCAATTTCTTTGCAGATCATGACCCTTCTCTCACTTTACCTAAAAACTTGTCTAGCGACTTCATTTCTGCACACCAAAAGGTTGTGGGGAAATTGCATTGCCACAACGGTGTGGGGTGAGGTAGTGGAAGTCAGGGAACCAGGTTGACTCCCAGGTAGCTTTCTATATCTCTTAATGTCTCGGACTTAGTTTCCCGGGACTGGAGAGGTTCTTATTTCTGTCTGTGTATTGTAATGACTTGTAGCTTTTGGAAAGTACCAGAGAACGGTTACACAACAGACAGTCTGATGTAGCTAATTCTGCCAATGCCTGGCATCTTAATTTTCTAACAATTCTGGGGATTCTGATGTCCCCAGAGTCAAGTAAGTCTTCTCTAGTCCTTTCAACTCAGCATTTCCACAATATTTTAGTGTCCTTCCCCACAAATCAAAGTTGTTTTGATTTTCCGACTTCTGTATTAACCCAATATTTCCCAGTCACATGTACCCAGACCCCCTTTCCCATTGACATCTCCTTTCCAGCTTCAAGGGATTTCTTTCAGAGTCCTGAAGCTTTGCTAGCACATGATTCTTCCAGTCCTTTCTCCATCTTCCATGTCCACTGCCAGCCCTGATCCATCATCTGTCACCCCCACAGCACTGTCATGATATCCTCAGAGCCTCTGAAAGTGTCCAGCTCATCCTGTGCAGATATAGATTCTGATGGGGTTTGTTGGCAGTACCAACTCCCTCCTTCCCAATCATGTGATATCTTTTTCATTAACATAAACTTTGCAAGGAGATATTTTTATCATTTCATTTAAAAGCTTCTGATCTGAAATGTGAAAAAAAATCAAACCAGTTATTTTACTAAGGTGATGAAATCATGGCTGTTTTCTGTTTTAGAGGAGTTTCATTTTTCATACTTATTGATCTTAAACTATTATTTGTTTATAAAAAAAAAATACAGAAGATGCCCAACAGGAAGCTTGGGGACTTTTTCCATCTATCCCAGAAGCTTAAACTAATATAGATGTTTTTTACAATTCTATCCCCAGGATTCTGAATATAGAACCCCAGAATTACTGTCCACAATTCCTGAGGTCTCTCCTTTGCCAAGAAATCAGGCATCATTCTGGGTCACAAGATTTTCCATCTATTTATCTTTCTAGTGGCATGTAAGGAACTCAGTGCTTTGATTTCCAGCACCATCTTTCTATTCTACATTCTCATATCTCCCTCTCCCTCTCTCCCTCTCCCCTTCTCTCTCCCTTTATCTCTCCTCTCTCTCACCCTCCCCATCTATTTCAAAACATGCCTTACTCTTCCTGTGCAATACTTTTTGCTCCTGGCTAGACATTCCTGACCAGATTCTCCCAGAATACTGACACTTTACTCCTGTTCTCCTCTGCCCACACGTTCTCAGCAAGACGTATCCCAATGGCACTCTTTACTGTCAGTAAGACACACCCTTCTGATACTCTCTACTGCCATAAAACATCAATACAAACATAACATACTTTTCTCAAGGGCTTATTATATCTGGGGACTGTTGTAAGAGTTTGACATGTGCATCTCATTTAATTCACACAAAAACAGTGAAAATCAGGCCCTCTAGGAAGTCCATTTAACCAATGAGAAAATGGGGCACAAATACATAAAGTAGCTTGCTCAACGTTACAAAAAACCTGGATACTGGAGCTGGAGTTTTTACCATGAGAAAATCCGGCTGAGAAAGACCATTCTACTATGTTCCATATATTGTTTATTTTAAGATTCCCTTTATTTATTGGGAAAATGTGCAAGGCTAAGATGTTTGAATTCAATATTTTGTGTTTGGGAATTGCATACGAACATATTTTATCACCAAATCCATCCCATGGCCTCCCCTCCAATTCTTCTCCCAATTTCATTTGCCATTTTTCCCAATTCATCTTTAGCGTCACATAGGCTCCAAGATAGCATCACACCCCAGTGAAGAAAAAACTTTGTATGAAGGCCCAAACCACTTTACTTCAAGGCCTATCTTCCCTTAAACTAACCAAGGTCAAGACACCAAAGCCAAATGTCCCTGGCATGTCTAGTTCAAGATAAGATATTCCTTATAAAGCCTTATCTAAACTTTGCAGAAGAGCTTAAGCTGAGCAATTCTATCCATCAAAGTCAGGCAGAATGCCCTTCCCAGGATAACCCTCCAGATACAGCCTCCATCTCTGGGAAGCTTCCAAGTCACCTCATCATCTGTCAAGCTGCTCCTCTGCCTACCTGGGGAAATGTTCCTATGGCTTTCTACACCCAACTAAAGTACCCAAGAGACTGGAATTTGCTAGAGGAAAAGCATTGCATGTGTATACCTTATCCCTCTTGGGAAGCTATTTCTGACCTTTACAACTGCACCTAGAGAGAACAAAGATCTGAAGCTCCAAATCATAAGAATGATGCAGTTGCCAACAAGTAGGATTGGTACAGAAATCTGTCCAAATGGTAGCCTCTGCAGCTTTTTCTGAGCTAGATGTCTCATGAAAGGAAGGAGTCTGGTTTTCAGAGGTTGGGCAGGATGGTTTGGGTGCTGGGGGTGGATCCTAGGGCTTTGGATGTGTTAGATATGGGTTCTTCCATTCAGAAAGCCTAAAGAGCCTGTGAAAGCTCAGTTGTCTTTGTATACTCCATCTCTTCTGTCCTGTTAACCAAGATCACCAGGGGAAGAAAGTAGACCAAGCTGATTTGGTTGTCTCTGTATGAGGTCTGGCTATACATCTATGAGGTGAAATAACTAGAATACAGTGTTGCTGAACAATCATTTCAGTTGCCAATTTGCTTCATGGTGTAACTACTCAAGCAAGTGAACCATCACTATATGGAAATGACACTGCCCACAAGACCCAATAACTATTCTCTATCAACTGGGTTTCTAACTTAGGGAAGAATGCTAGCCATCTGGTAGAGGGTAGAAATGTGGGCGGTCTCCATTGGGAAATAAGGACAAAAACAGGATAATCTATTAAACATAAATTTGTGGTCAAATAAGGATTATAATGAGCTTGTTCCTCTTTAATAAAAAATGAGACCTGTATACTGTCTAGAACACTCTGGACTGCAGTGAAATCCCTGGTAGTTGCCACAACCCCAATAAGCTAAATGACTGTCTCCACAGTGTTAGTCAAAAGAGTCAAGTGGCTTTAGTGTTGTTCTTATAAACACATAGTGCTGGTTAGGAGGTGCTGGACCACAGCTGTGTAATGAGAACACTCCAGGCACATAGCTTTTGACCACCACAGACCTGCTTCAGTCACTCTATGGTCCCACCCAAAAGCCCATATTTCCCATTTTTGGAAGACCAGTAAATAGCACAAGGTCAGGTCCCTATTGGGATTTTTGTCTTCTGAGACCATGGGAGGTGACTCATCCCAGGCAGCTCTCTGTGAATTTCCACTTCCATCACATAAAAGATTTTAACAAGGAAAAAAGTGGCAGAAATAATACCCCGCTACCTTTTTCCCAATGCCTTTGGGTCGGTGGGCTTGGGCTCTGTACAAAGAAAGTGTGCTATCTTTAGAAGCACACCTGGGCAGGAAAGCATCCAGTTCAACACTTGCCTAATCCAAACCACTAGAGTGCTCTTTTGATCCTGCAGCTTTTCTCTGCTTCCCTTTCCTGTTGTGTACTTTAGAGATACTAATTTATTTATCCGTGCATCAGTGAGACTTAAGTTTATGACGGTAAATAAACTGGCATCATTGTTAAATGATGAAGGGCCTCCGCTGGAGATCATTGGCAGGCAGATGGGGTCTTCTCAGTCCATGGATGAATCCCCGGATTTGATTGTGTGTGGCACAGACTACTACTGTCCGTAGTTTGCTGAGCTGAAACCATGCAATTTGTTTTCCTTCCAATTTCTGAGAAATCTAACTAAAGCTGTAAGACTGGAGGCCATTAAATACATTTCTACTCATTAACTGGGCCAGGAAATAATTTATTCCTTTCATTGAGCTTCTGTGCATGACTTGAAATACAAAGCAGATATGGTATTGACTATGACTATGAAATAACATTGATTTTTTTCTGACTTCAGTTTACCTACTTTAAACATGTTCACACTCAAAACTTCGATGACGTATTGTCAGAGTGGCGTGCTGTGGTTCCTTTCAGTACTTAAAAGAACCAAGTATCTGGTCATTGGCAGATGATGGAGATGAACCACATGCAATAAACAGAGGCCTTAAATATGTTAGATATAAAAATGATTATCTAAAGGGGAAGAAAATGTTGCTTCAAGCTAGGTGGTAGCAGTGTCTAAGTCAGGCACTCTCCACTGACCTTTGAAGCAGATCTGAACGTTTCAGTCCAACTTGGCTTCTGTAGGGAAAACTTCCTCTAAAGAAACATCCCCCAAGCCTTGTTTCTTCTGACCACCGCCACTACTCTGCTCTCTTGCCTATGGGTTAATCCTGCCTGTGTACATTTCTCTTGGCCCACTATATTTATTCTTGTTATGAAGCCTTCCAGATACAAGAAGATGAGGCCTTCATTCTTCTTCCTCCTGCACCTTCTGCTCAAACCTAGGCATGCTCTGGCCTCCTGCTTTCAAATCTAGTGCTTTGAATAATCTCCCTGTATATGTCTACATACATGTACATATGCATACTATATGTATGTTAGCCAATTTGGATGGTACATGTGGTGGTTTGCTAGAGAATGTGAGAATGCCCCCCATAAGCTCATGTATTTCAATGCTTAGTCCCCAGTCGAAAGACTGTTTGAGAAGGATTGAGAGATGTGGTTTTGTTGGGGGGGAGGATGTCACTGGAAATGGGTTTTAAGCTTTCAAAAGTCCACATGTCCACACCAGCTCTCCCCCCTCTCTCTCCCTCTCTCTCTCTCTGTCTGTCTCTTTCTCCCCTCCCTCCCTCCTTCCCTACTTCTTTGGGGAATCAAAGTGCAAAGCTTTTGGCTACTGTTCCAACAGCATGCCTTTCTGCCATGGTGATCATGGACTAACCCTCTGAAACTGTAAGCAAACCCCCAATTAAATGCTTGCTTATATAAGAGCTGCCTTGTCAAGGTCTCTCTTCATATCAGTAGAACTGCTGACTAAGGCAGTGGGATAACATAAACTCATAAAGGTATTTCTTAGTTTGAAGGCTGGGAGTTCTCAACCAGAATATTAGTGGCCTTGGGTCTATCAAGGCAGGCTCTTCCTTGTCCTAAAGCCTCACTGAAGAAAACCAATTTCTTTCTATCATCTGACATAAGGGCATTAATGCCATGTCTATCCTTGTCATCTTGGAGATTCAGAAGTGAGATTGCTCAGTGGTTAATGCATACAGCTCTTACAGAAGACCTAAGTTCAGTCCTCAGCACTCATCTCATGTTGGGTGGTAAACAACTGCCAGGAACTCTAGTGCCAGGGGAATATAATTCTTCTAGCATCCATGAACAGACTTGCATTCATATATATGTGTGTGTGTGTGTGTGTGTGTGTGTGTGTGTGTGTGTGTGTGTGTGTGTGTGTGTATACAGACAGACAGACAGACAGACAGACAGAGACAAACAGAGATAAATTCCCATAATAAAATTTTAAAGTATTAAAATATGAATGGAGGAGCATAAACATTCAGACCTCAGAAATATTTCTTTGTCTGAGAGAAAGAGAGAGGGGGTAAGAGGGGAGAGAGAGAGAGAAAGAGAGAGAGAGAGAGAGAGAGAGAGAGAGAGAGTGTATCTACCTAGGTCTTCAGATATTCAGACACAGGAATCCTATTTATCTTTTATGCCTCTACTTGTCCAGGGGCCTCTCAGGCAGTAGTGAACCGAGTGATGGGAAGAAGAGAGCCTCCTCATGAAATCTTGAAAGTCAGCCAATACATCCCCAAAAATCCCCTACAACTGCTCCTGTTGCTCAGACCATGTCAGAACTAATTCTCCCTTAGCTGAGCAGCTGAGCAGCTGAGCATTGAAACACACTCTGTGATGACACACCTGCTGGTGTGTATGCTCCGCCCCTGCCTGTATTTATGACGAGCCTGCTGTCTACAGTTGTGCTCATAGCTTTAATGTATATGATCTCTAATCCACGCATTGTTCAGTCCATAAAGGTGTCACTACCCCCCACTTTAAAGACTTGAAGGCAAAATAAATTAGTACATGCTGGGCTCAGGCTGAGCTACCACTGTCGTTGGCTACACTTCTGAACCTCTCCAGGCTTCTATTGAGAAGGGACCCATGACATTTGCCAGTGATCACTGTGTCTCCTTGCATATTTGCCCCCAGAAAGAAAAATGTATCTCAATGTAGAACTTAAGTTAGAAAGAGAATCTGAATGGTAGCTTTTCCCAGCCATTCCTCTCATGAAGAGGACACAAGTTCTCCTCTGCCACAAAGCATCAGGAGCTCTGAGGAAATGACTTCAGTTCCTGTAGCCAAAACATGGGGGGGGGGGGGTCTTATAATTTGAGTAATATTGCTTTAAATATTATACAATGACTGGCACAGTGCAACAGTTATCTTAGGAAAAAAACAAAAGGTAACTTTTGAGAATGAAGTATAAGGAGACTGGATGAGCAAGAGAAATGGCGCTGAGCCTTTGGTCTTTGAGTATTAACCGGTGTTTCAGTGCTGGCGTGGAAAGAGGCTTGCACACAGTGGTTGGTACACTTGTGCAGTTAGACTTTAATGGATGCAGCCTGAGCCAAAGCTTTATGCCTCTGGCTGCATAGTGTTTTGACCTTGGTAATTGACTGCAGCTTATGTGAGATTTGTCCATGGGTCATTGATCCAGAGAGAGAGAGACAAGGTTGACTGCTCAGTGCAAAAAGCTGAGAAGATCCACGGGCCTCAGATAAAAAGCAAGGCAATGTAGGGAACCCATGGTGGGGGGCAAGGACACCAGGCTCCCATGGAAGGAGAAAAAAGGCATCCCAGCCAGAGGTCACACTGGTGTGTTTCACAGAATGAGCCTCCTGGATCCTTGTTCGTCAGCACTGGCCCTCCAGGCCTCAGAAAATGTGTAGGCTATTATCAGGAAGGCTAATCTTCAAAAACAGATGCCCCAGGGTGCCCTTGACCCAAATAGGTGCCTGTGCAGATAAGGCAATGACTCAACCATAGAGAAAGGTTTTAAGTTTACAATTTGGAGCCTAATTACAATGCTAAGGGATTTCATTTCCATGGCAGAGCACTTTGGTTCTAGATTTTAAATTGTTAATGCCAGACAAAAGCAGTGTGATATAAATGGCCAATACCAACTAGGAGATGACAAGTTGCTATGACTTGGGTGTCTTCTGTAGGCTCGGGTGTTTGAATACTTAGACTCCAACTGGTGTCACTGTTTGGGAAAGCTGTAGAACCTCTAAGAGGTGGAACCTCACTGGTGGGTCACTAGGATGGGGCTGAAGTTTTATAATCTCCCCTGACTCTCTGCCTGTTCTAAGGATGATGCAATGTGACCAACCAGACTCCTGGCCTTGCTTCCATGTCTTCTTGTCTGCTGCCCTGTCATCCCTACCATAATGGTCTGCATCTCTCTGAAGCTGTAAGTTCAAATAAACCCTTCCTCTCATAAGGGTTTGCCCTTTTTGCCAGGGAACTCTATTACAAAAACAGAAGAGTAACTAAGACACAAATACACTGGATGGCAAAGATGGAAACCCAACCATGGGTGATGGGGGTATCATAGTGCACACTTGGAAACTTTGCAGGAGACAGCAGGACTTCAGATGCCACTTGATGGCAATGCAGGTGCACAAAGTTCTGGGCTGCTAGCACTGTGTGGAGAAGACAGAACTGAGAAGTTTCTCCAGCCGCTTTCTCCCAGATTCATCTGGTCATTTCTTCTGGCGGACAATGTTGCTGCATTCCAGAAGCCTGGTGTCATGGGGATAGCTGTGTTTAGAGTTTAAGAATTGGCTGTTTTGCTCAAGTTGGTGAGTGTGGTGTCGGGATGTGACATGTATTCCACTGACTCTTTAGAGGAAAAGGTGGTGAGTCTCAAACTGTTCTAAAATATTAGGTAAAACCTTAAGAGTAACAGGAAATAATGAGCATCAGTAAAGATGTGAAAAAGAGAGAGGTGGGGACGAAAAACAGGAAGAGCCTGTAACTGAAATCCCATCACTTCTGTTGCCTAGAAGGCACTGTTTTCAGTCCACAGAGAAGCAAGCTAAAACTTCCTCAGTTCTTATCCTCAAAGTATGACAAAAGCAAAATAATTCCCGTGCCCTTGAGTGAAGGTTCTGGGTGTAAACTGTTTTCATAATAATAGTAAAATGGTATTTCCTTCTTTTCTTTTTTCTTTTTCTTTTTCTTTTTTCTTTTTTTTTTTTTTTTTAAGACAGGGTTTCTCTGTGTAGCCCTGGCTGTCCTGGAACTCACTCTGTAGACCAGGCTAGCCTCAAACTCAGAAATCTGCCTGTCTCTGCCTCCCGAGTGCTGGGATTAAAGGCATGTGCCACCACTGCCTGGCTCTTTCTTTTCTTTTCTAACATTTACAGTACAGTGCAAAATCAAGGGTAGGTAAGTGTTGGCCCTTAATGTGGGGCTCAGGGTAGACTGACTTTGATGTCAATCACCTTGCCAGCTTAGCTGGGTTTGGTGTCACCTAGCAAACTTACCTTTGGATGTGACCATGAGGGTGTTTCCAAGAAGACTTAACTGAGGATTGGGGGGGGGGGCTCACCCTGAATGTGGGTCACACCGACCTATTGGCTAGAGCCCTGGACTGCATCAATACAAGAAAGTAGGAGGAGCACCAACATGCATCTCTCTCTGCTTCCTGACTACAGATGCAGTGAGCCCAGTCACCTCTCACCTCACCACCATGATGGACTCCATTTCTTCAAACCATGAAGCTAAAGAAACCCTTCCTTTCTTGAAATCTGGTGTGTGTGTGTGTGTGTGTGTGTGTGTGTGTGTGTGTGTGTGTGTGTGTGTTTCACATGTGTGTGGATGCCCACAGACACAAGAAAAGGGTATTGGGTCCCCAGTTACAGGCAATGTTAACTGCTTGGTTTGGCTGCTGGGAACCAAACTCTGGTCCTCTGTAGAAAACCAAGCGCTGTTCCCACTGGGCCATCTCTCAGGCCCAAACACTTCCTTAGTTAAGTTTCTCTTATTAGGTATTTTGTCACTGCAGTGTGAGAAGTAACCAATTTACTACATGAAAAGCGGGCACCTTGGCATTTGAAAAAAAGCAGCAGACCATAAAGTCCTCTCTGACCTTCCCTTTCTCTCCCACAGCAAGTAATAAAACCTGGAAAGAATTCTCTGACCTCTGTCTACTGCTGCCAGGAGATCCTCCTGTGAGAGACGCTCATCCCATACCCAGAAGAAGACTGGGTCCATATCTCTGAAGACACAGAGAAGACTCTGCATAAAGCATCCTCTAAGCTCAGGAGCATTAGAATTCATTCCAACGATCTACAGCACGTCTCCAACACTATCCCGTACTTCTTCAAGCTTAGCATAAAAATACACAGTTTTGTCTATTAATTTGGACTTTCATTTCCCTGTGAAGGCTATGGTGTTACATTTAACATTAAAGCAGTGCATTTGCTTTTCTCTTGTTAATGTACCTCTGACATATAGGGCCCTCAGTATGAGTCTTTCAGAGAAAGGATACTAATGCTCTCCTGTGTAGCCTTCAACTGCATGTACAATCACTGAATTCCTCACTAGCACAAACTAATAAAATTCTAAAATAAAAGTAGGCTACTTTTCCTTGAGAATGTCCTTAATGAAACTGTGAAAAATTAATTTTATTAAATCTCATTTACTGAGTACACATCCTTTTAATATTCAATGCAACAAAATGTGAAGGCTGCATAAATTAATTTTACAGTGTGCTGAAGTATGAAGGTTGTCTTGAGGGCAAACACAGTGCAGTTGTTTGAATTAAATGCCGAAATAAAAATGGGCACAGGGGTACACATGTATTATCCCAGCAGCTGGGACACTGAGGCAGAAGGACCATTGGCCCAAAGCCAGCGTGGGCTACACCATGAAATCCAGTGTCAGGAGAGCAAAACAATCAAGAAGGAAAACATCTTCCTCCCTCTGCTCCTCTTCCTCTCCTCCTCCTTCTTTTCATTTATGAATATCATTTCAAAGAAACTACTGTGGTCATTCTATTTGGGATATTTGGGAAATATTTTTCCAACACGTGAATGAGAAGTATCAGTCCAAGGAAGGCTGACAGTAATTGTTTTCTATAATAACAATCCATCTCGCAAGCAAAAATTAGAATTTAAAAAGATGCTCCCAACCACCCCAATATTCACAGACTTTTCTAAGGAAATGAGTGATCATGGCAACACACGGGATTTTTCTTTTAACATTGTATGATGAAATGTGGCCATATTGGAGAAGTCTGTCAAGTTGGGAGATATTTCTCAAATGATCAGTGTGTGCTGATAATAAAATAATATGTAAGTAAAAGAAGCTTTGAAATTTGAGTTACTTCAACAGACACTTACATAGTGGAGCGTGAGCACTGTCTAATAAGGCTTCCAATTCTACATTACAACTCACCTTTGAGGAAACTATCATTGTCAAGTATTAGCCTAAAGCTAAATAAGGAAACTGACAGGTATCTGAAAGAAGTAAAAATTAAATGCCAAATTACACATCCAGTTTTAATTAGAATTTTAAAAACTGTTTCTACCATGCCAACATTCACAGACTTTTCTAAAAAAAAGGGGGCTGGGAGGGTGATCCCCAGCAGCCACTGGAAACAGACGCAGATACTCAAAGAAAAAAACGTTAGATGAAGTTTAGGGAGTTTAGGGAGTCTTGTGGAAGAGTTGGAGGAAGGAGTAAGGGACTTGAACAGGACAGGGACTCCACAGGAAGACCAACAGGTCAACTAACCTGGACCCTTGGAGCTCTCAGAGACTGAACCACCAACCAAAGTGCATGCATTGGCTAAACCTAGACCCTCTGTATACATGTAGCAGAAGTGCAGCTTGGTCTTCGTACAGGTCCCTCAACAACTGGTGTGGGGGCTGTCCCTGAATCTGTTGCCTGCCTGCCTGCCTGACTTTGGATCCTGTCCTACTTGGGTTGACCTGTCTGGCTTTAGTGGGAGGGGATGTGCCTAGCCCTGCACTGACTTGATGACCTGTGTGATGGTGGAGCAGGGGGAAGTGTTGGTTAACAACCAGGAAATCTTCCTCCTCTCAGAGGAGAAGGGGAGGTGGGAATGAGGAGAGGATTTGTGTGAGGGGCTACTGGGAGAAGGAGGAGGGTGATACTATGATATAAACTGAATAAATAATTTTTTTAAAAAATGGGTGATCCTACTAACAAATGGTCTTTTCTTTTTTCATTGTAGGATGAAATGTGACAATTGCTATTTTAGTAATAAAATAACTATTTTAAATAATTAAATATTATTTTATTTTAAATAAAATAAAATAATTATTTTAGTAATAACATATTACCCATAAGGAATTGAAATGTCTTCAGAGTTTCCAACCAGAAGAAAATATCACAGGGGCTTGAAAATAGAAGCAGATATGGAAACCAACTGTCTTCTATTAAACCAAGTGTGAAAAGAAGGGAGATGCCATTTTCCAAAATATTTTATTTGAAAATGATAATATTTATGGGGCACAACTATAAATATATAATATATTTATATATTTATATATACTTATTAAATCAAACTAATCAGCATATCAGCTACTTCACTTCATCTCCTAATCATTCTTTGTGGTAAGAAAACTCAAAGTATTATTTTAGCTGTTCTGAAATATGTGTTACATTCCTGTTAACTGTAGCTACCATCAAAGCAACAGACCACTAAGATCAATTACTCTTAGACAATCAAAATCTACCCTCTAACCAACACCTTCTCTTTCTGAATTCTATGAAATACTTTATCTGCCTTGTTGTAATTTTTTAATTATAATAGTGTTTTGGTTAGGGTTTTACTGCTGTGAACAGATACTATGACCAAGGCAACTCTAATAAGGACAACATTTAATTGGGGCTGGCTTACAGGTTCAGAGGTTCAGTCCATTATCATCAAGGCAGGAAAATGGCAGCATCCAGGCAGGCATGGTGCAGGAGGAGCTGAGAGTTCTACATCTTCATCTGAAGGTTGCTAGCAGAATACTGACTTCCAGGCAGCTAGGATACGGGACTTAAAGCCCACACCCACAGTGACACACTACTCCTATAGGACCACACCTTCTAAAAGTGCCACTCCCTGGGCCGAGCATATACAAACCATCACAAATAGATTAATAAGTATTACCAGTGTTTTAGTTTTTAATAGTGAATGTGAAAAGATACTGATGAGTCCTGTGGCAGTCTCAAAAATAGTTTAGGGTTTCAAAAGGTCCTAAGACTAAAATCTTGAATATTGCTGAGGTAGACAAAGAAGCTCTCCTGGCTAGAATAGCCAGAACAGGAAAAATGAAGAATTAAAGGACTGTAATCATTTCTAATATTTTACTCATACAGAAAATAGAATTTGCTTTCAAACGTTAATTCCTGTATATGCTTTCACTTTAATATCCAAGATTAGTCATTGAAATCTAATTTCTCACTCATAAATATGTAATGTGAGAGGGCTTGGGATCAGCTTTGGGGCATCCGGGCTATAAAACTGTGCTTTGTAGCTGTGTTGTGCTTTCATTCATCTCCAAACCTCTGCGTTGGAGACACTAGGTTGGGCTGAACTGAACAATGTGGTTGATGATAATTTCGAGTGGAAATGGGAGAAGGATTGCAATTCCTGTCTTGGCTTTGATTTCACTGATTTTAGAGTGGCTTTGGTTTTGATATCACTAAGCCAGCTTCCTGACTAATTTGACACTTCTGAAAGCAAAGTCTACCCTCCTCTGGAAACACATGAATGCATGATGGTGTGGTAGGCATTGCACCAGGAGGCTGAAAAGAAGCACCTCCTCAGAGCCATCTGCTCTCATCTGGGGTACTGTGGCCTTGATGGTTTGGGACCTGTAGAAAGATACAACATCCATTGTGGCAACAGGAGTGACACAAGCTACTTGCCCTGTGCCCAACAGGAAGCAGAGAGGAACAGCGATCGGTGCTGCATAAGATAGAGCTCGCAAGCACATACCCCTCCACCTCGCTGACCTACTTCCTTAGCAAGACTCCACTTCCTAATGTCTCCAGAATCTCCAAATATGCACTGCTAGTTGGGGACCAAACTTTCAACACCAGAGCCTTTTAGAGGGACACTTCATATTCAAACCACAGGAGAAGTCAGCTTGCTTGCCGATGGAAGCCAAATTCTCCAGAATCATCTCCAAAGTGGTGATACTGTCTCCTCTTCTTATTTATTGGGTGGCTCAAAATGCAGGCCAAGAAGTAGAAATTCTTGGGTGAATTACCCCAAGCACCACAACAGACTACATTTAAGTCCACCAGATCCCAGAAGTCATAGTCTTAGCACTCTCTATTCTATTATACTATGAAAACAAATACATTCACCAATAAATCTTTGCAGAATGGATGATAATGAAATTAAAACTCATGCCTAATAAATAAATATCCTGGCACCAAACTTATTCTTTAACATAACCAGAATATTCCTGATTTCAATGAATGACTATAGAGTAAATGGTGGTCTGAGCATGTTGGCAAATGTCCATCATACCAGTTATGTAGGACGAAAAGGCCAGAAGATCACAGGTTTGCATCTGCCTCTAAAGATTTAGACTGCAACCAAATAAAGTGTAAAAGGCCTAGGGATGTAGCTCAATGGTAGAATGCTTATACATCACACACAGAGTACTATATTTAATCTACAGTATTGAAAAACAAAGGCAAACCCAAATTTAGTTGTTTCCTTTATGTTAAGAAGGTAAATGACCTTCGAGCTTGAGTGAGAAATGTCCCTCATAGGTTCATGGATTTGACCATCTTGTTTGCTGTTGATGGAGCTGTTTGGGGGGTTATAAACCTACAGGAGGCAGAGCCTTGCTGACAGAGGTATGTCACCTGTGAGGTTTTATGATCTTCCCCACTCCCTGTTATCTTTTTGTGTTTCCTGTGTCCAGATGAAATGTGAATTCTCTGCTTCCTGACTGCCAGGCTGGCTAGCCTCATGTTCCTGCTACCTTGACTTGCCCACAATGATAGACCGTATCTGCTATAGAACTGGAAGCTATAATAAATCTTTTTCTACTATGAGTTGGCCTTGGTCCTGGCATTTTTATCACAGCAACAGAAAAGCAACAGCTCCGAAAGATAGACTATCACCACATTCTGAGAAAAGGTAGAAGCAGGCTTCAGAGTCATGTCATCGCGCTCTAAATTAATCCACTTCATTTAAATAAGAAATAACTGTCTACAATTAAAAATATCCAGGCAGGGGCTGGAGAGATGGCTCAGTAGATAAGACCACTGACTACTCTTTCAGAGGCCCTGGGTTCAATTTCCAGCACCCACATGGCAGCTCACAACTGTCTGGCACTCCAATTTCAGGGGATCTGGCACTCTCACACATACATACAGGCAAAACAGCAATGAACGTTAAAAAAAAATCTTAAAAAAAAAAGAAGGAAGAAATGAAGGAAAGGAGGGAGAGAGGGAGGGAGAGAAGGAAGGAAGGGAGGGAGGGAGGGGGAGAAGGAAAAGAATTTGAAAGAACCCCAGGTATCAACAGATCTGAATCCCACACATCCACTGCTGACCTAAACAACGACCTTCTCTTCTCTGACCATAACTTGAGCAATGTGAACTTTTATCCTAGGTACTTCCCAGCCAGTTGGCTCATTGTCTGTACATTTGTATATTAAAAACAATATTCATTAATCACCTTCTATTTACAAAGATATGTTGGAAAAATACATAGAAACCAGCAAAAATGAAATGTACAGTTTCTGTATTAGTTACCTGGTGTTCCAAGTAAACACTGCTTTAAAGCCTACTGGCTTAAAACAATAATAGTCATTTATTATTATCTGAGCCAGGTTCTTTGAGGATGAACTGGTAGAATCTAGCTGAACAGCTCTCATGAGGCTGCAGTCAATATGGCATCCAGGGCTCTAGTCATTTGAAAGCTTGACTTAGGTTAGCAAAACTGCTTCCCAGCCATCTTGATCACATATCCGCAAGAAGGAGGTTTCCACATCTCACCTCACGGACCTCTCTGTGTGCTGATGATGTGGCATCATGCCCTGTCAGCCGGCTTCCCCTTAGGGGAGTGATCCAAGAACAGGAGGCTGGAACTGCAAAGGATTTTTAATGATACCCCATAAGTCACACACCAGTTTTTATACTGCCCTTATTTAACGTAGGAGGGGATGACACACTGGAGAATAACAGAATGTGGGCACTGGTTAGGGTCACTTAGACCTTGACTACCACACCTTATTACTTTCTTTGGTCTTCCAAGAAAAACAAAACAAAACAAACAAACAAACAAAACAAAAGAGAATGGTGGTTCATGTTTGTTCACCTCTACTGCTTGGAAAGTCAAGGTAGAGGTGATCACAAATTCAAGGCCAGTTTGGGAAACCTACTCAGACTTTGTCTCACAATTCAAAACTTAAAAGAAGGGCTGGGGACATAGCCAGTAGTAGGTGGCTTACCTAGGTTAATCCCCAACCTCACTAACTAAGTAAGTAACCCATGACAATAACACATGGAACAACAAGTGACAAGTTTCATTTGTACATTATAGTTACAGGAAGAACGTCCTGTGTTCATAGATTCAACTAGATTTTCAAGAAACATTAAGTTAATAAATTTTCTTTTTCTAGGTAAAGGAGACACAAAGAAAGAGTAATTTACTTACTGAACAAAATTCATTGCGTACTTACTAAGATATCCTGGCCCCATAGATCCTTCAATGGACTCAGAGATCTCACTGTAATGAGGAAACCCATCATGTTAACATATTTTGTAACGCAGTGACAGAGTACAGTGACCGGAATGTATACTTTGTGCACAGAAAGGCTGCAGAGAGTTGCTAACTTGGTGGAACTTGAAGATCATCAGGAAAGGTTTTCTTGAACAAATAATACCTAATTGCAGCCTTAAAAAATAATTTAGAATCAGTCAGGCTTGAGGACGAAGGGGCATGAAGGTAAAACTTGGTGTGGCATGTGTAACAGAATGACTTTGAAGTGCTAATGAACACAACAGTGGGAAAAGTAAGCAGAGTCCCTCGTGGAGAGCCAGGGGTCAGGGTCTTAGGTTCTAGACAGTGGGAAATCTGGATTTGGTTGTCAAGAGTACTGGAACAGTTATACTTGTATTTTATATAGATGATTCTAGGAGCTTTGGGTGGTGATAACTTGATCTAAGTGGTGATGAGACTATTGGAAACCACTTGTTGCATTGCTGGTTGTCTCTGGAGTAAGTCAACGTTGGTGAGGGAATGAAGACCTGCTTAACAATCTCTTTACCATGTAACCGCATGCCAGGAGATCTGGCATTCTTCATGTACAATGATACATTTTAACTGTTTATATTTGTTTGTTTTGTGGAAAAGAAGGCACACATGCAGGTCAGAGGACAATGTTTGATTCTGGGCTCGTTCTTTTTGAGGTAGAGTCACTCATTGCTCTGATGCTGTGAAACAGACTTCACTAGACTAACTGGTCTGCAAGCTTCTCGCAGATTCTCCTGTCTCCACCTTCAGTCTCACCCACAGAAGTGCTAGATTGCAGATGTCACTGAACAGAGCTTTCTACCTGGCTTCTGGGAATTTAACTGGCATCACCAGGCTTGCACGAGGAGCACTTTTACCCCCAATCCATTTCCCCACCCACAAAGTTATAGTTGATCTCAGGCAATGATGGTGTCCTGTCATCCAAACTCTGTATTTTTCACACTGACAAGTTCTATTTAGTTCTTTTCCAACACAGCCAGTGAATTTACCTCATACTTCTTCATTGTGTTTTCAATACTGTGTCACATTCAGTTCAGGGTCACTTTGGTGTCTACTGACTTTGCCTCTGTGCTGTTTGGGGTGCTCACTTTAGTTTTTGATGGTTTGGTTTTGCTTAACTTAGCTTCTAATTGTATATCTTTTGTTCTTTAAATCCTATTCGTGGTCATAGAGAACATTTGTGTTTATTGGCAGTCCAATAGTGCACTACCCACCCAATTTACTTGACTAGATTTCCTGCACCCAAATGGGCATGGGCTTCTTGATGGTAATCATCAAGATTAAAAGCTTATAGATTGAAATTATAAAAGGAAATCCTTTCTCCTCTGATTCACTAGAAACCAAGATCCAGACAAACACTTGTCTCTAATGTCATGTCCAGGTCTTTTTCAGTAAGTTGTGTTTCCTCGTTTCAGGGGCACGATATTTAGACAGAATCTCTGATGTGACCTCAGTGCCTGGAATCTGGGGTTTGTTCACTTGCCCCCCTGTGTTTGTCTCTCTGAATCAGTCAGATGCTGGCTGCAGTGTTTCTACTTCCCTCTGTGGGCTTTGCATCTCAAGAAGTTTCTAGAAGGTCTAAGAAATTCCTCAACATTCTTCCACATCTAGCTGTATTATAAATGATGCGAGCTGGGCATGGTTGCATGTACCTTTAATCCCAGCACTGCAGAAGCAAAGGCAGATTGAGCTCTGAGTTTTAAGCCAGCCTGGTTTACCTAGCAACTTACACAGAGCTACACAGTAAGAACTTTTTAAAGAAAGAAAACAAAGGAGAAAAAGAAAAAAATATGAAGTCCTGACTTTTTATTTAAGATTTTCAGTCTGCTGTACCAGGAGAGGTCCTTTGACTATCTAGATGCCACTTTGCAGAAACCGAAAATAATAATTGCACAACTAAGTCACAGTACATTAGCTTGATGCTGTGATGCAATCCTTAACATAAAGGAATGCAAAGGAGGAAGTGTTTATTTTGGCTCACAATTTTGAGTCCATCATGGAGGGAAAGACACTGTAGGCAGCTCAGGATGGCAGGTGCAACCTGCTGGGACTCTTCTTGCTCCTTACATTTTGGCAGAACAGGAAGTAGATGGCAGACAGGAAATGGAGCAGGCTATAAATCTTAAGGTCAATCCACAGTAATCCACTTACCCCACAAAGTTCTGTCTCCTCGAGTTAAACAACTGGGGACCGGGTGTGCAAACACATAAGCTCCATGCTGGACGTTGCTCATTCAAACCCCAGCATCTTTCCCACCCACATCACCACCTTGCAGAAATGAGAAGTTAGACCATAGTCTTGTGCTGTGCCATGAGGCTTGCAAACTAATCAAGACACTACACAGCTGGACTAAAGGGTCTAAGAAGACCAAATGGTCCTTTCTTCAACATGATTACCAAAACAGTCATAAGGAGGGGTCTGAAGAGTGTTAGGTAAGTTATTAGGAAGAATTGCAGTGTCAAGGGCCAGACCTTTCAATATTTTAAAGAGGCAACAAAAAGAAGTTTACCACTTCCTTAAGTAAGAAAGAGGCCTGGGTGGTAGTGCATGCTTTTAATACCATCACTCCAAAAACAGAGGCAGATCTCAAATAAGTTCCAGGCCAGCCGAGTCTCAAGAAAAGTTTAATAAATTTAAAAGATTTGGTGGCATAAGACATCTAGGTGAGGTACTGTCTCTCCCATTATGTGGTGACTCCACTAAAATTTAAAATTTCTTCCATATGTGCATATATTTTAGAAAGGAGTGGGGGTTTTTTGGACCTTTTGGATTATTTTGGTTTTTGATTTTTGGTTTTTGTCTTGGTTTTAGAGAGAGAGAGAGAGAACATAAAGTTTGACAGGGACTGAGGTGGTAAAGACTTAGAAGGATTTTGGAGAAGGGGGAGAGTATAATCAAATATATAGTATGAAAAAGTTGTGATTAAAAAATGACTTTGCAAAAAAGTAAAGAAGAGCTATGCTGGATACCCAGAGTATCTCAGAGAATAACAGATTGTTGATATCAGAGAATCAAATAACCCTATTAAAAATGAGGTACAGAGCTAAACAAAGAATTCTCTACTGAGGAATATTGAATGGCCTAGAAGCACCTAAAGAAATGTCAACATCCCTAGTCATCAGGGAAATGCAAATCAAAACAACCCTGAGATTCCACCTCACACCAGTCAGAATGGCTAAGATCAAAAACTCAGGTGACAGCAGATGCTGGCGAGGATGTGGAGAAAGAGGAACACTCCTCCATTGTTGGTGGGACTGCAAGCTGGTACAACCACTCTCAAAATCAGTCTGGCAATTCCTCAGAAAATTGGACATAGTACTACCTGAGGACCCAGCTATACCACTCGTGGGCATATACCCAGATGATGCTCCAACATGTAATAAAGACACATGCTCCACTATGTTCATAGCAGCCATATTTATAATAGCCAGAATCTGGAAACAACCCAGATGTCCCTCATCAGAGGAATGGATACAGAAAATGTGGTACATTTACACAATGGAGTAGTACTCAGTTATTTTTTTTTCCTCCTATCTTATTTTTGATACTTTATA
>CM052716.1:12324074-12347121 GCA_028551405.1 Uromys caudimaculatus
AGGCCCCAGATCCCGGCAGATCCGGGTGGGTCTGGGCGAGAGGTGCTGCTCCCCTCAACCCCACTCACGGCCTTTCCAGGCTCCTGGGAGGGCACCCCTCTCTGGTGCTCGTTGGCTACCGACTCCTGGCTGCGCAGGCAGAGGTTTCCGCCCGCGAGTGAGATCCGGAAGTTTCGGAGTTTTTCTGTCCCCAGGTTCTTAGGCCCCGGATCCTGGCAGATCCGAGCGGGTCTGGGCGAGAGGTGCTGCTCCCCTCAACCCCACTCACAGCCCTTCCAAGTTCCTGGGAGGTTACCTTTCTATGGCGCTCGTTGGCTACCGACTCCTGGCGTCCCAGGCAGAGGTTTCCCTACTCAGTTATTAAAAACAATGACTTCACAAAATTCTTAGGCAAATGGATGGAACTAGAAAATATCATCCTGTGTGAGGTAACGCAGTCACAAAAGAGCATACATGGTATGCACTCACTGATCAGTGGATATTAGGATAAAAGCTAAGAATACCCAAGATACAATTCATAGACCATATGAAGCTTAAGAAGAAGGAAGACCAAAATGTGGATGCTTCAGTCCTTTTTAGAAGGGGGAACAAAATACTCACAGGAGGGAGAGGTAGGGAGGGACTTGGTAGGAAGAGAGGATGGGGAGGGGAGAAAATGGGGGGCAGGATCAGGTGTGAGAGGAGACAGGATGACATGCAAAAGGTCAGGAATTGAACAGAGGTGTGTAGCAATGGGGCATGGGGGACCTGGGGGTAGCCACCTACAAGTCCCAGATGCCAGGAAATCAAGAGGCTCCCTCGACCCAACAGGGATGAGATTAGCTGAAATGCCGAACAAAGGAGAGGGAGAACCTATAGAGACCATATCCAGAAGTTAGGCAAGGCCCCTGGTTGGGGGATGGGGCCACCCACTCATCTCCAAATTCTTAACCCAGAAGGGCTCCTGTCTAAAGGTAATAGGGAGACAAAGTGTGGAACAGAGACTGAAGGAAAGGCCAACCAGAGACTGCCCCACCTAGGGATCCATCCCATATACAGACACCAAATCCAAACACTATTATGTATGCTAAGAACTGCTTGCTGACAGGAGCCTGTTATAGCTGTTACCTGAGAGGCTCTCCCAGAGCCTGACAAATACAGAGGCAGATGCTTGCAACCAACCATTGGACTTAGCACAGGATCCCCAATGGAGGAGTTAGAGAAATGAATGAAGGAGCTGAAGGGGTTTGCAACCCCATAGGAAGAACAACAATATCAACCAACCAGACACCCCCCCTAGAGTTCCCAGGGACTAAACCCCAAACCAAAGAGTACACATGGAGGGACCCATAGCTCCAGCCAAATATGTAGCAGAGGATGGCATTGTCTGGCATCACTAGAAGTCCTTGGTCCTGTGAAGGCTCGATTCCCCAGTGTAGGGGATAATGCCAAGGCAGTGAGGTGGGAGTGGGTGGGTGGGAGGGGGAGCATCCTCACAGAAGCAGGGGGAGGTGGATGGGAAAGGGGAGTTCCAGAAGGGAAACTGGGAAAGGGGATAACATTTGAAATTTAAATACATAAAATATCCATTTAAAAAAATCAAAAAATTAATTTGCAAAAAAGTAAAGAAGAGCTATGCTGGATAGGCAGAGTATCTCAGAGATGCCAGATTACTGATTTCAGAGAGAACCTGGAAAGGTAGGAACCAGTGCCTTCAGAGGCTAAACTGACTTGACAAGATGAAGCCAGAGCAGCTGCTCTGAAGGTGAGGCTGTGGTCCAGCTCGCTGCTGTTGAAGTGAGTCAGCATCCCATAGGCTGACTCTCCAGGGCAAGAAGCGATGTCCATTTCTCAGCTTTCAAAAACATGTTAATTGATTAAATAAGCTTAAAACTAGTGCTCCTTCCTCCGTGGCTATAAAATTATGTTTCTGGAAAAATAAGAAGGTTTAAAATCCATTTTGGTGACTAACTGTTACCATGGTTACAGAATAATTAGCCTTTTCTTTAAGAGTGAGGGAAATCTTATTATTGGCAATAGAAAAATGTCATGAAATATTCAATAATTTGTAGACTCAAAAATATGTTAAGTTATTATGACAAATTAATAAAATTTGTAATTGGTAAATTTTGTAATTAATAAAATTTGGTGGCTTGACAAGTTTCATATACATATATAATGCATTCTGACCATATTTCCCCTGGTTACACTCTCCATTCTCTCCAACTTCTTATAGGCCCATTTTCCTCCTCAATTAATCACCTTATATTTTCCTATTGCTTTGTAACTATGGTCGGCCACATGTTCATGTTTGCAATGGCCTAGCCAGAAGGCAGTGTTTCATAGCACTGCTCTCTGTCTGCTGGTTCTCACAATCTTTCTGCTCCGTCTTCTAAGATGTCCCTTGAGCACTGGAGAGGGTAGTGCAGAAGTTCCCTTTAGGGAGAGGCAACCACCAGTCACCTGTTCCCAGCACAGGGACCAGTCACAAGTCTCTGCATTAACTGTTATCCACTGATAAAAAGAGGCTTCTGAGGAACGGGGAATAGCCACTGGAGGGTCCCAGACAACAGAGAAATGTGAGGTTCACAGGACTCAATGGGATTGACTTTAGCCACAGTGCACAGAGAAGGGGGAGATAGAATCTGTGGAGACATCCAGTGGATAGGCACAACCCCTGGCCCAGGGATGGAGCCACCCACCCATCTCAATTTTTTTTTTTAACCCAGAAATGTTCCTCTCCAAAGGAAGAACAGGGACAAAAAAAAAAAAAAAAAAAAATGGAACAGAGACTGAAGGAATGGCCAACTGGGGAATAGCCCCACTTGGGGGATAGATACATCCTGTCTGCAGACACCAAGCCCAACACTGTTGCCAGAGTCAAGAGGCACTTACAGAGAGATACCAAGTGTGGCAGTTCCTGGGGAGGTCGGCCAGCAACTGACCAATGTACAGGCAGATACTTGGAGCCAATCATCTGGCTGAGCCAACCATCTGGCTGGAACCTGGTGAGGGAGCTGGTAGAAGGACTAAAGGAGTGGAGGGGGATTGCAACCCCATTGGAAGAACAACATAGGCTGGCCTGACCACCCAGATCTCTCAAAGACTAGACCACCAACCAAGGAGTGTACCTAAAGGGATCTTTGGCTCCAGATACATATGTAGCAGAGGATGGTCTTGCCAGACAGCAACGGGAGGGGAGGCCCTTGGTCCAGGGGAGGTTTGATGCCCCAGAGTAGGGGGATGCTGGGGCGGTAGGATGGGAGAGTGTGGTTGGGTGGGGGAGCATTCCCATACAGGCAAAGGGGAGGGGGAGGGCAGATGTGGGATAGGGGGGTGACAGTGACGGAGGGGTAACTGGGAAGTGGGATATCAGGGGATGGGGGTGTGTTGGAGGGGATAACCAGGAAGAGGGAAATGATTTGAGGTGTAAACAAATGGAATGATTAATCATAATAAAAGAAAAAAATTTAAAGAGGCTTCTGTGACACAGGTGGAGAGCAGCACTAGTTTGTTAGCATAAACATCAAAACTCAGAACACAGTGTGGCTACATGTCCATCTAACGGTAGCACACTCCTCCCCTAGGGTCTGTGACCTCCCCATAGACTTTTAATCAGGTTTTGGACATGTATTTTCTCCTATAAAGCAGGACTCAGTTCCAACCAAAAAGCCATTGGATACCCTCAAAACAGTCTTGCTATTAATGAACCAGCCATGTCTCGCCTAGCTGCTGGTGGAGTAGCATGTAGGGTCATCTACCGAGTAAGTTCGTTAATGGCTTTCTTTCTCCCTCAGCAGCATCCATTGGATTTCCAGATATGAGAGCTAGCCAGCAAAAAAGAAGCTCCCAGCTCAGCTGCAGTTCTGTTTCTCTGTGTTTCATGTCCAAAATGTGTAATATCTTCAGCAAGAGAGTCCAAATCTCTATAGTTTTAGCTAAAATCTTTGAATGAACAAAAACTTGCCACTGCCTCAATTAGTTCTGTGTGTGTGTGTGTGTGTGTGTGTGTGTGTGTGTGTGTGTGTGCTCACACGCGCATACACAGGCAATGTATATGTCTTTGTGGTATATGTATGGTGGCAGTATGTGTGTGGTCTATGTCTTATAGTGTATGTATTATGGTTTGTGTGTGGGGAGGGTGTCGTATGAGTATGGTGTATATGTCTATATAGTATAGATGTGGTGGTGGTAGTTGTGGTGGTGTGTGTTGTGGGGGTGTTTGTCTGTCTTTCTGTCCATCTGTGTGGTCTCTGTGGTGTGGTGTGTGTGTGTTGTACATGTGTGGTATATGTGGGTATGTATGTTTGGTGGTGGTACCGTGTGTGTGTGTGTGTGTGTGTGTGTGTGTGTGTGTGTGTGTGTGTGTGTACATGATACAATATTCAGTCTAGAAGCAAAAGGCAATGACAAGCATGTCAGTCCTTCACACCTGCCACATCACTTTACAATTCAGAGTAATGGTGAAGAGGTTTTGTTTACAAATCGTAAAATATGGTTATCAGTCACACACACAAAAAAAAGATTTAAATCTCTGTGACAGTCTGTATAGAAAGTTAAGAAAGAAGATATGCAGCCAGTGAGGAACGAGGGCCACTCTCCCAGCTGCTGCAGGTAGTGAGGGCTTAGTAGGAAGAGTGCACCATCCTCCACCCCCTCCAACCCCCTCCCCCATGCACACCACTTGGAGGCAGACACACCCTCTTGACCAGGCCAGCATTACTAGTGCTGTCCAGGTAAGGTGCAGGGCCTGATCTCCTGAACATCTCATTTCATAATGATTATCATTAATATCAAGTACTCAGAAATTAAAATACATTGAGAAAATTCTAATTAGAGATGCTAAAAATATGTGTCTTGGATTATTTTTAATTTTAAATACACTGTTAAATAGTACCTGTGAGCACAGACCTAGATCCTGCAGCTCAGAATCTCTGATTTGGTTCTTAGATGCCTTGGCTTTCTTAGCTGCTGTCAAGGGTTGAACTTCAAAATTCATACACTGAAGTTCTAACTCCCAGAACCACGTGATATGACTGTATTTGAAGATAAAGTATCAACAAAACTAATTAAAGTTGAATGAGGTCATTGAAGTGGGCCTTAATCAAATATGACTTGGTTCTTGCAAGAAGAGATTAAGACACAAATAGGCACCAATGGGTGACTGAGTGGGACAGAGTGGAAGCAGAGCCTGTGACAGTAGGGGGGACATTTCAGAAGAAACCACACATGATCATCTTGATTTGGGGTTCCCATTCTGCAGAAATGTGAGAAATTGACTCACAGTGTTTAAGGAACCCTGCCTGAACAGTTTTTCAGGGCAGTCTTAGACTAACATATCTGCCAAATGGGCTAATACTGAATCAGCATATCAGAGGACTTAGGAAAACAACAGACATGTAAGAGGCAAGATGACCATATGCTTGTAATCCCAATAACTAGAAGGCTGAGTGGACTCATGGCCATCCTTAGCCATCCAGCATAAGTTCAAGACCAGACTGAGGACACCCCATCTCAAAACAAAACAAACAAAAAACAAGCTAATAATTCTGACTAGCATTAACTGCCCACTACTAAGATCAAAGTTTGGTGTGTAACTGCTGCCTGATCAACTCACTTTACTGTATATGTTTACTTCATTTTAAATCAAGAGTTGCTCAGCCAGACAGAATGATATTGTAACCATAACTTTCAATTTGGTTTTGAATATTAACTACTGACTGTTCATCTGCCTTCCTAACGCAGGCAGCCAGCCACCATGATGAATAGCAGGCATGTGCAGTCTTTCATCCACATGTGGTTGAATTGCAGATTGAGGAGTGCCGATGATTCATTTAACCTCGTCTAGTTCGTTATATCAGTTAGGAGCAGAGAGGATTTATGCTTTTTTGTGTGTCAGGCAATAACTCACTGCATTAAACAAGATTATCAGTCTTAACCAAAACTTTCCCTCTTCACAGATCCTAACCTAATTCTGTCTTTACTTGGAGAGGATGAATTGGGCATAAATTTTCAAGGGCTGTCAGTAGAGACACACCATTTCAATGGGGGTAGGGACAGCTAGAATAAAAAGATGGTTTCAAAAGAGGCACAGAGGAAGCAAGGAAATCAGCCAGTAAATTTGTCTGGATTGCTCAGAGAGTGAAGACAAGAAGGTAGATTTATTAAGTTCCTGGTGATAACCTGAGACATTTAATGAGCATTATGATACAATGATAGATGAGCTAGGGTATGTTTGGTGGTGATGTGTAAGAACCACTGAGAAGTAAATAGCCTTTAAAGCAAACCTGGAAAACCTAAAAATATTCTGCAATGACAGTGAAAGGGTTACTCAGCAAGTAAGTACCACATAAGGAAGTTCTCTAGGGGTTCTCTTTTAGTTCCTGTAGAAATATCCAGATCACTGAAATCCAGAACTTGGGGAAGTCAACCTGGAATACACATGTTCACACACGTTGCTCCCATACAACTCTACAGCAGACTTCCTACAGTCAAGGTTAAAAGACAGATAAACATGGATAAAGCAAGTATAGATTTCAGAAAATTTCAAAAACTTGTTTTGGATGATATTTTTCTTGGAATCCATGCACACATGTGCACGCACTTACATATCTGCATATGCACATACATACACACACACACACACACACACACACACACACACACACACACACATGCACACACAGGCACATTGTGAGTTTTCCCTGAATAAATCTGTCTATTCTCCTTTTTAAAAAATGTTTTCTGTGTTTCAGAGTGTGCTGAGTCCTCCATGACTGCTATAGATGGGAAGATGTGACACAGTTCTACACATGGAGCAGAGTTACCAAGGTGTGGGCTTCTATGAGTGTGGACAGTTGCTTATATAACAATGTACATGATTTACTTTGTGTTCCTTCTTCAGCAGATGTTCTCAAGGTTATCAGGGAATGTTCTCTCTGCCAAGGTTGATGACTCTATGATAATAAGAATCAGCACAAGTCTGGAAGGTGATGATGTGTCCAGTGTTCCTCAGCAAAAATGGCAAGTGCTGTGACCTTCCTGACATCCCTTATGGCTGTGGGAAAAAACTCTGAAAACCTGAGTTCAAAAATATATAAACAGGATTTCTCAACTGTGCAAAACATAAGGTTGCAATATGAATTATATGAGGAGCTTCACAGATATAAAAGAACAGATGCAGCTCCACTAATGAGCCAGCTTGTCAGAAAGATTTTAAGGAAGGAGATAAAGATATTTGGAAAGTAGGGCAATATCTCACCCAGCTAAGTTTGTTGTTTGTGCTTACAAAGGCATGCAAATTTCTGAGATCAAGGTCAGCCTGGGACAGAACAAGTTTAGGCCTAGGGTAGTGGGAATGGTGATCTCGGAGTGCAATCCCACCCAGGTAGCTTATTGTCTGTGCTTACAAAGGCAGGCAGATCTCTGAATTCATTTGCAATGTTAAAAAAAAAAAAAAATACTTCGTAAGGGGGTCAGGTCTTTCATTCCCCACTTCTTCTAGTGCCTAGTTCTAATTTTAGAACTATATTTCTATATTGTCATAGTCTGTTTGTTGTGTTCCCCCAAAGTCTGGCATTGCTGTCTTAACATTAGAATCTGTACAGCACTTACTCGTTCCCTGACAAAAGCTATTAATCTATTAACTAAACAGGGTCCAATAGTGAGCAAAAGGAATAAAATTAGCAGGGGTCCTGCTAAGGCAGAAAACAGAGTCGTTATCCAAGGCGACTTGCTGAACCATCCTTCGAACCACCCCTGTCCAGCCTCCCATTCTCTCTTGAGTCTTTCTAGCCTTTCTCTAAGCTTGCTCATGGAGTCCTTGATGCTGTACTTCCCCATAACGCAAATTCTTTCCATTCCCACCCCTTGCTTTGTGATTTTTTCCTTTAAATACCCCTGACTTCAGCTGCTCGGGGTCAAACTCCTCTGCCCCTATGTGGGTTGTGAGCTCGACCCCAGTGCACTGGTTCCCCGAATAAACCTCATGCATTTGCAGCAAAAAAAAAAAAAAAACTTGCTGCCTTTTCCAAAGAATCTAGAGGCTAAGGTCATAAAATGCTGATTCTTGGGGTAATCAAAAGAGAATCTGGAGTAAATGAGTATATTGATATGTAAATAAAGGGCTTTGGTCTGCAAAAGAGTACCCAAGGAGGACTGCTTAGAGAACTAACACAGATCTTTGAGAATTTTTCTAACAAGATTTCTGACTTTGGTTGGAAAACCCATGAATTACTTAGAGAGATAACATAGCTCTTTTAGAATTTTTTTCTAGGAGCTTTGCTTTTTGAAATTTGTCTGGTGGGCTCTCTGACTTTGGCTGGAAAACCCAAGAGTTTTGTCTAGCAGGTTTTGTAACATTGGTTGGAAAACCCAAGAATTTTTTTTCTAGCAGCTTTCCTGACTTTAGTTGGAAAAACCAGGAGCTAGCCAGGGATCTTTCAGAAATTTTCCTAGTATGAGAGAACTGTCTCTAACAGAAAGCTTTCTTGAGCAGGAAGCTATCTTAAACAGAGAGTTGTCTCTAGCCAAAAGCTATCTAGAGAGCCATCTCAATTAGAACACAGAGCTCTCAGCTTGTATTCACAATTGACTTCAAGTCATTTCTTTCTCAGCTCCTAAACACCCCTTCCTCAGGAACCCCTCTGCAAACCTAGGCTTGTCCTTGGCAAGGGTGGTGACTCAATCACTAGGCCAACACAGTTTAGCTTGCTTTGCCTGAATGACCAAATAGAATCACACATAATGAGGATATTAAGGTATGCACGTAGACTGAATGATTTTGTTCTTTTTGGTTTTGTGAAAATGATCATGGTGTTCCTTACCTTAGTTAGGGATCCTATAATTACAGTTTGGTTATAAAATTCAACTTAGCCAAATTATCCTGCATTCTGTATTTATTACACTAAGTTACTAAATCCCCTTGTATTGTTTATTATCCAGCCTGTCCTTGATCCAGAAATCCCTCCTCAGGAAGACTAACTCTCCATAGGTCATCCTCCAGCAACCAGACCACTCCTTCAGCTGGGATCTCTCTGCTGTATGTTCTGTCTCTTCTCTTTTTTTGTACCTCCTCAATATACGGTTGAGTTTAACTTAATATGATAATTCAGTAGCTATGTGCCAAGCTTTAATGACTTTTTTTGTCAAGCCCCAAATCCAGAAAATTAAAAGCCAAAAATAAAAACAAAATCTTTTTATCCTTTCCAAATTGGTTAATGTGAATTGAATTGGCCCAAATAACATTTTTCTGCAATGAGATACTTCAAGTACATTGATAATCAAAACAGAAGAGGAGGAGGAAGATGAGAAGGAGTAAAAGGAGTAGGAGAGAGAGGAGGAAGAGGAGGAGAAAAAAAGAAAAAAGCCACAATTTAAACAGCCTTGCCTCTTCACTTTTCCTTTTCTCAATGCTGGTAAGAGAGTCAAGGGCCCTGAGATGGTAAAACAGGCACTTTATAACTGAGCCACACCCCAGCCCAGTAGCCTCTCCTCTATCCAGCATTATAGAGCCATAGGGCAAAGGCAGTAGGTATGAAGCTGCTGAAGACTGTAAATAGCACCATTTGGTATTGTATACATGCAACTTTCTAGCTGAGAGCTGATTGCAAATTTATGAATATGGTGTCTGGAAAAAAACCAAAACAAAACCACACACACAAGCTCCTTAGCCAAGCTGGTGATTTTGTTTACAACTATCAATGTTGCTGTCAATTTGATTTGTACATGAAACTAAAATAATAAAGATATAGCTAAAAAAATAACATCTTGGGATCATGGTTATGTAAAAGTCAAATTAGATGATTTGCGAATGCAATAGATTAGATGATGGGAGTATTAAAATTCAGTAAACCAGTTATTTGACTGGATCGCCTGTAAAATCCTCTTAGAAAATGAGGAAGTAAGCCCTGTCTGCTACTCTCTGTACCATCATAGCTTTCTGAGACTGGAAGTTCTTCTATCCACCTCTGACAATCCCACAAAAACTACATGTAATAAATAAAGAATCATTACATCCCCCTCAGCAGTATGATGTTATAACCAGCTGTGAGACACCAGGACCTGAACCTCAGTATAAAGAGTGGAGACTGAAAATAGAGAAACAAAAGTGTCACTTTCCAGATGGTGAGAAGGGCCTCTCTGGTGTCTCTGCACAGTGAAGTAAATGACTATTACCCAGAAGGGTATTAAGCAGCAATGGACAAGTTGACTTGTATCAGTACTTTGAATGCACATAGCTACTCTGAGTGTTAATTTATCAGTGTAGTTGCATGAAAGTTATCTGCATAATTTCCTTTGAGGAGTGATTCATTCTGGGGGTGGGGGAATGAGGATTTTGCAGTTAGGTATCAGACATCTGTAAAGCATGCTTTTGTTCTTACCCAATCAGCAGGTACTGCAGACTGTCTTGATCGTGATAATGGCCTGCCAAAGGAAAGCTCTGACTTATTGAGACTTTATCCTTTTGTACAAACATGGCCAGGTTCATTATCACTTCCAGAAGGAGTCTGCCACAGGAGTGACAACTTGTGTTATAAATGGTGTTTTCTAAACATCCAGAGACAAAATGCGCTGGGCTTGAGATCTGAAAACACTTTACAAACAGACCAGGGCAAATTAGTATGCACTGTGAAATGACCTCAGCCTTCAGTGGTGCTAACATCTAGCTTCACAAGAGAGAGAAGTTAGCATCCTGACCAATTTCACCATCTGAAGGAGACAAGATCACTGTGTCAGTGTAGAGAACAGAGAGAAGACTCCATCTTCCTTGTATTCTTTCCTTGATCCCTTTGCTTGCTATTTGGGCCAAGACTGATCTGTAAGTCATTCTTCACAGAAAGGGTGGGAGCAAGTGTAAGGGGTGGAAATGAAAGCAGACCTCGATTATCTATTGCGTGGCTTTATTCAAAAGGGTCTAAATATAATTAAAGCTAATATTATTGACATGCATCAACTCTTGGATTCTTAAAGACACATTTGTTTGAAATATTCATTTCCATAAAAGCTTTTTCATGAGTTGGATGCTTTTAACTTTAGCTCTATTAGGTGGAAATGGTCAGAAAGACAGATATTCCAGAACAATGGGCTAGCATTTAAAAATCTCCAATCTAGACCTCCAGTCTCATCAGTGAAGGATTATGATTACAGACTAAATGGGGCTGAATATTTCAATTTTAGAAGGACGCTTCTCCCCAAATGTCCTACATTCTGACATGCAAAGAAAATTACCGGACAATTTTAAAGTTTTAATGGCCAATTTACCAGTAGTTAAACATCTGTTCTAGTATTTCCAGAGATGTCTTTCCTTGAAGGCAGCAGGTGGCACTTCCCGCCATCAGAGCACCTGAGTCTATACATACAAATTTCTTATGCCAGGACAGCCATCTATTCAAGGAAGGGGAGAAGGATCGAGTTTGTTCTCAAAGAAGCCAAGCACTTAGAGCCATGGTTGTGTGAAGTCAGGCAAATTTAAATTCTTCATAAAACTCTCGTTTTGTGGAAGGTTGGTTGTTTTTATTTTGACAAGGAGCAAATATTTACATTTAAAACCATGCCCTCTGTGCTTCCCATTTAAATCTTGCCTGCTTTGGATGCAGACACAAAAACTAATAAGATGATTGAAGTGTAAGTTACAAGTGCGTGCTAGAACATAAACCCATTTCTCAAATTCCAGTGAAAAGCTGCAGTATTTCTAATCCTGTTTTTCTCTCAGGGTGACATCACTGCCAGACTGATGACTCATGGGCATGTGGCATAAGCTGCAGTCTTAGGCCACTTTAGTCACTGGGTCACCTATGCCTAAGGGGCAAACATGTCTCTTTTCTAACTCAGCTGCATAATCTCAGAAATAATTTGCCTGCTTGAATTGAATGGATTCAAATATAAGCATAGAAGTTCAAATTCTTAGCTGGGTTCAGGAAAGTATTCAAATGAAGTCCACAGCTGTGTTTGTCAAACATTCACACTCTCTGCCTCACCTCTAAATTTGATCATTAGCTCTAATATCCTCAAAAGTTAGAGAGGCGATCTGTTCAGTTAGGAGGGGGAAGGATTACAAATAGAAAATCCTGCCCAAGAACAAAGAGGAGGAGAGAGGAGAGAGGCCAAGAGCTTGAGTTCTGAGAAGGGCACTGATGAGATAAACCCTGAGTTGCTGAGCAGGAAGGATATGGATCTCACTGTAGCTTTTGTAAAGAAAGAACCTGGGAAGGAAGGCTGTAGCCTGAGAAGCCTCGGATGTTCCCAGGCCTGTATGGCATCATCCTGACGCCCAGGCATTTCTCTCAAGTCAGTGTATGTTCCTCTAACAAATATATAAGGTGGCAGCTAAACTAAGCTCTGTTGGTGATTACAAGGGACTCATTGGTTTGTGCCAAAGTTCCATTCCAGTAACTATACAATGCTAATATATTAAAATACTATTATACTCTAAGAAAATCCCAGAATCATCCTGTCAGAAAGGATTCTGTCTCTGAGTTTCACAGTCCTTGAAGATCTGATCGTGCTCCATAGAAAGCCTCTGCTTCCCAAATAATTTGTGCTCCTTATAAATAAGTTGATAATGTCTGAAGAAACTGTTATATTCACAGGGCTGAGAGATGGCTCAGCAGTTAAGAGCATGTTCTGCTCTTGCAGATGACCTGAGTTCAGTTCCCAGATGTTGGGAATTGGTTCTAATGCTTCGTCTTAATTCAGCTCCCAAAATCACACAGGAATCTGCATGTTTAGGGTCCCTGTCCCCAGTTGGTTTTTGATTAATCAATAAAGATCCAAGGGCCAATGGCTAGGCAGTGTGAAAGAGGCAGGACTTTTAGGATCCCCACGCAAGAAATGCAGAGGAAAGAAGGAACAGATTTGCCATGAAGTGGAAGCAGAGAGATCAGATTTAAGAGCTGCAGGAAAGAAATCTTTCAGCAATGTAGGTGCAAAAAGAAAGTGGCCCCATGAGAGGGCTGCCCAGAAGGAAACAGGGCAGCAAAGATAAAATATAGATTTAGAAAGTGTTAACTCATGAATACTGGAGGGGAGTATGTGCTGGCCATGGGAGTTTTGGAAGTGCCCAACCATTGAGCTAGACAAAATATTTCAAAATATAAAGGTTGTGTGTGTGTCTGTGTGTGTGTCTGTGTGTGTGTGTGTCTGTGTGTGTGTCTGTGTGTGTGTGTCTGTGTGTCTTTTATTCGTGAATCCAGAGCTCTTGGGCAGGTGCAGAGTCACATGTGCACCTGCTGGGAGCCCAGAGCAGATTAACTAGTCACCACTATACCCAGAAGCCATGCTGGGCTGCTACCAACTACCTATAACTTCAGTTCCAGGGGTATCTGATGCCTCAGGCCTATGTGGACACCTGCACTCATATACACATATCTAAACTCACACACATGCATACAAATCATTTTAAAATAAAGTAAATCTTCAAAATCTTGAATTTACAAAATATATAATGAGTGCAGTCCTAATTCATACTACAAGTAATTTACATTTATAACAAAATATATGAATCTTTTAAAATGTAAACGTACTTTGTAATAATTTAGTTACCATAAATAGTGATTCTTCTGATGTATTTATTTTTGCAAAACAGTTTATTAACAAGGTAGCCATGACTGGGCATGGTGGTACAGGCCTTTAATTCCAGCACTTGGGAGGCAGAGGCAGGCAGCTCTCTGTGAATCTGAGTTCAGCTGGTCTGCACAGTGAGCTCTAGGACAGCCAGAACTACATAAAGAGACCCGGTCACAGAAAAACAAAAATAACAATAACAAGGCAACCAGGCACGGGGTGAGGGGATCCTAACTGTAATCAATCGAATATAAGTGTAAATATGTGAGAAGTTTTTTATTACTTACATGGCCTTCATTTTTGCAAAAGAGAGTTTATTAGCATGGTAGTCAGGCATTGAGAAAGACCCAAATCTGTCCCTATATTCTCACCAATCTGGCAAATTTTAAATATATTAATGGTGCCTGGATTGTGAAAATGTAGTTACTAACATCATTATGCATGGATGGAAACTTATTCTGTCCCAATTAACTTGAAAATAATGTGTCCTAATCTAGTAAACTTGACAAGATGTAATCCTAAAGACCTAATACGCATGCCCACACATGCTAGCTCATACACACATGCACAGAGATGCACATACATGCATACACGAACATACATGCATATGCATGTACACTCATGCACACATGCACACACATACATATTTATTACATATTTACTTAAAATTTGTAATTATATATTTATCTATGTAAATCTTCACATATATATATGTATATGTGAATATATATATATTTGAAGATATATATATATATATTCTTAACAAAGAGGTAGAGAGATAGCTCAGCAATAGAACATTTACATGCATAATATCTATATGATTTAATTATAGAGGAGGCATCTTACAAACCCATAATCTGAAAATATATGGAATACAACTAATGAGTCAACACGAAGGTTACTACCAAAGGGAAATTTGTTAATACTTCAAAGTCAAGCTATCATTTACTCCATCCCCAGTGCCCACCCATTATCACCCTCAAATGGCTTATATCTAAAACCTACAGGTCATGGAGGGGTACAGTTTACTGGCTTCTCCCCATGGAGAGAAGCCAGCTTTCTTTCTGAGAAAACCCAAGACCACCAGTCCAGGAAAGGCATCACCCACAGTGGACTGGGCTCTCCTCCATTAATCACTAATTAAGAAAATGCCTACAGCCAGATCTTCTCAATTTAGGTTTTCTCCTTTCCAGTGACTCTCGCTAATGTCAAGTTGACATAAAACTAACTGACCCCTTGTCAACATGACACACCAACAAGTCACTATTAAGCCACAATCTTTCCTTTCTTGTTCATCCCTAATATCTCACATTAAGAAAAATATCACAGTATAAAATATTTCAAATTTAAAAGTCCCGTGGTCTGTAAAAATTCAACTACTTAAAAATTCAGTCTCTTTAAAATCCAAAGTTTTTAAAATTCAAAAAATCTCTCAGCTGTGGACTCTTGTTAAATCAAAAATGAGTTAAACGTGTTCTTACTTCGAGAGGGAAAAACCAGGGCACACAATCAGATCAAAGCAAAATCAAACTCGAATAGTATAAATAACTCAATATCCAAAGACAAGGATTTGTTAATGATCTTCTGGGCTTCTCCAAAGGGCTTGGATCACTTCTCTGTCTCTGCTCTCTGCAGCCCACACAGCTTGTCTCCAAGGCTCCAGATGGCTTCATTCCACTGCTTCTACTGTTCTTGGTGGTCATCCCATAGCACTGGCATCTCCAAAATTCTGGAGTCTTTAACTGCAAATGGGCTGCACTGCCTCTGCTAGGCTCTCTTCAGAGACTCCAGCTCTGCCACACAGTGGCAAACCTCAGCTGCTCTCCATGGTCCCTTCATGACTTCAAAACCAGTATTACCTGGGTGGTTCTTGCACTACCAAGTTCAGCTGCCAATAAAACGTACAACCTGACCACATCTGAAACACAGCTTCTATGTGCTGTTTCTCAGGAAATACTTCTCCAGATTTCACCTCAGTGATGCTGATCTCTTCTTAATCACTGCTAATTTCTCAGCTTCAGCTAGTCAGCATCAATGATCCAAGTAATGATAAGATTTTATTTCAGTGGTTCTGGTTTCTTGCTAATCAAAGCTGACTCCAGCCCCAGCCAACTATAACAACGGAATCTTAAGTCAAAATAGCAAATGGCCCCAGTCTTTAAACTTCTGAAACCTCACTAGCCAGGTCTCACCTCTGCATTTCTCTCAACATTCTTGTCTTCCAAGCTCCCACAGAATAGCTCGCTATACTTTGAACATTCAATGGTTTAGCCTCAAGTTCCAAAATCCTTCCACAATCCTCCCCAAAACACATGGCCAGATCTATCACAGCAATACTCAACTCCTGGAACCAATTTTTGTCTTAGGGTTACTATTGCTGTGATAATCAAACACCATGACAAAAAGAAAGTAGAGGAGGAAAGGGTTCATTTGGCTTATTCTTCCACATCACTGTTCAGCACTGAAGGAAGTCACCACGGGATCTCAAACAGGGCAGGAGCTGATAGAAAGGAGAGGTTCTGCTAACTGGTTTTCTCCTAATGGCTTGTTCAGCCCACTTTTTTATAGAACTCAGGACTACCAGCCTAAGGATGATATCACCCAGAATAGGCTGGGCCCTCCCCTAATCAATTGCTAATTAAGAAAATGTCATAAGCCAGATAGTATGGAATCATTTCTCAATTTAGGTTCCATGTTTTCCAGTGACTTTAGCTTGTATCAAGTTACATAAAATTAGACATCACACCACATCATCTCTTCCCCCCCCCAAGGGAGGGGGACAGTGAAGCCATTTTAAAGGATAAATGGGAAATATTTAACATCTTGGTGTCCTCTTATATATTCCTTCCTGTTTCTTACCCCCAAACCCTAGTAGATGCTCAGTCTTATCTTGGTAAAGATGTGACTTCCCCCCTCCAACAGACATTTCCACAGTTCCACATTTATAAACCATTCTTTCCCCAAGATTGTACCAATGACTGTCTAAACCAGCTGTGGTTTTCTTATCCATACTGTGTCAATTAAATGAATTCTCTCTGTGGTATTCTGTATATAAAAGAAGAAGCTGGGAAGTGAAGAAATACTTGTGTTTGTGTAAGTGCTCTTGGGGAACGTTGCAAGTCTCATCCCCACAGGCATATCCAGCACACAGAAGAAGCATAGCAATAGATTTCACACTTATTTTTTTCATTAATTTATACAAATTAAAGCTTCTGGCAAGATGTCAACCACTCTTATTGATTACCTCCTTAGTTGAGGGCATTGTGTGAGTTAAGGGAATAGAAAAGATGTATGAACAAGAACTTTGTAGTCCGTAAGTGACTCAATCAATTACTTACACTGGTTGAAACTGTGACCATTCAAAGTGCTCCCTATATTTATAGAGATTAATGGCCAGAATTGTTAATCCTCTGTTATGTCTCTTGCCTTTAGCCCTTTAATTTACCAGTGACTATACACAGTGGTTAATAAATCTTGGGCATAAGCACAGGCATTTTTGCATTCTTATTGAAAACAATATCTTATGCACCTCTTCTCTAATTTTGAAGACAACCAAACTGACAGCAAGGCTTGTTCTTGAGACCTACGCAGGTCTTTCTTTAGCCCTCTTCAGACGTCATCATTGCCATGTGTACTGAGTTTTTTCAACTACATAAACTTAAAGCTTTGAAATCCTTGTCTAAAATGATGCTGTCCTGCCATAGGCTAGCTAGATGTTTATTAGCTTTCCATCATCACAACTTAAAGAAGAAAAGGTGTACTTCATGTCGGTTGTTGAAGTTTTAGTCATGGTTCCTTGACTCTCTTGTCTCTGGACCCATGGTTAACAGAATGTTATGACAGAAGCACACGGGAGAATAGAGCTGCTGCTCGAAGGGAAGCCGATAAAGACCACAGAGAAAGAGATGACCTGGGGACAAAACACAGCCTTGAAGGCCATGTCTCCCAAAGTCTACTTCCTCTAATTACAGGCTATACCCAAAATTTTTCACCATTGCCAGTAGCACATTAAGTTATGAATCCATATGTGTATTAATCATCTATAATGTCAAAACCCTCACGATCAGATCCCACCCTAAAGGTTCTGCCCTGAAGCTCTAACCTTTGGCATTTGGTCTTTGGGCAAGTGTCTTAAGATCCAGACTGTAATATAATAAGGAGAATTCCACATGTTCTTGTTGAACAATGCACTCTTTCGTAAGACATGACTGAAAAGCTTAATTTAGCAATAATGATGGACTCATTTGTCTCTCTTGCATTACCAGGGAATGGAGTGTGAATATTGCTGTTTGCAGAGCAGTCCTGAAGCAGGAGTGGATTATGCAAATGTTCCTGAGCCTCCTGGTTGCTGTTAGTTTACTTGGAAGCAGGTATGGTGTGTCTGATTGCTCAGAACTCATAGGGTGTAACTTAATCAAAAACTGCTGCATAAGCAATAAGCCCACTCTAGTGCTGTGTCATCCACTATGTTCAATGCAGTGATTTTTTTCCCGAGTCAAATAATTTTGACCTCAAGAGTTATAATTTTAGAGTAATTAGTAATCACAAAAGAAGTAGATTTAGGGAACACTGTCTACTGTAAAGAGATATAAGCCGATTGTTACCCACATTATGTTGGATTTCCTCAGTTTTAAAACTTTAAGTTCCACATAACTAGATATCCCCCATTTTCAGGAAAACGGGATCATCTAAAAATAGGAGTTATTGATCTGAATTTAGTTAGTTAGAATTGATCACTTTTCCCTGCTTCTTTGCTTCATTTAGAATTGATGAATAATTATAGACAGTTGGTCCTCTCTGGTTTCCACTGTAGACTGACCCAGTCACAGGCTGAAAACATTGAGGGAACACTATGTCTTTACTGAATGTATATAGGGTTTTTGTTTTCTTATCATTCTTCCCCAAAAATTTTACTGGATCACACTAACTTACATTGTGTTAAGTATTGTGCGTGATCTAGACATGACTTAAGGTATAAATGAGGCTCTGTTTATGATACATAAACATAGCTTTACGAAGGTTTTCTGCCATTTGCAAAACAGATGAACCTTGAAGTAAAAGAATAAGGGACCAGTATCCATTTGCTGTCTAATGGCTTCACTCAACAGCTAATCCAAAGCACAGCTGTGTCATAGCACCCAATGGAGACACTGACACAGTGAACATGTGATTCAGAAGCTCTGCCAGAGTTCATCATGGTGGAGGGGATGCAACCTCTGTGACACAGCTCCCATATATACGTGCAAAAGTTGCACTCATAAACCAGCGAATAGAGAGCAGCGCTGCTCCTCATTGTTGTCCTGAAGTGGTTTGTGTTTAAGGAACTGGCCCACATGCCATGGAAGCTCTCAAGTCCCAAATCTGCATGCTGAACAGAAGCTGGAAATCTAGGAAGGGGTGCATCGTGAAAGAAGGATCATCTGTTGCTGGAACTCCTTTCTCCCCAGAGAAGCTCAGCTTCCTCTACTGAAGCCTTCAGCTGATTAGCTAGGACCCAGACAGCCACATAAGGACAAGGAATTAGCTTTATTCAGAGTCCTCTGGTTTAAATTTTAATTTCATATAGAAAGAAAGAAAGGAAGGAAGGGAGGGAGGGAAGGAGGGAGGGAGGGAGGAAGGGAGGGAGGGAAGGAGGGAGGGAGGGAGGGAGGGAGGGAGGGAGGGAGGGAAGGAGGGAGGGAGAGAGGAACGGAGGGAGAGAGGAACGGAGGGAAGAAGAGGGAAGGAGAGAGGGAGGGATGGAAAGAGGTGGAGAGGGAGAGGGAGAGGGAGAGGGAGGGAGGGAGAGAGAGAGAGAGAGAGAGAGAGAGAGAGAGAGAGAGAGAGAGAGAGAGAGAGAAACTGCAGCAAAACTACAGAATAATATTTGACCAAATATCTAGGTACTACAGCCTAGTCAGGATGACCAAAAATAGAAAAAGTAACCATCAAGAAGGTGGTGAACTAGAAACCTTGGTGTGAGAAAACACAAACATAGCCTATAGCAAGATCGTATCCTATAGCAAACGACAAATTCTGTAAATGAACTTAGGAAGCCATTGGAAATCTCTTCAGGGTAGCAAGGAGGAAGCTGTGACACAGGCCAGCTGCTAGGCTCTCCATGCCAGCCTACTGGCTGCCAAACATCAATCCCCAGAAGCAAACAGCTGAGACAACAAGAAACTGCTTCCCCACACATCCACCAGATCTCCCAGACCAGAAGAGGCCACCATAGAGTGCCGGTTCCAAGAGACCTACCAAGAAAGGCCTTGTGATTTCCCCTCCCCCATGTGCCAGAACCCCACCTTCACTTTGGCTGCAAAGGCTGCAAAGACCAAAATGGCTTTCACTGCCCTTCTGAGGCAGCACTACAGAGAGCTTTCAGGAGCCAGAGGCATCTGAGAATTTCCCTTTTGCTTCACCACAGCTGAACCAGCAGCCCACTCTTTAAGCATCCTTTTTATTCGTCTTGCTCTCTTTTATATCAGTTCTTGCATGAGTCTCCTGATGGATTTGCTTTTGCTTATGTGTTGTTCAGGTAGGTTTTAGAACTGTTTGTTTCTCTGCCTGGTCTACTAAAGACATTCTTTATTCTCATGCCTCAAATACTTCCTCTCATCCCCATGGGTTTTTCTTCCTCTCACCTTTATTCCCTCTTCTTTTTTTTTTTTTTTTTAATTTATTTTTTGATAATTTACTTACATTTCAAATGCTTCCAGCTTTCCAGCTCTCCCCTTTGGAAACTCCCTAACGCATCCCCCTCCCCCTGCCTCTATGCGGGTGCTCCCCCACCCACCCACCCACTCCCATCTTCCCTCCCTGGCATTCCCCTATACTAGGGCTCTAACACCCTCAGGCCCAAGGGCCTCTCCTCCCCCTGATGGCCAACAAGGCCCTCCTATGCCACATATCTGGCCAGCACCATGGGTCCCTCCATGTGTATTCTTTGGTTGGTGGTCCAGTCTCCTGGAGCACAGGGGGTTCAGGCCAGTTGACACTGTTGCTCCCTCCATGGGGCTGTAAACTCCATTAGCTCCTTCAGTCCCCTCTCCAACTCCAACATCTGGGACCCCACGCTCAGTTCAACAGTTGCTGTAAATTGCATCTTGGGTATTCCAAACTTTTGGGCTAATATTCACTTATCAGTGAGTACATACCATGTTCATTCTTTTGTGATTGAGTTACCTCACTCAGGATGATACTTTCAAGTTCCGTCCATTTGCCTGCAAATTTCATGAAGTCATTGTTTTTAATACCTGAGTAGCATTCCATTGTGTAAACATACCACATTTTCTGTATCCATTCCTCTGTTGAGGGACATCTGGGTTGTTTCCAGCTTCTGGCTATTATAAATATGGCTGCTATGAACATAGTGGAGCATGTGTCTTTATTACATGTTGGAGCATCTTCTGGGTATGTACCCAGGAGAGGTATAGCTGAGTCCTCAGGTAGTACTATGTCCATTTTTCTGAGGGTCTGCAAAACTGATTTCCAGAGTGGGTTGTACCAGCTTGCAATTCCATCAGCAATGGAGGAGTGTTCCTCTTTCTCCACATCCTCCCCAGCATCTGTTGTCACCTGAGTTTTTGATCTTAGCCATTCTGACTGGTGTGAGGTGGAATCTCAGAGTTGTTTTGATTTGCATTTCTCTGATGACTAAGGATGTTGAACATTTCTTTAGGTGCTTCTCAGGCCTATGAGTTTCCTCAGTTGAGAATTCTCTATTTAGCTCTGTTCCCCACTTTTTGATAGGGGTATTTGGTTCTCTGGAATCTAACTTCCTGAGTTCTTTGTATATATTGGATATTAACCCTCTATTGGACGTAGGAATTGGTAAAGATCTTTTCCCAATCTGTTGATTGCCGTTTTTGTCCTATTGACAGTATCCTTTGCCTTATAGAAGCTTTGCAATTTCATTAGGTCATATTTGTCAATTCTTGATCTTAGAGCATAAGCCATTGGTGTTCTATTCAGGAACTTTTCCCCTGAACCCATGTGTTTGAGATTTTTCCCCACTTTCTCTTCTATTAGATTCAGTGTATCTGGTTTTATGTGGAGGTCCTTGATCCACTTGAACTTGAGCTTTGTACAGGGAGATAGGAATGGATCAATTTGCATTCTATATGTAGACTGCCAGTTGAATCAGCACCATTTGTTGAAAATGCTGTCTTTTTTTCCCCTGGATGGTTTTAGTTCCTTTGTCAAAGATCAAGTGACCATAAGTGTGTGGGTTCATTTCTGGGTCCTCAATTCTATTCCATTGATCTACCTGCCTGACACTGTACCAATACCATGAAGTTTTTATCACTATTGCTCTGTAGTACAGTTTGAGTTCAGGGATGCTGATTCCCCCAGAAGTTCTTTTATTGTTGAGAATAGTTTTTGCTAAACTGGGTTTTTTGATATTCCAAATGAATTTGAGAATTGCTCTTTCTAAGTCTATGAAGAATTGAGTTGGAATTTTGATGGGGATTGCATTGAATCTGTAGATTGCTTTTGGTAGGATGGCCATTTTTGCTATATTAATCCTGCCAATCCATGAACGTGGGAGATCTTTCCATCTTCTGAGGACTTCTTTGTTTTCTTTCTTCAGAGACTTGAAGTTCTTTCACTTGTTTGGTTAAAGAGACACCAAGATAATTTATATTGTTTGTGACTATTGTGAAGGGTTTCATTTCGCTAATTTCTTTCTCAGCCTGTTTATCCTTCAAGTATAGGAAGGCTACTGATTTGTTTGGGTTAATTTTATATCCTGCCATTTTGCTGAAGTTGTTTATTAGCTTTAGCAGTTCTCTGATGGAGTGTTTCAGGTCACTTAAGTATAAGATAATATCATCTGCAAATAGTGATATTTTGATTTCTTCCTTTCCAGTTTCTATCCCTTTGACCTCTTTTTGTTGTCTAATTGCTCTAACTAGAACTTCAAGTACTATGTTGAATAGATAGAGAGAGAGAGGGCAGCCTTGTCTAGTCCTTGATTTTAGTGGGATTGCTTCATTGGCTACTGGTTTGCTATATATTGCTTTTACTGTGTTTAGGTATGGGCCTTGAGTTCCTGATCTTTCCAAGACTTTTATCATGAACGGATGTTGAATTTTGTCAAATGCTTTTTCAGCATCTAAGAAAATGACCATGTGGTTTTTTTCTTTGAGTTTGTTTATGTAGTGGATTACATTGATGGATTTACGGGTATTGAACCATCCCTGCATCCCTGGGATGAAGCCTACTTGATCGTGGTGAATGATCATTTTGATGTGTTCTTGGATTCGGCTTGCAAGATTTTTATTGAGTATTTTTGCATCGATATTCATAAGGGAAATTGGTCTGAAGTTTTCTTTCTTTGTTGGGTCTTTGTGAGGTTTTGATATCAGTGTAACTGTAGGCTCATAGAATGAATTTGGTAGTGTTCCTTCTGTTTCTATTTTGTGGAATAGATTGAAGAGTATTGGTATAGGGTCTTCTTTGAAGGTCTGATAGAATTCTGCAGTGAACCCATCTGGTCCTGGGCTTTTTTTGGTTGGGAGAC
>CM052716.1:12353120-12445444 GCA_028551405.1 Uromys caudimaculatus
GGGGGAGGGGACACGGGGTTTCCAAAGAAAAGGGGAATCATCGGAAATGTAAATAAAGTATCAAAAATAAAAATAAAAAAAAAAAAGAAAGAAAGAAAGAAAAAAAATAATCATTCAACACAATCCTGAAAAAAAAAAAAAAGAAAGAAAGAAAGCATGTCTGCTTGGGTGTATTAGTCATTGTTCCATTACTGTGAAGAAATACCACAACCAAGGCAACGCTTTTATCTATATAAAAGAATGTAATTGGGACTTGCTTACAGTTTCAGAGTGTTTGTCTGATATCATCGTGGCAGGGAGCACGATAGCACACAGGCAGGCGCAGCACTGTAGATGTAGCTGAGAGCTACATCCTGATCCATAGGCAATGGGGTGGGGGGGAGGAAGAGAGAGAGATAAAGAATGGGGAGGGGTCCTATTATTTGTTTCAGAATGAGAACAGCTATGGCTTAAAGCTCCTAAAGGGGTGAATTTGTAGTCCTGCCCAGCTATGATGCCTATGGACCACAACAATGACCAGCATGGCACAGTAGCACTAAGGACACAATAGAGGCCTGCGTACCTTGGTTCTAACCGACAGCTCTCTAATTAGACTTAAGACTTGCTTAATAAGAGTGAAGTCATGCCTGGTACTAGAAGTTAGCTAACTACTCAGTGCTAATGACATCACAGTTACTGGAGAAGAATCTACAACCACTAATTTACTAAGCCAGCTAATTTCTTACAGCAATCTATAAATATAACCCTACCCCTCATCAAGTACATTTCTGCTTGTAGTAGACAGAGACCATTACAGAATTCCAAAGCCAATCAAAATGCAGAGTTGTGGAGCCCAGTCCCAATGGGTACATTTACAAAACATTCGCATACCTAAGGCTAGGGTAACATTGCAGAAGAGGAGGCAGAAGGATCGTAGAAGGTAGAGAATCAGAGTTTACTATGAGATTGTGTCTTCTAGAAATGTCACACCAAACATGGCTACTTGAATGCCAACACACTGTGAACATAGAGAGGGGGAAGGCTCAGGAGACCTCCACTGGCGACAACGAACTATAGGCAACTAAGGAATGCTAAGACAGGAAGATACATATCAGTTATTATCCAATACCGTACTGGATAACCCTGAAAACATGCACATACAAGTAACAGTGTAAGGACTGAGCAAGTTGTATTTATGTATTTAAAATTCACACATGTGTGCATGTGTAACAGCAATTAAAGAAAAAGAGGCCATCAATTTGAGAAAGACCAGTGGGTTGGGGATTAGTTCACGGGAGACTTTATAGAGAGGAAACGGAATGGGTAAACGATGTAATTACGTTATAATCTCAAAAAAGAAAATCCTTTTTTAAATACCCAAGGCATTGATGATGCTAGACAAGCATTCTATAACTAAGCCATATCCATAATCCTGTATACTTACATTTCTTACTAGTCAAAACACATTGTAAAATAATAAGATATAGTATAATAAATACATCGAACAGTAATGCAGTCATTCATCACAAGTATTATACCTAGTGGTGTTTGTACTTTTATAAGACTGTCAGAGCAGTGGGTTTTTCTTTTTTTATATACGAATCACCATAAATAGCTGATAATGTGTTTTGGTGCAACACTGTGGCAGCTACAATGTCACTCATGGCTATTACTAAGCTCAATTATAGTCTTACATGGTCCACTGCTGACTAATGAGCATTGGTTAGTTTTATCCTTTAAGCATTCATTCATACTGTGTTCAATTTAAAACACCATGTTCTATCTATATATACACACATGTGTGTTCTGGCATACAGTAGGTTTCAGGATTAAATCTCACACATGTCAGCCAAGAGCTCTACCACTGAGCTTTGTCCCCAGACACCCCTCCCCCTCTTCCTTTCCATTTTGACACAGGTGATAGCTACATGAGTCAGGCTGGTCTTGAGGTAGCTCTTGCAGCCAAAGTGGTTCTTGAGGCTGTGATCCTCTTGATTCAGTCCCCTAGCAACTACAAACTACACCTAGAAACTACAGGCCTGTACCAGAAAATATGATGCTGTAGTTTCCTTTGTGTGGCAAACAAAAAGCAACACAGAAGAGAAAAGGGTTTGGGGGGCTTAAAAGTCCATGTTACAGGGAATCACTGTCAACACATCAAATACATAGCCAGCAGCAGAGAGAATGCATGCATCGGACCTTGCTTGCTTGCTTGCTTGCTTGCTTGCTTGCTTGCTTGCTTGCTCTCTGCTAGTTACCTCTTCTCTTCACTTTCCAGGGAATGATGCCACCCACAATGGCCTAGGGCTTCCTACATCAATCAATTAAGACAACCCCCAAAGACATGTCCACAGACCAACCTGACCTAGAGAATTACTCATTAATACTTTCTTCTCATGCAATTCTAGGTTCTGTCAATCTTAAAACTAAACTAAATTAGTACACTGGCTACCAAATTCTACTTAAAATTTTCCAATTTTGTTTTAAGATCAATTCATCTCCTCATCCAACATGGTTTAATGTCTCCTTCCCTTTCAGACTGGCCAGAATAATTTCATGGTTTGGGCCACCATGTTTGATTAACCATTATGAATTCCTAGCTTAAGTTGTTTCTAGCCTCAGGATGTCTCCCAACTTGAGAGGAGAGCTGAGGAGGCTTGAAGCTGAAAAGAAAGGAATCTGACCAAGAGCCTAGACCTAATTACTCATTTACAAGAGGCAAGAGGAAGAAAGGAAGATGCTAAGCGCTTTGGGAATACACATAGCAATGAGGTGAACTCTATGAAAAATAACCTGGACAGAGACTCATAGAGAGAATAAAATCTTCTAATACTCCCTAACTAATCATGCTGTATGAGATTGATTGGGATACGTATTCAACTGTACAAGGCAGAGTAAGGTAAACCGACAGAGCATTTGGCAGTGAAATTATTAGTGCTAACTTTTTAGCTCTGACAGTAACATTGAAGGAATTGTTAGAAAACAATTCTACCTCTCCGCTCAGCTCTGAGATCCCATTTGACTTAGACATGTGCAAGGACTATGCATGCTGCCACAGTCATGCTCTGTTTAGAGGACCTTGGTGTCCTCCATTGTAACAGGGCCCCAGAGCTTAGTAGGTCTCCCAGACTTTAATGTCCCAACTGTCTTCATGATGGAAGTACCATTCAGGCTGTAAAACTCATCACATAGACAGCATCACTTGCCAAAACTAAGACAAAGGCCTAATCAGTCAAAGTCCATAGTTCTGGGAAAGTCTCTAAAATGTACTAACGTGGCTTTTTGATGTCTGTACTTCTGCTTGTGACTAACTGTTCTTGTTAACTGAAGTATATCAACACAGGATGTGATATGTATGCTTAACAACTCACCATTAGAAAGGGTCAAGTTCACAGTAGGATCCAAACACCCAGTGTAGTCATTGGTTGGCTCATAAAGGCTTTTTTTGACTTAAGTAGTCTTCTCTGGTGGATACCTCACAATACCCTTCCTTGTGGCTTTTACAATCTTTTTGCCTCTTCTTCCACAGGATCCCCTAAGCCCTGAGGGGAGGGATTTGTTAGAGATATCCCATTTAGGACTGAGCATTCCAAGTGTCTCACTCTCTTTCCTTTGTCCAACTGTTGATCTCTGGGTTTGTTCCCATCTACTGCAAGAGAAAGTGTCCCTGATGATGGCTAAGCAAGGCACTGGTCTGAGTATAACAGAATGTCATTAGAAGTCACTTTCTGGCCATGTAGTATTTGGTTTTCCCCTAGGTCTCTGGTAAATCTGGTCCCAGATTCTTGGCTACCTTAGCAGTGTCAAAGATGGACTCCATCTCGAGTGGACCTGAAATCCAATCAGATGTTAGTTGGTTACTCCCACGTGTTTTGTGCCACTATTGCATTAGCACCTCTTGCAGGCAGGTCATCATAGAGCAAAGAGTTTATGGCACATTGGTGTTTACCTTTCTCCTTTCACAGTATCCAAAGTGCCTTGCAGTACCATGAATACTGATCGTAGGAGTAGAGGCTCTAGGTAGGCACCAGTTCAGCGTCTCGATGTTCAGTGAGCTGTATAAATGTTATCCTCAGCAATAGGATCTTACTGTCAGTCTATGGAGTGCAACCAATAACCTTGCTATTAGCCTGGGTTGCTTAGGGGTTCCCATGGGTCCCCTTTGGCCAACAACTCAATTAGATGTAACCCCACTTTTAGCACGTGAAGTTTCATTTGGTGACGAGAGATGTCCAGTTGAGGCTCTGTCTCCCCTTCTATTGGGCAATTTTATTTATATTGCTCTAAATCTGTATATATTTTAGGAAGCTTCTACTGTATTATTATTCCTTATAGACCCTTAAATGGCCCTTTGTTTTATCTGTGTCTCCCCATATTCCCTCCCTTGCCCCTTTTTCTTCCCTCTCCCCATTTGACCCTTCTATTCCTGTCCATCTTCCCTCCAATCCATCCGTAGCTATCTATTGTATGTTTCCTTGCTAGGGTGATCCATCCCCACCCCATATTCTCTTACTCTATGCCTAACCCCTGTGGTTAGCCTGATGCTGATGTCCACATAGAAGTGAATGTATATATTTGTCGTACTGGATCTGGGTTACATCACTCAGGATGATTTTTTTTCTAGTCCCATCCATTTACTTGCAAATTTCATGATTTCATTTTTTAACAATTGAATAATATCCCATGTGTACCACAATTTTTCTTTTATCCATTCATCCACTGATAAACATCTAGCTGTTTCCTATTTCTGGCTGTTTTGAATAGGATGACAATGAACACGGTTGAGCAAGTATCTCTGTACTAGACTCAAACCTCCTTTGGTCTATACCCGAGAGCAGTGTAGCTAGAACCTGAGATAGATCTATTCTCAGCTCCCTGAGGAACAGCCTCACTGGAAAATATTGTATTTATAAATGAGTATGATTATCATAATTGACTTAAGGTTGGAAGGCGTGTGTGTGTGTGTGTGTGTGTGTGTGTGTGTGTCACTGGGGTTAACATTACAAGATACAAAGCAAGTTGAAGACTTGCAGTTTAATTAGACGATCACACTGATGTTGCCATGTTGGACAGATATAAATGCTGAACATAGGTTGTTTGAAAATTGGCCCTTTAGATGGACTGGACTTTCAATTTTTCAGAGAGCTATTATAAACTTTCTATGTTTTATTTTTATAACAACATAGTAGCAATATACAAAATGAAGATTACACCTCAATTACAGAGATGTCTAAGAAACTTTTAAGTGAACTTAGTAATCTGTTTGTGGTCCATGCAGGCTTCTAGTGCCAACACTCCATCCTCATGTGACTGGCTGTTCGCCACTGACCATTAGACCCTCACACTATCTGTAATTCCTCTGTTGTAGCAGACAATGTCACCAAATTCCAGGACTACAGAGATAAGGGCTGCACTGATCAGGGGCCAAAGGAAGCATCCACTGGGAACTGGAGATAACTGATGGCTGTCTACCTTCCTGCTTAATCTAACTCCTCCTGCCTAGCTCACTCTGTCTAGACACCTCTGTAGGAATGGTCCTGCCAGCCCATCCTGATTCTCATAAGGCTTATCAACATCTGTTGGTTAGCATCCTATTTGTATGCAAATAAGCCACTTGGTTTTGTTGCTTGTGGATTTATCACTACTATAAATTAGAGCCCTTGTCTACTGGATGCAGAGAGTTGTAGAAAATAGGGGCTTCTGGAAGTAACTTTGTAGCATATGAAGTGGCATTTCTCAGAGCTAGGGCAATGTTTCCATTGGCAAAGTGATTGCACCACCAAGCATGAAGAGCTAAGTTTGATCTCATTGTCGGCACTCAAAAACTCACATAAAGAGGCCAGGCACTGACTCCTGTCTGTATTCTCTGTGCTGAGGAGGAGACAGAGGTATCCTTAAGGGCTCAATAGCCAGCTAGCCTAGCAGAAATGGTTAGCTCTACATTTTGTGAGAGACCCAGTCTCAAAAAGTAAGACAGAAAGAGGTTGAGGAAGACATCTGCCATCAACTCTAGGCCTCCATAACCATGTGTGTATGTATATATATATACATGTGTAATTGCATACATGTGTGAGATACATGCATACAGAGAGAGAGAGAGAGAGAGAGAGAGAGAGAGAGAGAGAGAGAGAGGGAGGGAGGGAGAGAGGAGAGAGAGACAGAGAGGGAGAGAGAGGAGAGATGAGAGAGAGGCAGAAAGACAGGAGGCAGCCAACCAGAAGGCCAGTCAGCCAGAAACAGACGCAGGCAGGAGTAGGTTTCCCCAAGCTCACCATTTTAAAGTAGAGATTGGGACAAGTGAGCTGTGTTGAAAGGTAGAGACACTTGCAGTTAAACCAAGCAGAGAAAATCACACAGTAGAAGAAAGGAACTAACTCCCAATAGTTGTCCTCTGACCTCCACACAAGCATTATGGTATATGCATGACCACACAGGTATACACACATACACACACACACACACACACACACACACACACACACACACACACACACACACACATACACGCATGCACATGCACACTTGCACATACAAACTAAATTTAAAAGCACAAAAATACTTAATTTTTTCATTTATCATATTTGTGTGTATGTGTTTACATATTTATATGATCTGTGGATCAAACTTGAATCATCAGGTTTGGTAGCAAGCATCTTTACCTGCTAAGCCATCTTGCCAGCCCAAAACCAAAAGTGTTTAAGTGAAGATTATGCTTGAATCAAAATAAGATTAGTATATTGATTAATTACTTTTCAATAACAGCTATTTTAAATAAATCTCCATGTGCCCATTATTGACCATTTTTATTTGGTGAACAATATCATTTGATTATTATCGAAAAGCACAAATACTGTCACATGAAAGCCAAGAACTAATTTAATCTTACATGAGTTTTGGTGGGAAACATTGTAAGTCAAAAAAATGAACAATAAAAGAAGGCACTTAATTTGAAAATGAAGATATGATTAAAAACCCAGAACTGCTTAATTACTAATTATTAGATCAAATTACTCCCCATCCCGAAACAAAGTAATAGCAAATCAGCGCAGAAGTCACTTCCGGCATCAGATCTGGGAGGTGCTCTGATACCATGGGTCAGTCCTGGAAGCCATGCCAAGACATTGGGCGTGCTCAGCAGCTGTAATGTTTGTACAGTGAGAAGGGGGAAGGCGAAGACCTTTTGATGTACATTAAGTCACTCTGAATATGAATTTTTATCATCAGACTCTGGGACTGCTTCCCTGAAACATCTTTGTGCTATTGTCCTAAAAATAGTAACTAAAAACCAGTTGGTGTTAGTAAAAACGTCAACATGAAGTTGAAAGAAGCATGATAGAAAGATGGTCTGGCACTCACCTCTGGGCTGCAACAGCTACACAGCCAATAAGGCGTCTGGGGTCTGGGTGACATAAGAGCTACCGGTTTAAAGCTCGCTCCTCTCTGATTTGCTCTTCTCAAAACCTCAGTGCACTTGGGACCAAGGAGTATCACGGAAACTTAGGGGACGAGTAACTGCAGTCACTCCTACCTTGGAAGTGTGGGCCAGTCAAATATCCCTAGTGAGAAAATCCTCCACATACAGACACATCATGCTTCAGGCCCAGTGTGGAGCAGATGCCTGGAAAACATGGCTTTGGTGGCTCCAGAACTCCGGCTCCAAGCTTTAGAGGATAATGAAAAAGCAAGGAAGCCAGGTAATCTGTCTGCTTCCACTCTTCCTCCAAGCCCATACATTCCCAGTTGGCTTTGAATGCCAACCTCCTGGCTCCTCAAATTAGTGACACCGAATGGGTAGGTACAAGCCGTTTGTTATCAAAAACCCAGGGCACCGCACCGTCTCAGAAACCCATTTGGAATAACTGTAGTCCTCACTGAATCCCAGTGGCTTGAACTCCACTCTGGGCTGCCAAAGGAGGAAAGGAGAGCCAGGCTCTGAGTGGAACAGACATCAGATACGGAATAATGGGTAACACGCACACATTAAACCCAAGGAGAAGAGGAAAGCAGTGAACAGGAAGATGCCTCTTTCCCACAGCCGGGGTTTCTCACCAGATGTGTCAAAAATCCACTTATTAGGTCATACACCAAACCATACAGGGCACTTCAACAGAGGAGTACCCTTGGGGACCCAGTGGCTAATACCTTCCAAATCCTGCTTCAGTTCAGATGTGGACTTCTTCCCTACACCACCTCAGCTTTCTTTGTGTTAAAAAAAAAAAAAAAAAAAAAAAAAAAAAAAAAAAAGCCAAATTCTCATTCTTTCTCTCATCTTCTGAGTTGCTTATCCTGAAAGCTTTAATGTCGGCTGGTGTTGGAGTGTTGCTTCAGGGACAACACCATGTTTAATTGCTTCATGCATGGATGGCAGTTTATGAGGCCTTCACTCTGTATTTAGCAGTGTCACCACTGATGGACTTTCACTGCGGGATAGCATGCCCTGGTCTCCAGCACGCTGTTTTATAACGGATGGGAGAAGACGCCCTCCCATTTGGTGAATTGTAGCTGGCCTTTCCAGCCCAGTGGTCATTAGTGTTTGTGCTCGTCCAATGGGCAGATTCAAAGCAATGCAGCTCTCATTAGTTCCTGCTCAGTTAAGAATAATGCCCCATCTCCCCAATGGCACGGGCACTACCAGTGTGCTCAAACACCGTTTGAATTGCACAGTTGGAAGGAGTGAGGAGGTTTGCACAAGCCACTTCTGCTGCTATAGTTCCCAGCCTGAGAATGCCAGACTCCTGCTAGTTCCTCCAGCTCCTGGAACTCCACCCACCTGCTGATGAGCAGGGCTACCACATGTGTCCCCATACCAGAAAGTGCCCTAAATGATGTACATACATTAGCTCATGTAGTCAAGGCAACATATTTATGACCTCCAGGATCACCTCGGAGCTTGACTCTTGGGAACCTACCCTGTTGTACTTGAACAAGCTCCAACTAGCAATAATGTCAACCTCCAGGGCCAATTTCTTCTTTGTTCCCTTGCCTTGTACTGCCCCCATGTAGCTGACTTGCAGAAGCTGGTGAGTGTCACCAAGGATATGAGGGAAAGAAAAGGATCAAAGTAAAATTTCATAACTCTGGGTAATGTCACATATGAACAATGTACGAACATCTGGAGTAAAGTGGGTTGGAAATAACCAATTATAGCTGTGTTAACAAGGTCATTTTGCTAATATATCAAAACTTTGAATACACATACCCTTTAATTAGGCTTTCTACTGTTCGGAACTTATCCTGAAGAGTGGAAAGAAGGAAGTGAGATGATAGCTAAGTTGGTCAATTGCTTGCCAAATAAGCAAACCCGAGTTTGAATCCCCAACGCCCATGTAAAAAGCTAAGCATGACGTGATCCGCCTGTCTTCCCAGTACTGGGGGGGCAGAGAGAGGAAGGTCACTAGGGCTTGCTGATCAGCTTGTCTAGTTGAACTGGTAAGATCCAGATTCAGTGAGAGACCTTATCTCAAAAAGTAAGCTGACTAGTCATTGAGGAAGATACTTTTGCTTCCAGAGGATTAAATTCTATGATGATGGAGTGAAGGCATGGCAGGAGGAGCAGAGCACTGGAGGCTCCATCCTGAACTGTAAGCAGGAAACAGAGAGATCACACGAGAAATGCCTTGAGTCTCGAAACTCTCAAAGCCTACCCTAGGTCTCCAAAAAAATCAGACCTCTTAAATCTACCAAGAGCATCGTCAAGGGGAACATGTCACCCAAACAACCAAATATAATAATAATAATAATAATAATAATAATAATAATAATAATAATAATAAATTAATCCATTTTAAATATCAATGAAAGACTACCATATTTGTTAAGCAAGAGCAGTAACATACTCTTGTGGTTTTTTTCAAGTATCTACTTTCTGTTGTTCTGTCATTGCCGACCCCTCCTAAAAAGAAACTGGCAGTCTCATCAGAGTTGTTGCCTCGGGGAAACAATGTAAGGTGGCCGATAGTCAGGGCTGAGAGGCACAGTGACTTTCCCTCTGTGCCCTTGGGACGCTTTTGAGTTTATGGCACAGGAATGAACCATTTATACAAAGAAGATTCTAAATAACACACAACAAACTCTCAATGTTTAAGTAGTGTTAAAGATGTGTATGGTTTGAGAAAGGGAAAGAGATAGATCTGCAGAACTCAGTGCAACACTAATCCAGTCAGCGCGCAAAGAAACTAGCATTTGTCAGGGCGACATTGTGGTCATGCCCAAGCTGATCACATCCTCTGGCAGAGCTCCGATCCTTTAACTTACCATGTGGCACATAGTCCTGTGTGTCCGCTGCTGGGAAAGGGTGTTTACACCAGATGGATTCTTAATTGCTAAAGGCAGTCAGGTCGGTTGTGTGGAGAGCAGCTAAAATCCCAGGGGCGTTTGTGGGTACTGCGTTGTTTCCTGTCTAGCCTCCCCAACAAGCTTATGTTATGGCTAATCTTATGTGTCATTCTGGTTAAGTTGTAGCTCCCAGATACGAGGCTAAATATGTTTAGGTGTTTTTTTCAAGAGCACTGTTGAGATTAAATTGACATTTATATCACTAGACTTTAAGTAAAGTAGATCCCTCTTTCCCAGAATTCAATCAGTTGAAGCCTTAAGAGAATAAGACTGATATCCCCTGAGCAAGAAAACTGCGTTCAGACTCAGATCCTTCCATCAACCCGTTCCTAACTCTCTATCCTCCTGGCCTGTTCTGCATAGTTCTGGACATAACTGCACAAATCACTTTCTTTCAGACAGATCTCTGTTGAGAAGAGTGCAGGGAGGTTTTACTGCTTTGTTTCTATTTCTCTGGAGAATCCCTGACAAATACCTGTCCATAGCGATGGATCCTTCCGTCACGCAGCACTCATCACCCTACGTGTCGCCCCCTGCTGGCCCCTTATTTGCTAGCACCTGTATATGTAGCCCTGCTAGCTAGGTCACACTGTGAGTCAGCAAACTGTCTCTATCCTGGACTTATTCTGATATTCAATGTAGTACCAAAACCATGAACAAATGCTCCATAAGGAGAAAGCCAGACTAAGTATTAACAACAGTCCTGTTGCTGGGTTTGGTCCACCTACAGGTCAGCATCCAAAGCAGCAGAAAGAACACAGGAAAAAGAACACCAAAGAATGAAAACGGCTCTGGAACTTGTTCTGCCAGGATAGGTTCTTTTATATGTTTCTTCCTAGGCAGTTACCTGAAAACCTGCCAAAGGCAGTCCAATGTTCAGAAGTAATACACTGTAGTCCTATTTCACAACCTTAGGCTTGCTCAGCTGACATCATCGCAAGGCAAAAATCAAAAATTACCATTTGAAATCAGATATATTCCCATAGGAGAAAAAGCATAAAGAAAAGTTGTGATTATCCCCCTGGCTTATGACATCAGATATCTATCAAATTGTATCAATCATTCTCTCAACTCAGATTAAAACATGACTCCTTAAAACTGTATTGAATCTTTATTTAGAAATCTCTCCCTACTGGGTCCACAAAAGATTTTTGAGATTATTTCATATTTTAAAGGGTTACCAGATAAATTCATCTTTGACAAGTTGCCCTGAATTTTAGTTGAATAAAGAATCAATTAACTTAGCTCTCTGATCAATGAGACTATTACGATGAGTTCCCAACACTAACAATTCTGTCCTGTGGGAATATTGATTTATAAGCATGTCAGACATAGATTTTATTTCACTTCCTGTTTTTACGGCTCTGCCTGCAGCTGTCAACCAGGACCATAGACAGGCTCCCCTGGGATCGAGGAGGCGGAAGAGTGTGAGGCCTTTAAGGTCAGCCTTGAAAGCGGGAACCACTCAGCTCTGACCTGGTCTATTGAAATCAATATGACATGGCGCAGAGAGAGGAAGCAGATGGCAGAGTATGGCTACATCAATATTTTCTTTATTCTGTGATCTATATTAAATTCTGTTCAGGAATAAGTGAATTAAATTGACTGTGAGAGATACAAAAGGGAGGGAGGACGTGAAGAATCATTTCTCGAGCATGCTGTGATCATCGGTCTAGGTTCTGCACGAGAGGCTTCTTTCTCTTCTAATGAAGTCACCTCCTTTGCATCCTAGGCTATGTGATAAATGTACAAAACGAGGCATGTGGAAGAGAAGCACAGCTTGCAGTCCGCCCTCCGATGATGCCACCATTAGCATTTCAGCATACTTAATCACAAAGTTCTCTGTGCGTTTGACATGACTACAAACTAGCTTTTTTCCAATTAACATAGGTGTAAAAAAATCTCCTGTTTTATTGTAACTTCGCTTTGTCCCGGCGGAAGGTGTTGACATCCTAGGGTGGGATAAGCCTTTTCTGGTCCCACAGAACTGGTGGGCAATGGGATTGGCACTCTATCTACTGAGCTCAGTGCCCATGTATGCACTTACCACTGCGTCCAACTAACTTAAAATATGCATTGCTTTTGAGCAGTGAATCATCTTTGGGGACTCTATATGGAATCTCAGATGTATGAAATGATCTGAAGCGTTCTGCAATGTCAAAGTCAGAAAGAAATCTATTAAAAATTAGAGAAGATAGATAGATAGATAGATAGATAGATAGATAGATAGATAGATAGATAGATAACTTGAAAGGGCTCCCACTAGCAAAATGACACAGTATGACCATCTTAGAAAATAATAATCACACTCTTTTAAAATTTCAATTAAACAACAATGTGCTCACAATGGTGCTTAAAAAGATTTACTTATAGAACGAACATCAGCTCACTACTGTGAAAACAGCTAGGTATCTATAATCTAGAATCTGGCTTTCTCTTCCTGTATTAACTAGATCTCAATAGAACCAGATAACTAGCAAAGCTTTTATTGTAGGAGAATTATGAATAACTCATTTAGAAGCAGGGACACAATTTTTTAAAAACTATGACTTCAATTCCTAGTGAAACACTAGATGGGGGCAATCTTGTCAGTGAGTGCTCATAGGACAGCTGTAAAGGGCAGAGTATTGGACCCTACCTATTTGATTAGCTGTAGTATTCAAAGTTGGGAAAATAGATTTCACGAGATCATGGTGGAATCCACAGGAAGTGCACAGTATGGGAAATAGTGTGAACTAAAGGCACTGGAACCCTAATCACTACAAGGCTCAGATATAATTACAAGGGGGTTGTCATTGTTGTTGTTAGTGTTACTGTTCTTTGTAGGAAATACAAACAGAGAAACAAGTAGAAAAGCAAAATATGTGGAAAACAGGATCTAAAAGATGCATAAGCTGGTTTCTTCAACAAATTCAAAAACCATAGTAACAATTGAAGAGAGGAGAAACATTGGATATTAAGTAGTTAAGATATATGATAACCATGTAGTTTGTGGGTTTTATTTGATTAGGAAGACTATGAAGAACTTTGAGAAAGTAGGACACATTAGAAGAACTATTGCAATATTTTAGATATTACTATTTGATGTACTTAGGTGATTATATATATGTATTTTATAATATGCAATAGTAATAGATAATATATATAATACATATATATGTATGTTGCTGCTTAATCTCATGTGATGAGTGAAGACACCTCCATGACATTTGGTAGTGGTTTCAAATGCTCCAGGAGGAAAGAATGTGTGTATGTGTCCGTGAGTCTATGTGTCCATGTGTCTGTATGTCTGTGTGTCTGTGTGTGTCTGTGAGGTAGAAGAGAAATGTGGTAGGAATGAATCAATGCAGAAAGCTGCAAAATGTTGGTTATGGTTTAAGGCGGGCAATAGGCACATAAAGAGCCATTTTCTCTACTTTTTATGTTAGGAATTTACAATTAAAACAAGTAACATCAAGAATGATATTTAAAAAGATATTATATCACTAAGCATGGTGGTGCATGCCTTCAATCTCAGCACTCAGGAGACAAAAGCAGGTAGATATCTGTGAGTTTGAGGTCAACCTGGTCTATAGAGCAAGTTCCAAGATAGCCAGAGCTACACAGAGAAACCTTTTCTCAAAAAAAAAAAAAAAAAAAGATATTAAATTATATAGAAATTCTACTTGTGGGGAAAACTTTAAAGGAATGAAATAAATAACTGAAAGAATTCCTGTTAAAAACCCCTTCTCTGTATGCTGTATGCTGATACCTTATCTATATTTGAGTAGAACCAGGCTAAGCACTATCCGATTCATTTTAAAATTGATGATTAATTAAAAGATTAAACACGGTCTACATTCTTTTGGCGTCTAACCCAATCATCAATTTAAGTAGGAACATCCAAATTCTCAATCGAGGATAGAAATTTAGTAACTGAAAAGGTTCATGTTATACTCGGTGAGCACATCGTCCTCTTGCCAAAAAAAAAAAAAGGTAATTTGGAGAGGGAATGAGGGCACAAATTATGCGGATCAATGTCCAGTTTAAAGGCTAAGATGATGATTTGAGCTTTCAAAATATGCCACTGTGGATCACAAAACAAAGCAGATTTAATCGTGATAAACAGACTCATGAAGCCACTTCTTTTTCAAGAATGCAGTTAAACAAGCTAATAGCTTCCAAGGGTTAAAAATAAGTCCATTAACCATGTGTGCCCACACATTCCATGCATTGACAGATGGAGATCTAATTTTAAAAACAGACTACAGTTTTAAAAAATATTTCAGAAACATCTATCTAAACAATGGATTAGGGCTTTATTGAAAACTAAATAATTTAACACCAAAAGCTCATAGCAGGAAGGGCGCTCTCTGACAAAGCCTTCCAGCAGAAGCAAAGCTCTTTGTGTTCAGGAAAATATTTTGAGCTAAATTAAATGACTACATACTTTCATTTTCAGTTTGCTGTGGAGCAATTACGTGCTAACAACAAATGATTTATTTTTAAGTAGAGTTGTAAAAATGGGGGGTGGGGGGCATGTATAGAATGTTTAAACCAGAGCGCACTCTTAGGTCAGGCCCAGGGGACCTCGGCTCTAATATGCAAGGTCATGTCTAGGAGCTTTAGAAAGAGCACTAGGGAACAGCACCTGTAATGGCAGGGCGCAGGGAGCACTTGAACAGTGATGCTGTTCCTGGAAGCTGAGAAAACTCCACAGGGAGACTGGATGGAAATGGTCCTTCAGGGTTTCTAACAGTGACACATAAACATGTCATCAGAAATGATCAGCTGGCACTGGGCATGAGGTAGCTCCCACTCAGCAGAGGCCATTCCTGAGTAGACGTGGTGATGAGTCATCTGCAAAAGTCAGTCAAGTAATCACCTCCACCCTCCTCCCACTGCTCCTCCTCCTCCCACTATTCCTCCATGTCCACTTTCATTTTTGGTACTGGAGATTGAATTTAGGACCACATGCTTTTTAGCGACTCTATTACCACTGAGCTATTATATCCCTTGTGCTTTTTATAAATACATTTAAAAAAAACTTTTTCTTTGAGACAGATTCTCATTTAGTTGCCTAGAGAAGCCTTGAATTCTCTTTGTGTCTCAGGCAAGCATTAAAATTGCAATTCTCATACTTTAGCCTCTCCAGTAAACTGGGATTATCAGCCTTTGCCCACGAGCCCAACGAGGATCCAACTCCTTTGACTGCTTGGGAAATAAGTACGTTGCTTCCCTGAGTCTCGCATATCTAGTATCTTTAGACCACAAGTTCATCTCATTTAAGATTAAGCACTTGGCTCTAGCTGTTCTCTTTTGCTGTGGAAACTTACAAGAGGACAATTACTGTGCTAAAACACAGTGGCTACCACCATAGCTGGCAAATTCCTCCTCCTCTTCCTACTGTCTCTTCTAGATTCCTCACACATTTAAAATACCTCTGCTCTGAGTTTAGACTCTGCTCCTTAAAGAACCTGATCATCACCATGGTGATTCATGGCCATGATGAATGGCCAAGTTCAAGTCATGTTTTTGGCACTTACTTATTTACCATCAGAATCTCCACAGGAATGCTAAGATCCTACCCTGTGAACCACCCATATGTGGCTACAACTGGGTGATAGCTGCAGCTTAAAGTTTAATTAGATTGTTGTTGTTGTTGTTGTTGTTGTTGTTGTTGTTGTTGTTGTTGTCCCTGATAGAAACCTTTCCCTCTGGTGAGCGGGACATTAGAGACTATCTTGGTCAGTATTTCTATCCCTTCAATGAAACACTCTGACAAAAGCAATTTGAGGAGGAGAGGGTTTAATTGACTTATACTTCTACAATACTGTTCATCATCAGAAGGAAGTCAGGACAGGAACTGAAACAGGGCAGGTACCTGGAGCAGGAGCTGATGCAGAGGTCATGGAGTGGTGCAGATTAGCAGTTTCTTCTCCATGGCATGTTCAGAGGAGGACCCAGGACCACCAGCCCAGGGATGGCACCACCCACAATGAGCTGGGCCCTCCCCCATCTAAGTAAGCCTTACAGCTGGGTCTCATGGAGGCGTTTTCTCAATTGAGGTTTCCTCCTCTCAGATGACTCCAACCTGTGTCAAATTGACATAAGAGTATCCAACTCAGAGACTAACTACATAAGAACAAAGAAACACAATTCACTAGAGAGGTCACTGGAAACAGTGGTAGAGGATCCAGGTCTAATCTCAAACCTTGTTTTACTACCCAGCAATACATCAAGCAAAGACATAGCAGTACATAGTGGGCCTTGATTGGATGTGACTCCATCTTCATGTGCTCTCAGCTCTAGACTGGCAACCTTATCCACGTTTTCTAAAGGAGTTAATTGCTTCTAGGTAGGCTGGGTGTGATGAGAACAGTGGACCTCACAGTCCTGTACCCATTGTTCTTCCCTTGCTAGAAAGTGACACACTAAAGAACCATCTGTCAGTCTATCAGTAAAGCTGTAAACTGTCAGGTAGAGGTACTGCTTGAATATCCAGAAGCCGAAGGATAAAGCCACTTACCAACTATGGGCCAAATCCAATCAAGATAAATCATTACCCCTTCCAGATGCAAGGGAGACAAGTAATCAAGTTTCTAAACGTGACTGGTTATTCTTCTCAAGAAACAGTGTTTATTGGAAGCTCAGTATTGGTTTTCATTGCCCATAGGTTGAACATTCAGTAACACCAGTAGTAGGCAATTAGTTGATTCTTGTGGTGACCCACTTTAATTGGATTTTATAACTTGTTATTCAGTCCTTATAGAACTCTATTTTTAGTGAAACTAAATTTTTTTCATACACTATATTCTGATATTGGTTCTCTCTTCCCCAGCTCCTCCAAGGTCTGTCTTCCTCCTATAGTTTTGAAGGGTGCTAAATAATGGACTAAGTGAAGATACTGTGAAAACCTCTCCTCTTTCACTGTTGGATGTGTTTGGAATGGCAGACCTCTCTGCTATTCTCCTTGTGTGAGATTCTGCGTTTTAGTGTATTTTCTTGGTCATGGCAGGAAAATTCCAGAAGCTTCCATTTGGCCTCCTGTACAATGATAGTTCACCTTACAAAGGGCAGAGCTAACAAGGGTATTCAGCCAACTCTGATGGATAAAATTGTAATTATATAACATAATCAGAAATGGAGCAAATGTTCACCAGGTAAATTCATAAAGTCAAAGAACCTGCTGAGAAGTGGATTAACCAGCCCTTACAGTCTTCACCTTAGTCAAGGATCACGATGAAATATAAAATTCCTTGTATATCTGTGCAGTTTGCCATGCTGAAGGATTGTTTTTAAGCTTATGCGATTTACCCATTTTTAAATTATACAGTTAACCAGTGAGTGTCCATGTATTCCTTTGGGGTAGACTGAGGAAACTACTATCATGAGCACTTGTCACGAAATAGCAAGATGCTTCTGCAACCCATCTTCAGTTCTAGTGGCCAGGTCTTACAACAAAGGACTGACCCGGGTCTGGATATCAGTTATGGCTTTTCAGTACAGCGTGAGTAGATAGTTGTTACCTTTCTCATTACTGTGATCAGATGCCTGATAAGAAGCAACTTAGGAAAGGATTTACTTTTACTTGTTTTGATGGCATAATCCGCCGTGACAGGGAAGGTGTGACAGTCGCCGTAATGACAAGAAAAGGAAGCTTCCTGTTTAAATCTTGGCTGACGAGGAAGCAGAGACAGTGCAGCCAGAGCCAGACCCATACAGCTTGCTCTCAGGACCCATTTCACCCAGCAAGTCCCTACCTACTAAGTGTCCTACAGCCTTTCAAACTCATACCACCAGTCAGGACCAAGTGTTCAAACACTTCATACTGTAGGCGACATTTTACATCTAACCATACTTGATATAATTATTTCTTTGCTATCTGCCCCCTGTCTTGCTCTTAAGAATTCCATATTCTAATACAACTCCCCCCCCCCCTTGTCTGGTATCTCCATTTCTGTTTCAGTTATTCCTGGTCAACTATGGTCTGAGAATAACAAATGGAAAACTTCTAGAAGTAAGGAATTCATGTTTTAAATTGCAAGCATTCTGATTAGTGTGATAAAATTCTCATTGTCCCAATCTGTTCACGAATTATTCTTCGTTCATTACAGTCACCCTATAACCTCCAAAGCTAATAACTCAGTGGCCATCCTGGATGTGAAATTCATGGTTGTGGTATCACAGCGCTTCTGTTCAAGCATGCCTGACACTGTAGTCCACTGTTAGATCACAGGGCTGTGTCATTAACCCCACGTTCCTCTCCACGCAGGCACTGTTTCATCTCCCATCGGGACAAGAAGAGTGAGTATAAAACAACACGAAAGAGAATTTATATAACTTTAATTAGTCTATTTTATTATTGGTTGTTGACTCTTATTGTGCTTTAGAAAGGCTTTTTCATGGAGATATAGAGATAAATAGAGATAGTGATAGAGAGATAGAGGTAGAGGTAGGGACAGGGATACAGGGATACAGGGATACAGGGATACAGGGATACAGGGATACAGGGATATAGGTATAGGTATACGTATACGTATAGGTATAGGTATAGATATAGATATATTTTCAGAAACCTGCTACAGATGAGGAAGGGCTGCTATAAGCATCAAGTAGCCCTCTCCAGACAAGCTTTCTAGCTGCCACTTCACCTTGGCATTCATTCAAATGACTACAAGCTCCCTGCTCTTACCACCTAAGTTCTGTCAAGTAGTTTCTATCAGCCTGGGATCTTATTATTCCCACTACTGTCAGAGAGACCAATCCCATGACAGCATTACCGATGACGCCATTGCTGCCCTATGGAGAACAGTCACTACTAAACTTCTCAGTGTTCCAGGCTTCTCCTCACCAGCTCGCGCCTCTTAGCTTCGGCAAATGGCGGGTCGTCTAATCAGTGTCCTTGTGAGTTGGCTCTCCTTACTGAGCATACACATTCTAAGCAGGATGTCTGGCTCTTTCAGCTCTTTGATTTCTTGTATCACTGTCTGCTAATATATTCCTCACCTATCTGCCCTACTGAGTTTGGTAATCACTTTGCTAAAAACGAAGAGTCAATCAAGAAAATCCACAAGTAAACCAAGCGCACTAAGTCCTGGATCCCAGGACAGCTCCCACACAGATAAACCTTGTCCAACACTATATACCGTCCTACTTAATCCAGGCTCTCCAGAATGTAGTCTTAGGTTTGGTTTTGCATATTCCTTGGTATATATTAATTTTTCCTCCTTATCAGAACCAGTGCTTCTATGGCCACTAAATTTATCCCTAAAGAATCAACTGGAAATATTTTAAGTTGTATGGGCCATTTGCCCCTGGCTGAGACTGCCCACCTCTTCTAATGTAGCATGAAAGCTCCAAGAAGCAATGTAGCATTGAGTGGTATGGTGGTTGGAACCCAATACCATTTTACCCCAGGCAGACTACAGGTTAGATTTGGCTTGGAGGTCCCCACTGTGGATTCTAGTTATTGGTCTGGTGTTTGGGGTCAGGACAGATCGTGAGTTCAGAACATGCTGGAAGGCAAAGCCTTCCAATCTGTCTTCAGTCGAGTGAGCAAAAGGAGCTCTGAATGAGAGAATGAGCCCAGGGCATTCAGTTAATCTAGAAAATCCAGGTTTGTCTCAGAATCAAGCCAGGTCTTTGACCCCGATATAGCCGACTTGCTAGTGTTAGACATGTTGCCTTCTCTGGAGCTCTGCCAGTCTTAGAATTAAGTACAAGGTATGAGCCTGGCTGGTCTCTGCTTCTGGCTGTAGGCAATGGGAGTCTCTATAAACTACCATCCGCCTTCTAGCCTTCACACTTAGTCTGGAATTGGTGATTAATCACTGCAACCTCCATCGCCTTTCTCTAATTTATTTTCTAGCAGTAGGCAGCTGCTATCCGATTGCACTGTACTAACAATTACCACTGGCCCTGGCCCTCTCAAGGACTCTGGACACAGCACCCACAAGTACATGGCCTTCACATCTCATCACGGTGAACGCTGCAGTAATTGTATGGCTGCAGTCAGCTAAAGCCATCAGTATTCCAGCCACACAGCTAGAGCAGCCTTGCTGGCCATGCTGGGCAGCTGAGGACTCAGCCTCAAATTAGAGCTCCCTTCCACGGCCTCACTCTAGACCCCATAGTTTCCCGTGAGGATGAACGCCAAATAAGAGATTTCTGTGAAGGACTTGTATTGTTAAATGTCTTCAGAATCAATTATTATATAAGAATAGAAGACAAAGAAGTCCACAGAGGAAGAAAATTACCTGTGATTCAGCTAACAAAGGCCTTTGGAGATTCCATGAGTTGCTGTCAGATTTGTTCTAGTTAAGAAAGGAAGCCAGACATAGAGGGTAGGCTACCCTACCCCACTGCAGACTGGGGTGTGGTCTTGAGAAGTGCGTTTCCGTCTTCAAGCTTGGGAGACTTAACTGTGCATAGCAAAGGTCAGCGCTCCTAAGAGAGAGAGGAAGGAGTTCTACAAGGGAGAGAGGACAGCTAATGAGTTTGAGCAAGGCAGCCCACTATGGATGTCACACCTGTTACCGGGGATTCTGGGAGAAGCCCTTCGTTCCACTAATGGTCCTAATTCATTTTTTCTCCTAAAGACGTTCTATGCAATGAAGGCAATAAAGCAGCAGTAGTCTGGTGTATAGACAAAGGGAAATGTCAATGTTTAAAGGGCAAAATAAAGAGAACCAAAGAGACACAGAGACAGAGGGAGGTGTGGAAGGAAGGGAATAAGGAGGAAAAACCAGTTCCTTCCAACTCTCCACTGCAGCCAGAACCCCTTTCCTTGAGCATTCACATAGTGTAGGAGTCTGTGTCTCTCTAGTCCTCTACCCTTTGTTAAGCAACGTTGTCCTACTGTTTGACATGGCACAGAGTTATTTGAAATGCTACACTGCTGAGGTTGTGACGGCGGCAAGCTCAGGTCTACTATAATTAAAATAGATATGTATTTCAGCTGGGTGCAAAGGTAAACTGCCTCTAATGTCCATGGCATGCACAGATGCCTGCATGGATGTAACTTACTTCCTCCAGAAGTTAGAAAATATTTTAGGTAAAAGTTTTAAATGATTTGAACTTTGAAACTATAGAGATTAAATCTCACAAAAACCAATCGTCGAAACCTTTTCAAGTCTCCAAGCATTGCTCTAACCCTTGAGAAGGTTCTAATTCTGATAAAGTTGTCAGAAGTGTTATTTGGAGTCATATAGTCCTTTACTTTTGTCCAACATTCATTTGGAACCAGGATTTTTATCTTCAAACAACTCCAGGGTTGATTTTCTGTGAAAAAGTATTGTACATTGGAGGTCATGAGCAATATACTTAGGTTTTACTTACCAGCTTTTACATGCTGTCACCTCTTTGGTCTCTATTACTTGGAATGTAATGAATAATAGATCTTATTGTGTCCATTTATGTTATATTGATTCTTCAGGGTATCATGGTCTTGGCCAGGGATAGTTTCAGTAAGCTAAATAGAAAGTGTTTATACCTTCATTAATGCATCTGTTGATGCAACTAGAGTCACCAAATATCTATCTCCCTGCCACTAACATTTATAAGTTTAGTCTTAGCAAAGCTGACAATATCCACAGGCAAAAATGTACTGGCCACTATTCCAATCTTAGGATCCAGTAGAGATGACTGAAATCCAAACACTAGGCCAAGGTGTTTCTACAACCTTAGACATGTGTTGTTTACTCATGGAGCTGAAAGAATGAAATGAAATAGCATGGTCACAATCCCTCATTTTATACTGGAGCATCATAAAGAAGACACATCCTATCTTATCCACAATCTAAATTTCCACAGCTCTGAATGACAAAAATGAATGTGTACTGTTATAGACAGGAGGCAATACCAAAGCTTTGTAGTCAGTGGAATATATTCTTTTCTAGAAAAATTAATGCATTGACTGACAGTTGGCCCTCCAAGTCCTAGGGATGTCTAAGTTGTATACTTTATGTACCAGATAAAGTTTCTGGAAACCCAGGTGTATGGATCTGTAAACCTGGCATCAGTTTAACAGTGACCAGAAGTCAGACTTCTTTTATGGGGGGACTAGGTGACAAAGACTCTGCTCTGTGTATGTGTCTGTATGTGTGTGTTTGATGGGGAACACATGAGCCACTGTGTATGTGTGGAAGTTAAAGGGCAACCTCAGGTGACAGTCTTGTGCTTGTTTTGAGACAGGGTCTTTGGCTGTTCTCTGCTATACTCACCAAGCTATTTGACCTGCACACTTCAGGGTAAATTTCCGTTCTCTGGCTCCCATCTTCCCATAGGAGCACAGTCATTACAGATGTGTGTGCTAGTGCACCTGGCTCTCACCTGAGCTCTGGGGATCTGAACTCAGGTCCTGCAGCTTGCAAAGTAAGCACTTACCTAACTGAGCCATCTCCCCAGCCAAGGACTGGTCCTTATGAATGGACTAATATTGCTACCCTGTTTTGTCAGTTACCTGTGAGGTCAGTCCTTGTTGGCTCGCCCTTTGTTTTCCTTTTCCCTTTCTTCCTCTTCTACCTCCTCCCTCTTCCTTCCTCCCCCTCTTCCATTGTGTTGGTTTTGGACAGGATTGGACACATCAGCTCAGGGTCCATAATATATTATGCAGCCCTGGCTGGCCTCCAGCTCCCGAAAGTCTTCCTGCTTCAGACTCCTGAGTGACAGGATCACAGCCATGAGCCACACTCTCTCCTTGCTTCTTCCTTGCCCTCTACCATTGTCACAGTGAGAGCATCCAATGACATGTGACATTAAACTTCTGAGCCTTCAGAGTTATGAAATATATATTTCTATATAAATTATACAGTCTGTGTCACTCCGTTACAGCAACAGAAACAGATTGAGGAGGAAATGTGCTGAAATGAGGAGCCATGATTATAACAAATACCTAAAAATGTGGGAAATTGCTTGGGAAGGGATAATGGGCAGAGGCTGGAAGGACAGGCTTGAAGAATCCTGCATTGCTATGAATGGAGCATTGAGAGAAGACAAAAGGTAAAAGAAACCAGCCTAATCAGACGACAGATAGAAACATGGATCGGAAGGACTTTTTAATGAGGGAATCAGAGGGAAATGAAGAAAAAGGTATTAGAAACTCAAGTCCACCCTTAACATTAACTAACAAAGAATTGTGTTCGTGCTCTATGACTTCATAGAAAATGGAATTCAAGAGCAAGAAATCTAATCAGAGAAAAGCCTAAAATGGCGAGCGACTTCTCTTGGTTACTTACAATTAGGCGAGCCACAATAGAAGTGTTTTTAGGGTGGGAATTACAATCAAAAGAGAAGCGTAATAGAAGACTTGGAAGACTCACAGCTTAACCACATTAAGAATAAAACATTATGTGCAAGTAAGAAAATCAAGTTTGTGGTCAACCATCTACTTGCTGGAGACTGGTGTAAATAGAAAACAGGTTCCTTTCAACAAAACAATAGGAGAATGACCCCAAAGGCATTTTCCAGACATCTTTGAGGCAAATTAGGTCAACTTTCCAGAAACAAGTCTGTGGAATAGCACCATTTGTCGCCTTACACCACAAGTGGCCTCTGCTTCTTGAGATTCAAACTCAGTGCTTCTTTGTCACCAAAGCTTGTCTCAAGCAGTCCCAAGCTCAAGAGTGTAGCTTGACCCACTGCTTTGGAAGATACAAGATAACCTGGTAACATGCATGTGATGCTAATTTTACAAACATGTAGGATGCAAGTGCTGTGAAGACCATGGTAACTTTCACCTAGATTCCAAATGACAAACAGTTCCAGGCAGACATCAGAGTGGCAGAGCCACTGCAAAGAGTACTCATTAGGGCAATGGCCAGAGACCCTTAAGAACAAAGCTAATAAAATTCCCTGAGGTGAATGTCTGGTACCCTTGGGAGTCAAGCAACCTTAGAGACCACAGTCTGCACCGCCACAGTCATGCAACTGAAGTCTAGGAAAGCTGCATCATGAGACGCCAGCCCACAGGACCTGTTGGTTAAGTCTTTGGGAGCTACTTGGATAGAATAACTACATTGTGAATACATGAACTTGGGGCAGTTCTGGTCATGAAATGCTATGGGCTGTTCAAATGTGCCCTCCAAAATTCATATTATGAGTCCCCATGCAACAGTGTTGAGACAGGACCTTTAAGAGGCTTTGCCCTTATGAACTGATTAATACTGCTGTCACAGTGGGTTTACTGTTGCAAGAGCGAGTTTATTAAAGCAGGTTTGACTTTCTCTTGATCTTTCATTTATACCATGAAAGGCCTTTGCCAGATTGCTAGCACCTTAATACTGACTTCGGCCTCCAGAGCTCTGAGATAAAGTTCTTTTCTTTACAAATTGATCTGTGGCATTGCTATAGCACCACAAAACAGATTAAGGCAACTTAAACTTGCTCATCTCACTATAGCTTCGGGTGCTATTTTTTTATGAAAAATATTAACATTAACAAATGATTTCATTGCTTTTATTTTTTTGAGACAAAGTTTCATGTATCCTAAGCTGGCTGTGGATTTGCTATATAGTAGAGTCTGACCTTGAACTCCTAATCCACCTCCTTCTACCTCTGGAGTGCTTGGACCACAGATAGGAGGCACCATACTCAGTTTATGCAGTGCCTAGATCAAACTTCCTTCATGACAGGCAAGCACTCCAGCACCCGAACTACATTCCAGCTCTGATTTTACTTTTCTTTCTTTTTTTTTTTTAAATTGGATATTTTATTTATTTACATTTCAAATGTTATCATGTTATCTCTTTTCCCAGTTTCCCCTCTGCAAACCCCCTATCCCATCTTACCTTACCCTGCTTCTATGAGGGTGCTCCTCCACCCACCCACCCACTCCCACCTCACCACCATAGCATTCCTCTACACTGGAGCATCAAGCCTTCACAGGACCAAGGGCCTCCCCTCTCACTGATGCCAGATAAGACTCCTTCAGCTCCTTCAGTCCTTCCCCTAACTCCTCCACTGGGGTCTCTGGTTGGCTGTGAGCATCCACCTCTGTATTGGTCAGGCTCTGGAAGAGCCTCTCAGGAGACAGCTGTATCAGGCTCCTGTCAGCAAGCGTGTCTTGGCATCCGCAATAGTGTCTGGGTTTGGTATCTGCATGTGGGATGGATGCCTACATGGGGCAGTCTCTGGATGGCCTTTCTATCAGTCTCTGCTCTACAATTTGTCCCTGTATTTCCTCTAGACAGGAGCAATTCTAGGTTAAAATGTTGGAGATGGGTGGGTGGCTCTTTGCCTTATCAGTGAGTGCATACATCTGTGTTCTTTTGTGACCGAGTTACCTCACTCAGGATGATATTTTCCAGATCCATCCATTTGCCTGTGCTGATTTTACTTTTCAATGAATAAACATTTTTATCAGTCATAATTTATAACTGACAGATGCAACTATCACAAACAAAGGGTCTTAAGAATACTGCATACTCTAAAAGGATCTCATCTTAAAAGAACAATATAACCCAAACACACCCCTTTACAACTGTTAGTGTGCAGTGCTATGTCTGTAGATTAAATACCTGAATCACATCCCAACCTTACCACTCATTAATTGTAGAGACTTTTTTGTGTCCACAGAACTGTTTAGAGACTAAATGACTTCATCTATATAAATCACATGTAGTATCTTAACGTTTTAACATTGTTGTTGAAATTTTACGTCATATACATGTATGTCCAAGAATCCCACCCCCAAGTTTCAAGATGAAAGAGAATGCATTTAGAAATTGTCCCAATTTCACTTGCTTAAAGAAGGAAATATGAAAGACATCTTGGAACAAGTCATTCCAAGCTCAATGTTAAAAGTCTCCATTCACTTGGTTTACTGTCAACTTAGTATTTTCATTCCCGTGCAGTACACAATAAATCCCCCCAGGGGCTCTGAAGTCCCTCACTTAGAATCTTACCTTCCGCATTTGTAGACACTCTGTTTGGAAAAGGTAAACTGAAACCATCTGATATACCTGAGATACATGACTCCCAGTGTAATGGTATTGGGATTGGAATGCCAGGTGTGGTGTTTAATAAAAAAAACATAAGTGATATAATAATGGGTAATTCAAAACTTAAAATTTTAAAAAATATTTTGGGTATAGGTGTTTTGCCTGAATGTTTGCCTTCACCACATGTATTCAGTGCCTGCTGAGGCAAAAAGGGGATTGACTCCCCTAAGACTGGGAGCACAGATGGCTGTGAGCCAGCATGTGGGTGCTGGAAACTGAACCTGGGTCCGATGGAAGAGCAATAAGTGCTCCTAACCACTAAGCTATCTCTCCAAACAATAAAAATTATAGATTTATGAAACACAACTTGGGTGATTTCAGTACAGTTTTAATTATCCAAATATAGGTTTATAAAATATAGGGATATGCTAAATGTATATTCTTTAGTTCCTCTAAAAAATTACTGTGTTTACTCAAAAAATAATACTAAAACAAATTTGGGCTACAGATATGGCTCGGCAGTTAAGAACAGTTGTTCTCATAGAGGACCCAGGTTTGGTTCCCAGTACCTATATGGTAGCTCACAACTATCTGTAACTCCCGTTCTAAGTGACCTGACATCCTCTTCTGACTTCTACAGGCAACAGGCATGCATAATACACAGTACACATACAGGCAGGCAAACACATTCACACACACACACACACAAAAAAAATCAAAAACAAAAATATAAACACACCATACTACTTGTGAACAGCTTTCAGAATAGTGGTTAGCAAACACAAGAACAGTTGGAGAAATGTTCCTTCCTGCTGTCACATACTAATGTGTTCCATAGACAAGTTACAGTATATCATCCAGAGGACATAAATTTTTACATGTAACCAAAACTCGAAGCTGCAAGATGAAATTGTGGGTAGTGACTTAAATCAGCTCCAATGTCTGACCATAATCTAAAGTTCTGTAATTCCAAGGGGCTTTCATTTCTCAGCATAGAATAGTGACAGAGAGCAGTGTGACTTTGGGTTGTTACATCTAAGGTTCCCCAGCTGTAACTGAGGAACTACCTGCTTCTTAAGGGTGACATAAAGATGAACTAAGATAGCATGTGTAAACCTCAGACCTTAGATGTATATTGATGGAGAAACTCCAACACAAAGTGGAAAGTGGAAGACAAAGAATTTATAATCAATGCATTCTAGTTACTAGTGTGCAAATTTAGTAATGTAAACCTTAGGAAGGCAACTGTGCTGTAACATCAGTTCCAGTGTTCAATTTGAGAACGTCTCACAGGCAGTTTTCACTTGGCTTTGTCTTAAGATTATGATTGGAAACTGGTAGGAACTGTTGCTATGTAAAGTTATATGTGAATGTAACATATTCAGATGCTGGGAGCTGGCACTGGCAGTTAGCTGGGCTTTCATCTGGGGCTATAACAAGTGGCCTGGGACTCGATATGAACTCCTCGGGATAATTAGATTTCTTGCATGGTCAAGAGCACAAGAAAGAAAAATGAAAGCCAAACTGCCTTCAATGACTCCCACCGAAACCGGCAGCCTCGCGTCCACACTTTACTATGAGAGTAGGAGGTCTAGCCCATCATCAAAGGAAGGCAAGGTGGACCAAGGAGTTAGAGGAACACGCAGACGTGTAGCTGCCATGCAATTTATGAAAATATTTTGTCTGCACTGTCCCAAAACAAAGAAGATAAGTGAGATTATAAAAACATTGCCCTGAATTTCTAATTGTTGGGGTTTCCACTAGAGCTTAGGCTTCATCCTCAGCTATTCATCAATGGGCCACCCTGGGGATTCCCACAGGAATCTGATCCTACTGCACATTACCTAGCCACAGTTTGCTTTGCCAGTGTTGGTGGGAAAACCAATTACTCCATGTGAGGGCTACTTTTACATCACCTTGACACAAGCTGGAGTCACTTTGGAAGAGGGAACCTCAAACAAGAAAATATTCCTACCAGATTAGCCTGTAGCATTTTCTTTATGATTGATGTGGGAAGATCCACCTCACTGTAGGCAGTGCCCCCAATGGGCTCATGGTCCCAGGTTCAATAAACAGGCTGAACGAGGCTTGAAGAGCAAGCCAGGAAGCAGCACTCCTCCATGGCCTCTGCAGCAGTTCCTGCCTTGAATTCCTGTCCTGACTTCTCTGGAGGATGGTTTACAAACTAAAATGAAATATACCCTTCCTCTCAGCCCTATACATACATATACATACATACATACATACATACATACATACATACATACATACATATATACATACATAGTGTGTGTGCGCAAGTGTGCATGTCCCTGAGAAAATCCCCAAGATCACAAATTGTACTTATTTCCCACTGTCTCTAAACCAAGCTCTGCGTTAAGAACTGAACCCACCTCAGCTTGAGAATAGTCACATGGGAAGAAACAGTTACTGTCAACTACATCTTAAACAAATTTGAATTGCATACACCTTATGTTAGCATCACTTGAGAGTACATTAGAAACTAATAGAAACTCCACAGCATTATGGCCTCACTGTCTCTCTGATTAACCCAACCAAAGCAATTGGCGAGACTGCTGTACTCCCTGTCACTTGGAAACACTGTTCATTTATGCTGCTGCTCTGCCACCCCTCAGGCATTATCCTTATCTGTATGGATGACTACACACTTTCTCCAACTTACGGGGGGAAAGAAGCAGGAACAAAGCAGTTTACCTCGGGTTAATGTGCAATTAACTCTATCACCCTCTGTGTGCACACCATTGGCCCACACTCAGTTACACCATCACAACTTGCTGTTGGGGAATCTGGAGAAATATGCTCCAGCTGGAACCAAGTGTGCAGCAGTATTAGGAAGCCCGAGCAAGAAATCATCTCAGGCTTCTCTCCGTTGTCTCCTTTAAAATGTTACTGAACTTCTGGGAGTCTATTTCTCCCTCTATGAAACAGCAATACTACTATATTTTACAATGTAACAATTATAAAAATGTGCTTATGTTCAGTAAAACATGAATTTGTGGAACAGAATGCAGAAAGAATACATCATGTGTCTATTCTGGAGATAGGCAGTGAAAACCAGGCCACCAGATACCTCTGCTACATGCAAGGAGTGGAACAAATTTATGCTGTCTTCAGTTGTGATCCAGTCTTGATGTCACCAGCTAAAGCCACACAAGCCAATCTGGTAGGACTGGATCTGGTCCTGAGACTACTCCCAGGAGGAAAATCTCCACACAAGTCAAAATGGCATATACATTAAGTTTTATATTTGATGTGGACAAAAGTGGAAAACCAGGTTGTACTCAAAAATCAGAAAGGCCTTGTGCCAGATGGAAAAGATAGCTAATAAAGTAAATGGGGGTAGCATTGGTATTTGAGAGGTTAGTAAATACCACCATCATCATCTCCTACTCCAGTGGTAAGAAGCAGGAAAGGAAAAAGGGAGGAGGAGGAAAGATGACAAAAAGGTGTACATATAAAACCAGGTACATGCTGGAGGTACAAGCTACAGGTCCTGATGTGGTGCTGATGACTTAGACACAACCAAGTTAGAAGCTCAGCAGGAGCAGGTAAACACAGTGGTAGAACATCAGGTAACTGTCAGAAGTAATGAGCTAGGTGCCTGACACTTGTAGAATGAAAAGAAACCTAGAAGAGGTTTAACACAATTAGAACACATATTCAATAGACTAAATTGAAAACATATCACCTGAAACACACTATAACAGTATAAATTTAAACATATGTCAGAGATGTCAAGAGACCGAGTACTTCTATGGGGAGGATGCTAGAAGAGATGAAGGAACAGAATTCAAACCAAGAAGCCCTGCTCTCTTTTTAAACAATAGTGGATTTGTATTCTGAGCGACACAGGGTTCAACTCCAATCAGGACCTGTAGCTTGTACCGTATGTGTCAAAATAAAAGACTGGCAAAGGTCATTTAGCACAGGGTCCAGGCAACTGCAGCCTACAGGATCCTTGTCACTGTGTCACAGGACTGTCCCAGCTTTGAGCTTGGTATGGCACTTTTTATATTGAAAGAGAGTTTATTTACAAACCTACTGCCGGGAAGCCTAATACAGAATGGGTCCTTTGTTTCACTAAGCCCTCACAAGCCCTGAGATAAAAGGACTGAAAGAACCACCCCCCAAAATGCAAAAACTGTATCACTTTCTCAAAGCCCCAAAGGTAGCTCAATGAATGAGCTTAGCTTCCCTGCCAATGTATTACTAGTGCCTTCTCCTAAGACCTAAATTAAGAATCTCTTCAGAGATTTAACTGTGAGGCAGTCCTAAAAACCACATAAAAGCTGGCAGTCATTCTTCGTTCTTATTTAGAAATAAAAAACCTTCATAGCAAGCCCTTAACATGTTCTGTTCTTTCCTTTTCTGCACTTTGTCAACGTGCCCAGAGACATAGACTACTTCCTAAGCCACACACATTGCTCCTATGTAAGCCTCAAAGCCCCTGACGAAGGTCCCTCTGACAAGAAGTAATGAGTTATTCCAAATTTTAAAATAATCTTGGAGTAGACAAATCACTTATGCGTCCCATCTTATGCTGACAGTCAGAAAGCATCCGAAAGCTGAGGTAGTAAAGCAACGGTCAGGAGGTAATGCAGCCCTGGAGCCCAACAAGCACGTCACCACTTAAAAGCTTTAAAATTGCTCAAAAATGACATTTAAAGACAAACATGATTTTGACTTTATTAGATCAGAACAAATGAAGTAGCAGCAAAAGAACCATTCGGCAATCTGGCTTCACTGGTCCTCAGACAAGGAGGGAAGTGCAGCGCAAGATACATCTCTCAGTCTCAGCCTCTCAGAATCTCACTTGGGCCCTAAAGTGCATCTGCTTGGTGGCATTGTTCTTCATTGCTGTCTTCAGCATCCATTTCGATTTCATCCTCTGGACATACTGCATGTCCCGTTCACGCATAAGCGCTGCTCCTGTGGTTGGAAGGAGGGCAAGAAATGAGGCATGGGTGTCTTATTTACTGTCAGAGGAAGTCAAAGCTTTGTTGAGATTTTCCAAAGTTGGCTTAGAAGTGGGTTCTGACATTTAAAGACAGAATCTAATGAGGGGGTTCCAAGCAATGGGGCTCAGAGATCCACATGCATCTACGAACTGTGCATATCAGAACTTTGTAAACAGTGATTGTTTGCAATGTCTTTAAGCACTAGGGCTTTCTGAGACATCAGAAAGGAAGTTATCTTCACCACCTCCACTTGGACTTTATTTCCCAGAAGAGCAGAGAAGACAGCTTTGTACAGCACACTATGAGAGGTAAGTAACAGCACACTGTGGTTTCAAAGCTTAATAACTTCAGCTGTCAGCTTTACTCATTTCAATCCACTTCTATTGGGAAAAATTGCCAACATGCATTGTGACAGACAAGCCTCTCAACTCTAAGGTGGGCACTGTTAATCATTTCCCCAGTATAAATGACCAAACAGAAGGTGAAATTTAATAATGCTCATGATATAAGTTTATAACATGAGACTACACATGTCATGTTAGACCCCACAGCTCCACTAAGATACTATTTAATTTCTGTGCTATCTCCAGCTTGTAATGATTTCAAAGAATTTTTCTGGAAAGGCTCATGATGCATATTAAGTTACTAGGCCAGGAATATTAATTTTCTTAAGTCATGGACTCTTGGACTTACTGCCCTAAGTATCCAAGATATTGGAAGTCCAAGAAGTAAGAAGTCAAGCTTCCCCTGAAAGGAGTCAGAAGGACAACACAAATAATAACCTATCACCCATCCACCCTATCACGAAATCCATGCATGTAAGCACCGATGTACCTGTGCTGCCCGTCCACCCCAGGGCTCGGTATTGCTGGAGCACCCGGCCCACAGCCTTTTGATTTCTAGCAACTGCCACAGGTCTTGGCAGGCCAAATCGTTGCTTGTAGTATCTCATCAAGGAGCGATGACCCACTCTGGCACCTGTTTTTCGAGAAAGCAATATTTAAACACTGTCCTTTCAAGTCAGAGATATAAGCCAAAGGCTCCCCAAGATCTTCACGGCAGCAAGCCTTAGGGACCCTAGTAGGAAACAGGCATACTCAGGACGATGTTTATACAGAAAACAGACCAGTATTAAGAAAATATAAAAAGCCCCAAGAGAAGGAAGATGAAGCAGGGACAGCCTGGACATTAGGTCCACACGCCATAATGGGAGCAGAACAAAAATGAAACCATCTTTTCTCTGGCTCAGTTTTCTATTCCAGTCATCCTCCAACAAGGGTGAATTTTACCATACAGGGAAATGTGTCACCTACTGTATTTATTGTTACAGATGGAGTGATGCTGGCATCTAGTGGCTGAAAGACAGAGATGCTACTGCACATATTAAGATGCACAGGCAGATCACCAACATCAAAATATTCTTTGGCCACATTGACAAAGCTGATAAACGTCTTCCTAAATGATGAAAACCACCTGATACCTCAAAAAGATTAAGCTAAATTCTCTTTAAACCTATGATTATTTATAGAAATCAAGTGAAACAATAAATCAAACAAACTTTGAGAAATGGATTCTTAATTTTAATTTCCAACGTATGTTGATGTCATTACAAATATGGCTGTACATACCAATGCACAGACTTACCATCAATAGTGCAATACATTAAGCAAAAAGGAAAGAGGGCCCGCGAGATGGGTAAGCAGGTATAGGTGCACGCTGTGCTGACCCAGCAATCTGAGTTCAATCCCCAGAGACCACATTAAGGTGATAGAGAATCAACTCCACAGAGTCATCCTCTAGCCTTCCCATACTTACGACGGCATATGCACACAAATACCCCTTACCCACTCACAATTTTAAAACAAAGAGAACATACATTTCAAATTAGGAAAACTAAGGGACAATGGTATTGGCCATGTAAAGTCTGGAACTTCTATCCTTACACTAATAAAACCCATAAGTAAAGTTATTTACTAGGGAACAATGTGAGGCTCCTACATAAGGATAGGTCTATCTGCTAGAGGTCCAAAATCCACTCCACTAGTCTCTAAGTTTTAATGGAACACATCCACACTCGCCTACATCTCTCCTGGCTTTTGAGCTACAAAGCAGATGTGAACAATTACTAGAGACAGGATGGTACACAAAACTACGGCTTTCTGGCCATTTATAGGGAAGTAACCAAACCATATGGCTTGACTTCTGAGCAGGGAAACTAATAAATATGGGATGCTCTGGGATGGCTAACTCTAGGCTCCACTAGAGAAATGGTTTCCAAAAGGTAACTCTCCCTTACTACCCTAAGAGACTGGTCCTTAGGCCAGTGACATCAACATCACCTGTGGGCGTACTAATAAAAGCAGGCTATGTTTTTTAGAATATTAATTAGGGCATAAACGATCAAATACCTTTCCAAATAGAAACACATAGGATATTTAAGATATACACAAGGCATGTAATAGTCATTCCCACTAAAATAAATAAATATGTATGGGTAAAATCCTGTGTCTAGTTCCTAGAGTAGTTTTCAACTCATGTAAACAAAACCATTGACAAGCAAATATGAATAGTTTATCACATAAGCTATAGAAGGCTATTTTGCTTTTAACATCTATGTCTATAACGGACATGGAAAAGGGTGTCAAGTTACTTATGAGTCCCTGCATGCTTGGAAAGTATTTCCTTGCCACCCAGATGTGATGCTTTGTGATCAGACTCAGGTCATGAAAAAAGAAACTCCCAATTTAATCTCGTGGTCTCTGGATACCAGTCTGGCTGGATAAAAAGTATCTCTCTAAGACCAGCTATTTGATGTGTCAGGCATTTTTATGGCAAGACCTTGGTTTGTATCTGTGCCTCAACTCAGGGAAACATGCTCTGTGAACATCCATGTGAGATAAGTCTAATGGGAAAAGACACATATATAAGTGAAGGTCCTCACAATAAACCTCAAGATTATTTACTGGGATTTCCAAACTTTAATGTTAGGCCAGGGTGGTCCAGATTTGCAAGGATGATCAAATGAGTAAATGGTAAAGTCAGTATATATGTTTGCAAGCAACATTTGGAAGTACATCTTAGAGCTTCTGAGAGCTGGTAGAAGAGAAGTGAGCTATTTTTGCTGTCAGTTAACAATGAGAACCTGGCATTAACACCACATACAGCGTAAGAGCAGCTCAACCTGAAGGCCCTTGGGAGAACAGATTAGTTTTAGAACACTGTGACTGCCCCGTAACAAGTTATGTCTGACTTAGGAAATTTCTGTCCATCTGCCTTTCACCGGGTAACTGTTGATGAAACTGGCCATTCCTGTTGAACACCCAATGCAACTGATATCAAATACTAGAGTATCTCCAAATCTGATTTTCTAAGATTAATTGTGTATTTCTCATGGATACAACAGCAGTTTCATCTGGCCAGTTGGCAGATAAATCAATGTCTATTTCACACCAATTTCCTCCATATGAACTGAAGAATACTGAAGAAGTGCAAAGGAACTGACTCAAGCCACAGTCTTCCAAAGAAATGCTCCGAGTGCCCTCTACTGGTTATTTTTTCATTGTTCCTGGAACCATGGAGCTGCTGATTTGACTATGGAACAATCTGAGTATTTACCCTACACATAAGGTACCACACTGATGCTTTTGAAACCAGTTTAGAGCAAACTCTTAGGCGTATGATCCTTCCCAGATTGACTTTACACTAACATCCATGCTAACGCTGGCACACAAACTGAGCATACCCAGAGACTTCAGAGATCATTTACTCAGAAATCTATTAGTGAATCCACATCTGCCAGTACATTTTTATCCAAGGTTTGTTCAGAGATTTCTACTTTCTGAGCTGTTACAAATGTGTAATGAGGCACGAGAGAAAACTCAAGTATGACTCTTACTTCCTGCATGCTTCCTCTGCTCACTTTTCCTTTCTTCTACAGACCGAAGACTCAAGTGAGTTTGCCTTCCCTGTGAAAGTCACTGTCACCTTCTCAGTCAAATATTTATCCTGGTTTTATGTATCTGAGGCCCAGTACTAAGATGAATGAGACAGGGCAATCCGCTCTCAAATGTAATGGGAACTTAGAGAGGAGGAACCACTTCTATTGTTTTATAGCACTGTATGTATGTACCTTAATGAGGATGGAAGACGATTATTTCAAAAGTGCCAACAGGGAGAATTTTAGTGTTCCCAACATAAAGAATAATATAGCAATGACAAATATACTCATCACCTTGGCAGAATCATCTAATATATAATGATTATATATTATTATATATTAGATGCATGTACTGAAATACCACACTGTATCTTATAAATAGGTAAAATTAATATCCATTTACTTAAAATACTTGCATGTTTCTAAAAGGAAATGAGGGAAGACAGACAAGCAAGACAATGATTACAAAAGAGTATAGTGAATTACCAGACCAATGCATAAGTATTCTGGGAGCACAGGAGATACTCATGAATAATCTCCCAAGGTGTAAAACCAAGATGAGTCTCAGGTGGAGTAAAGTACCAGAAGCACCACTCACAGAGACCCAGGAGACCAGTGTGTGGCAGCAGAGACCAGAAAAAGTTCTTATACACCTTAAAGGCAATGACTCCCAGTGTGGAACCACACAGGGTAAAGAAAATACACTCATGTTTTAGGAAGAAGGGGCCGGCGGTTATAAAGAAACCAGACAGACGGTGTCCAGATGAAAGACTGTGACACAGACAAAATGACCACACAGACAAATGCTTAAGAAGAAAAGCCTTCAAAAGACACTCAGGAATTGCTCAATGGTCTGAATGGGAGAAGATATTTCCTGAAGAGATACCCATTTGGGTCTTGGATTAACTTTAGAACACTCAACCACCCTAAGAAAATGTGCTTTCTACATAATTCCTTAGCAAGTTTCAAAAATGTAAAGCCCAGGTGAAAACTTGACCCAAATAGAGCATGATCCTCAAATAAGATAAGAGGACATGTCTGTCAGTGATGTCTTTATAATATACTAAAGTGAAGTAAAGATTACAATGGTCTACATGTCAGACTGTTTTGTAAGAATCACCTTATTCAGCTTACTTACTGTACAGCTAAGAGCTGGGAGTTAGTAAGATGAGGACAGATTTGTCTCACAAGATCAATTAAACATCTGCACAGCCCCTGGTATTTGTAAGGATGCTGGTTCCAGAATCCACCCTCAGATACCAGAATCCAAAGATGTTCAGGTTCCTTATACAAAAAAGGCAGCACTTACATACGACACACACATATTCCCCTATATGCTCTTTTGTTGTAGACTACTCTCAATCCTAACATTAAATACAGCTATACTATACTGTTTCTAGAATAACCAGGACATAACAATATTATGTCTCTTAATGTCCTCAATTATTAATTGACTAATTTTGCAGATACAGAAATCCTGGACCCTGAGAACTGGTAGTATTTCTCATTCTGTAATAACCAGAAGAGGTTTGGGGGATTATATTCACCTTTTTACCACTCTGTATTGTATAGACTACAATACACTATAATAAAACTTCCGCCCGGCAGTGGTGGCGCACGCCTTTAATCCCAGCACTCGGGAGGCAGAGGCAGGTGGATTTCTGAGTTCGAGGCTAGCCTGGTCTACAGAGTGAGTTCCAGGACAGCCAGGGCTACACAGAGAAACCCTGTCTCGAAAAACAAAAAATAAGATAAAATAAAATAAAACTTCCTTACTATGTAGGAAGAATTTTATCCTCAACATGTTCTCTCTGCCATAGGCATTAAAAAGGTTACTTGTCTGAGGTAATGACAGCTCTCTGTACTACAGTGATATTAGATGTGTTTAGATGCTTAGGTATAGCCAACAGGAAAGCAAGACTTTCCACATACAATACTTCATCAGATACCTTCACTGGCAAGAAAGGTGCAACTACTGCTGTAAATCACTGCAACACTCCCTATGCACTGTGGGGACTAGTGGAAGGTTTGGTGTAAGGTCCTGGATAAGCTGCCTGGTCATAGTCCACTTCATACGCCAGAGAATCTAATTCACAGACCTGATGAGGCGAAGCCTGAACGGGCTGTGTGCTCAGTAAACAGCCGGCACCTATTCCTCTTTTACTACCATCTCTAGATTCCCTTCTCTTTCATTTCAGACCACGCCCTCTGAGGTTCCTCCACCCCTCCCAATGAATGGCCTCATTTCTTTATCCCTACACAATAAACATCAGTGGATGTTTCTCATATTCATGACTTCTTCATCTTCTCATTCCTGGAATAAATGTCTACAATAAGTCCTACGCTCCAAGGGAGAAGGCAGAATTCATCCTCCATGCTCTCCTCATCTACTAGAGACAGGCAACCCAAGCACTGCCATCGAAATATCAAACCTGTTACAGTCTGATACGAGCTGCTCCCCGAGTGCAGAAACCAGAACCTTGAGGTGCAAGGACCTAGTTGGCAGAAGTCCATCACTGGAGACTACTTCATCCCTACTCCTTTTGCCTCACTATCTGCCACAAAATGAAGAGTCTCCTCTACCATACGGCCCCACAGCCATGATACTCTTACTCAAACTCATTTGGATAAATGACCATGGACCAAATCTTCTGAAACCATGAACCAAGATAAGTCCTTTGTTTAATTCAGGGCTTTACTGGTCAAAGCTATGCAAAGGTAACTAATACAAAGCCCGAACTATGTACAGACACAGGTTACCAGAGGAATCAGTTCAAAGAGGGAGAGGAATAGTGAGGGAAAAAAAACTGAGAGAAAGGTTAATAAAGTGGCTTAGTTGCCCAGGACCTAGATAAAAAGCTGGGAATGTCCACACACATCTGTAACCCCAGAGCTAGAGGGTGGATCCCTGGAGCTCACAGGCCAGTCTAGCCTAATGGATGGGAAACTACCAAATAAGGAATAATAAAAAGAGCAAAAGACATACACATACACAGAAGGGAGAGAGAGGGAGAGATAGAGGGTGAGGGATCTATTAGCCTACATTTTAAAAAATAATTAATTAATTAAATACCTAGTCAAAATATTCTAAATCTGAAAAGAAACAAGGAAAAACAATAACCCAATTTTAATGAAACAGCCAACCTAGAGCTAAGTAACTACTTTTAAAGTTTACAAGTACTTGAGAAAACACACACACACACACACATACACACACACACACACACACACACACACACTCACACTCACACTCAGGCTCACGTTCTTTTTCGCTCAGTACAGCAGGTAATTGATGCAGACATGCTTCTTCCACTACACACTGGCACCAAGCAACTTCTTTTTGACAAACACACTTACCAGAAGGAAGTATGAGCTCCATGGTTTCATCATCACATTCCAAGATCTTTTCTGAGGACAAGTCCTCAAGCTCAGCAGGATCCTGCCCTTCCTTGTAATCTGGGTAGCTACTCCTGTAACAGTGACATAACACTAATAAATAGACTTAACTAAATGGGAGACCTGCAATGGCAAATGTGGCAAAGCTACCAACTGTTTCCAGGGAATGCCCACTAAAAGAACTGAGGGATAAAAACTACTGTCAGAATTTTTCTGCAACAAATGTGACTGAATGACTCTCTCTAGAAAGATTACCAAATGCAGATGGGAATACAGAGCTGGACATGCAGTCATAGTCCAATTACAATACAGACAAGTTCCAGAAGACTGCAGCCCAACAGAATTGTATGATGAGAGAAAAACACATTTCTATGTGCCTCACATGTTAGCTTTAGATATTAAGTCTTTCAAGTACTGAATTTTTAAGAATGCAGATAGTGTGACTAAAGCACTGTATTTTTAATATGTATCTTTTATTTTATTTAAGCAGCCATAGCATACACCTAGTAATTACCACACAGGACAGAATAGTTCTAAAAGAAACTCTGTTTCTAAGTATTTCCCAAATTTTATGTTTAAATGGACATACAGAGAAGTAACTATAGACAGTGATGGGGAGATACTCAGTGGGTAAAGTACCTGCCATGCAACCAGACCTAAGTTTGCCTTCCAGCACCCACATAAAAACAAAGCACAGCACTGCCTGCCTATAATCACCTCACTAGGGAAGTGAAGACAAGAGTATCTAAGGAGCTTGCTGGCCAGCCAGTCTATCTGAATTGGTGAGTTCCAGGTCCCAGTGAGACCTTGTTTCAAAAAATAAGGTGAAGGTGGAATGTGACCAAGGAAGACATCTAACACCATACATAGAATACATGCAGCACACATATACACACAAACAATAATAAATTTTAATTTAAAAAGTAGTTGGACAAATAAAAATTGAAATATTAACAGCTTAACAACCAATAGGAAATAGATAAAAGACTAAATCAGAAACAAAAATACCTCCAAGCAGCTAATTAGTATGTAAAAGGGTTCACAATTACATTGCTCATAATAAAATACAAAATAAAACCACTATATATTCAGCCATATCACTAGGAAGAAAAACCTGTCCCCACTAACAGTGGTACTATAGGGAACACACGGGAGGAGGGAATGTTCACACACTCACACACGTCTGTGTTTGTGCGTCTCCTATGGGCCAGCTGCTAGACACATGTACAGATATTAGCAGGATGGTAGAGCAGCATTATTTCAATCAGCTCAAAACTGGAAACCACTCAAATGTAAACCACCACAGTAGATAAGAACGAGAGAACACCCAATCTAGTACTCTAAAAAGAAAATCTGTAGCTATATAAAACAGAATGGGTCTGGAGAGATGTCTCAGAGGTTAACAATATTGGTTCTTGCTGGGCAGTGGTGGCGCACGCCTTTAATCCCAGCACTTGGGAGGCAGAGGCAGGTGGATTTCTGAGTTCAAGGCCAGCCTGGTCTACAGACTGAGTTCCAGGACAGCCAGGGCTACACAGAGAAACCCTGTCTCGAAAGAAGAAAGAAAAAAAAAAAAAAAAAAAGAATAGTGGTTCTTGCAGAGGACCCAGGATCAGTTCCCAGCACCCACATGATGGCTCACAACTATCCTTAACTCCAGTTCCTGGGGTTCTAAGTCCCTCTTCTGACCTCTACAAGCACAGGGCACATGATACACATACATTCAGGTAAAACACTCACATACATAACAACAAGTCTGAAGGAAAATTTTAAAAAACAAACCAAAAACAGAATGGATGAGTTCCCCAAAAGTACAGTTGAACAAAATGTGCCAGACCCAAAGGGTACACTCTTTGCTATTCTATTTATATAAAGTTCAAAACCATGATCCAACCTTCATTCAATAAAGATTAAATACACACAAAACCTACCTATGTAGGTATGTAATGCTAATTCCTGGAAATACACTCAAGGAAAATTTCAAGTCCAAAACAAGAGTTATCTTGGAAGGGTGGAATTATAATTTGTTCATTTCTTTAAACCAGTAAATCCACACAAAGTATTTATTGAGAACAGCACCTGGCAGTTAGTAAGCACGTAATTAATGCTGGGCTTGTAAATATTTTCTTATTTAACATTATTAACTTTTGGTTTGTAAAGCAAATAAATCATTTAATGTTCAATTTTATATATGCTCATACCATTCATCATTTTTGGAGCCAAAAGAATAACTCAAGTCCAAAAAAAGCATACTCAGACAAAGAAAAATACTATCCCTTTTTGAGGTTTTGTTGGTGGGAGTACAAGGGAACAAAGTCGGGACCTTAAGCTAGACAAGTACTTTCCTACTGAGCCATCCCTGGCCAGACAACTATCCATTTACATCAGAAATCAGTTTTAATTGATAGCAACAGTCTGAGCAACACACTCAGTAAACAGTACCAGTACTATAAAAGGAGCTGTAAGCCATCAAGAAGACAATAAGCAACAATGCATGAAGCATGGAATGGCAATAAGGGCTATGAGGATAATAAGGGATAAAAATGATTAGGCAGGCATTGCTGTTTCATGAAAAACTGTCATGGAGGTCCCAACAGCAAGGTGAAATGTGAGTGATTCAGGAAATGAAGACCCAAGTTTTGGACTCTCTGAGCTAAAGCTAAAAAAAGCTCTCAGATCCACATACTTGGTATCTGTTAGAAAAATATCCAGGAATCTAGAAAGCAGAATCATAGCTAGTCAGAACACCTAGGACATCACAGGCCATCAAACGTTGGCTTTTACTCTAAGAAGGGAGGTCCTTGAAATATGTTGAGCAGCATCAACATGACTTGATGTTATAAAAGGATCCCTCAAGCTAGCTCTGAGACTAACAGATGGAGTGAGGAGGAAAAGTAAGATCAAGCCAGCAACAAGAGTCAGTGACAGTGGATGGTACCCTAGACCTGGACACTGGAGGAAGGGAAAAGTGGTCACATACTAAAGGTAATGTCAAGGTAGATAAAATAGATTTAAGAATTAATGCGAGCATAATGTAAAATAGCAAGGGTGACTGCAAAATGATTGGCTTACGTTACTGGGAAGGACAGAGTTACCATTCATCTAAGATCAAGTAGGTTGGGTTGTATAACAGAATGCAATACAAACGTTAAAGACAGCTTCTAAGTTTGAAGTTGAAATGGTTGCATTAGAGATATAAACCAGTAGCCTATAGGAGGTACTGAAATTTACAAGACAGAGTAGGAACTTAAATATCCAAGAAGCAGCTTTAGATAAAGAATCAGAACGTCTATACTTCAATACTTCATGCCAGTTACTAAGGCTATGGTCTCTTGACTTATCTCTGCTATTTGCTTAGCCTACTCCCAATTAGACATTCAGTCTAAAGGTCAGATACACTGCTGTCTGGCGGTAAACTAGGAAGGGATAAATATTACCTTACTGCTTGGGGAGGATGCTTTCTATCCAGCAGAAACTCACATCTGTCTTCTATACTGTACCACCGCTAACCTCCTAGTTACACAATCCGACCACCACCCTCAATCGCAAACTACAAAATCAGGAAGAGAAGGCAAAAGCAAGTTCTAAAAGATTAAAATTTTCTGACCACCTGTATCACTTGGGTTGTGGCTGCTTAGCATGGTACTTACACACACCTGTACATACACTATGCTATTTCACATACATTTTGACAAAAGAAACTACTTATTCATGAACACTTAACCTACTTACTGTGTATGTATGAATTGCTCAAGATTTCAGTTAGAGCTTAACTATCTATGAAATAATCTCACTACCAAATGCCAAGACTTGGTATAGACTACCAAGCAGTTCAATTTCCTTAGTAGATGGTCTGTGATTCAGAGTCTCTCAGAGAACCCAGAATGTGAAACCTAATTTTTTATTTTCTATTCATAAAGTAACTACTCAAATTAAAGTTCTGACTATTTAATCACAAAGAACAAAGCAAGTCATTGACACGCACTTTGGGCTAGAGATCTTCACTTTTCTAAATGTGTTCAAGTGAGCTTGTAGCTTCGGTACGTGTAATACGGGTCAAGAATATACTGGGCAAAGCTGAGGTGTTATCTCAACTCACAATGGTGAGCCCAACTCAATTCCAGAAGAGGGGAGGAGATATCGTATATTATCCACTGCAATATAAATATGATCTCAAATCACCTCACAAACTCATCTTACCTAAAATCATAGAAGTCTGCAAATTCCAATGCAGCATCACCATCTGCGAAGAGCTTACAGTGGCTTTTGTCATTCATGTGTGCCTGTACAGCTTCTGTGGAATAGAAGGACTTCCCTTTCTCATTACACCACAAGCAAATTTTGCCAACACCGACTTTCTCTCCTGGTCATGTGGAAAAACATGAAATCAATCTTTAGAAGTCAGGTTAAATCTCACTACTTACCCTCACAAATTGAAAAATATTTCTTCACCAAAAGCAAAATAATTGTACTTACCCAAATATGCAATTAGTCCTTTCAAATCTGAAAGATATTCTATATCAGGAATAAAAAAGCTGTGGACTTTAGTCATATGAGCCACGTTCTTCACGAGGGAGCTTGAATGATGGGAACAAAACAAGCAGTCTGTTACTGGGATGGCGCCGAGGAGGGGCCTCTCCCCAGCCTCTGTATCTTCTGCATCCTGATCCTCTACTCCAGGGTTCTCACATTCCAATCCATCATCGGAATCAATATCTTCCCAATCTTTAAGCCAGAGTTTTGAAAAATAAATTTACTTTTAAAGGTGTGATAAAGTACACACAATCAGACACCAAATGCTTCATGACATATCACAAGTCCCACCCATTCCCTGAAGTCAAGTTCTCTTGCAAGCCCTCAATGTTACCCATTTAATCCCCTCAGACAAGTTTAAATGATAAAAGCCTCTTTAGTCTTTCTTTCTCAGCGTGTGGGAGGCTCTGTGAAATAGTCACTCTCTTCTTTCCCATGCATTACTACCCCAGCCCAGTACTGAACACCAAGTTAGCTGGACTCCTATCTGGTTGAGTAACCGTCTACCATTTGCACTTCACAGGAATACTTTTGTGTATATTATGGTGTGTGCAGGGCTGCTATATGAATGCTTCTGTTTGAATGGATGTGCCCCTTCCAAGTTCAACTTCATCACCAGTGTAACAAATGGGACCTCTTGGAACCTCATGAATCAGTTGACAGCCTAAGAAAAGGACTTAAATGAACTAGCTAGTCTCCTTTTTTGTCCTTTGCTCACAACCCAGATCTCTCTGCCTTTTCCCCCATTAAGCAAAGCCTTAGAAAAATATCCCTCCATAGAGCAGGCCCTCACTAGACAGTCAAGGTGCCAGCAGCTACATTTTTACTTCCCAGCCTCCATGACTGTGGCAAAGTAGGTTCATGTTGTTTATACATTAGCAGGCTTAAGATATTTGGTTACAGAAGCATAAACCGAAGACATGGACACAAAGACTGTCAGTATTAACAGTGCTGTGGAGGTGAATAAATAGCTCATAAAGTAAAGATCCTTGGGGGCTAGCTGGAGCCCCACACCAGGCTTGCAGGCACGGTGAAACCCTCACTCAGTTTGCATCAACTAAGTGGAATGTAAAATCATAAGCCACTCTGAGCACAAACTACAGCAGTGTGACAACAGTATGTCTTTCTGTGCACCAGTGTAACCCTTCCTGATCCAAACTAAGAGAAGCATGTTTCACCAGTTTAGAAAGAAAGCACCTCTATTCTTTTACTCTGCTTTCAATCAATGCCTTAGGTCCTGGATCCACCCCAGAGATGCAGACAGGCAAAATGCCCTGTGGATATGAAGACCAGTGAGGCATTTAAACCACTTTTGCTCTCACTCTAAAATATCCTATTGAAACCCATCATTTTATACAACGAACACACGCTATTTCCTTCTAAACATATTAAGACAACTTCGTATAAATAAAAAAAAAAAATTAAAGCTCGTCTTGTCAATAATAAGATGCTTGAACAATCACTAAAAAATACCGTTCCCTTTCGGGTCCACACGAAGTTTGGTGGGACCGGGAGCAAGCACAAAAGTAGAGGCCTACAATCCATCTGCAGAACAAGTTAAAAGACATAAATCAGTTAACAATTTTAAACCCAGGCAGGATGCCCTGGGCCTGGAACCCAGCTCCCTCGAAGGCTTCGGGAAAAGATAAGAAAGTCAAGGCCAGCCTGGGAAAGGAACACCGTGTCGCCAACGTAAACGATGAAGAAGGCTCGGGCTGGGCCTCAGTGGAGTGCTTTCCTGACATGCGCGGACGTGAGTTCAACGCCTAGGATAGCTACGTCGCTGAAAATGGCCCCAGCACTTCATCTCGATCGGAATGTCTCCTGGAACCGGAGCCTCACCCCAGCCCCGACAGGGCCATTACCTTCGTCGTCGTCTTCCTCTCCCTTCTCCTCACTCTCCTCCCATTGCTGCTTCGCCAGCTTCTTCGCCTGCTGTTCGAACCACTGGAGCCGGGGCGGCTTCTCGGTCGGGTCTCGCTCCGGGGTGCCCCGTCTGCCCGCGCCCGCCGCCCTCCTGGCCTCGTCCGTGGGCACAGAGGGCGCTTTCTTGGGAGACGTGGAAGGCTGGGCCTTGATGGCCTGCTGGATGGCGGCGTTCATGGCATCCTTGTTCACACCGTCCACGCCCAGCCCCTTCTCCAAGTTCTTCTCGTTCATCATCTCCACTTGGCGGCTCACGGCCTGCACCGCCTTCTTCTCCAGCTCCACGTGCCGCCGAGACTTGAGGTGGTTCTCGTAGGCGTTGAACGTGGCAAATTTCTTGCTGCACACGGTGCAGTAGGTGGCCGTGCCCTTGCTCTCCTCCTCCGCCACCGCCCGCTGCGCCCGCACCCGCTCCTGGAAGCCTTCGGCGGTCACCGGGGCCATGTTAGCCACCTTCCGCCGCAGGTTGTAGCGGTGCCAGTCGGTCTTGTAGTGCGCCCGCTGCATCTCCGCGTCGCGGAACGCTACCCGGCAGGTGATGCAAGTATACGTCGCCATTTGCCGGGCCGGAAGGAAGAGACGACCTAGCCAAGAACCTTCTAATCTTAACCAGCCTTCTAGTCTCACAAGCTCCCCAAACACTCCCTCGATTACACTAGACTCTGACTTCCGGGGTCTCCCTGAGGGAACTTCCGGCACACACGGGAAACTATTGACAGCTGGCTAGGAAGTCCCGCCTGTGTCCTTGGCCACGCCCCGGAAGCCGATGGAACTTCATTTCTCTCCCAGTGCTGCTGGATCCGCCCTGTCAATCAGAGGTGGGTGTTCCTGGAAGTTGCTGTCGCCTCCTTATGACTAAGGACGCCTAGCGGTTGTGTCGTGTGCGATGACGAGATTAGAGGGATGGGTATGTGAGAGAAAGAAAATCGTGAGTACCTGGGACGCCTCTGGAAAGGGAGATCAAAAGTGGCGACAGCGTGGGACTTCCGGAGCCCTCTCCTGGCGGGCAGTCTTAGTGACCAGAAACCATGGAGTCCAGACTCATTGCAACGAAGGGGGCAGACGAAACTCTTGAAAGAAAAGGTTTCCTGCTGGGTGCCAAAAGCACAGCCTAGCCACATGCGAGATTTTAAATCCAAGTAGCCATATAAAAAGTCAAACTATGTGAAGTTGGTTTTAATGATCAAAATACTATTTCAGCATTGTACTGGCTGGTTCGTGTGTCAACTTGACACGAGCTGGAGTTATCACAGAGGGACCTTCAGTTGAGAAAATGCCTCCATGAGATCCAGCTGTAAGGCATTTTCTCAATTAGTGATCAAGGGGGAGAGGGCCCCTTGTGGGTGGTGCCATCCCTGGGCTGGCAGTCTTGGGTTCTATAAGAAAGCAAGCTGAGCATGGCAGGGGAATCAAGCCAGCCCTCCATGGCCTCTGCATCAGTTCTTGCTTCCTGGCCTGTGTGAGTTCCAGTCCTGACTTCCTTTAGTGATGGATTTGGAAGTGTAAGCTGAATAAACCCTTTCCTCCCCAACTTGCTTCTTTGTCATGGTGTTTGTACAGGAATAGAAACCCTGACTAAGACAAATTGGTACCAGCATAGTGGGGTATTCCTGTGACAACCATGTTTTGGGGAGGACTGTGGAAGGACTTTGGAACTTTGGGCTAGAAGATCCATTCAATGTTTAGAGCTTTGTAGGATGTTGTGTAGGAGCCTGGAAGATAATGTTGAGAACAGTGCAGAAGATGGAGGCCTGGCTTGTGAAATTTCAGAGGGAAGTTTAAAGACTCTTATCAGGGCTGTTGCTTTTTTGATTGTAGTTTTGGTTAGCTGAGGCTGAAGATACCAAAACTACTAAGCAAAAATTTTGCATTACTGGGACTATTGATGCTGGTTAGCTGGAGCTGAGAAATAGCCGTGATTAAGAAGAAAACAGCATCACTGAGGTGAAATCATCTGGGAAGTGTTTTCTGAGAACACAGAGGCTGTGTTCCAGACATAGCCAAGGTTGTACCCTGTGCTGTGGCTGGATTTGGTCATGTGTAAGAGTCACCCAGGTGGTACTGGTTTTGAAGGCATGAAGGAGTCATGAAGAGCAGCTGAGGCCTGGGCACTGCGAGAGGCCATGGAAGGCCATTGGTGAAGGTGTAGCCTCAGTTGCAATTGACAGCCCAGGACTGAAGGGGCCATGCAAAGGATTTGAGGCTCAGGCTCTGTGAGAGGCCATGGAAGGCCATTGGTGAAGGTGCAGCCTCAGTTGCAATTGAGGACTGAGGGGGTCATGCAAAGGAGTTGAGGCTTGGCACTGTGAAGAGAGCCTATGAGAGGCTATTGGTGAAGCCTAGTTACAACATAAGACAGCAGTGTTTTGGAGATGACCACCAAGAACAGCAGCAGCAGGCATCTGGAGCCTAGAAGACAAGGTGTGTGCTTACAAAGGGCAGAGCTGGAGAAGTGACTCAAGCCCTTGGAGGAGCCTAGAAGATTGTGAGTGGATCGCAGACATTGGATGATTGGAGTTTGATTTTGCTTTTGATTGTGACTATGCCCTGATATTTTTCCCTCTTGAAGGTATTTTAGTGGAGCCCACAGCTAAGAGACTTTGAATTTTTAAAAGACTTGGAATTTTAAAAGATTGGATATTTTAAAGGGATTGAATTTTTAATATGTAAAGACTGAGACTTTTAAAGTTATTTAGATCTTGGGGATGAATAAGAAAGTAAGGGTTGAGGCTTAATAGTGATGTGTTTGTGTGTCAAGTTGACAAGGGGTCAATTGTACTGGCTGGTTTTGTGTGTCAACTTGACACGAGCTGGAGTTACCACAGAGGAGGGACCTTCAGTTGAGAAAAATGCCTCCATGAGATCCAGCTGTAAGGCATTTTCTCAATTAGTGATCAAGGGGGGAGGGCCCCTTGTGGGTGGTGCCATCCCTGGGCTGGTAGTCTTGGGTTCTATAAGAAAGCAGGCTGAGCAAGCCAGGAGAATCAAGCTAGTAAGTAACATCCCTCCATGGCCTCTGCATCAAGCTCCTGCTTCCTGGCCTGTGTGAGTTCCAGTCCTGACTTCCTTTAGTGAACAGCAGCATGGAAGTGTAAGCTGAATAAACCCTTTCCTCCCCAACTTGCTTCTTGGTCATAGTGTTTGTACAGGAATAGAAACCCTAAGACAAGCATCTAAAAGTTAAAAGAATCTGTGATAAGGTTTATGCTCCATCGTCGGTACTAAATTTTGGAGATCCCTCGTGTATAACAGCAATTCATATCAGTCAGTAAATGCCCCATTTCGTTTGCTCGATTTGCCTATATAACCTCATATATATATGGGGCAGTGTTTCCTAGGAAAAGCTTTGTGGGTTCATCTGCACCGCCTGGCTCAAGCAAATCTGAACGGTGCCGAAGCTTCCAATAGAGTTTATTATTCTTACTCGGGTTAGATCATGTTCCCTTTTACTCAAGATCAAGTGGCTTTTCTTTGATTCTAAATAAAATTTAAACTGAGCATTCTCCATCCCTACTGCATCCTCTGTTCTATCCTGCCCTTAACTCTCCCTGCTTCAATCATGATGTCAGTCGTTCTAATAGATGAAGCAAGTGCATTTTTGGTATTGTGTTGGAAATCCTTTGCTATGCTTTCTGCCTGAACATCTTTCTGCCAGCTTGTTCCCTTTGTAGGCCTTTGCCCAAATGCCTTTGAGGAGCTTTTCTAGAGCCTCTTGTCAAAAATAGTGCGGGCACCCCATTTCTTTTATTATTATTATCATCATCATCATATTTTTTACATCCCAAACGTTGCCCACCTCCTGGTCCCCCTTCTCAAAGTTCTTCCCCCTATGACCCCCCCCCTTTGCCTCTGAGAGGGTGCGCCCCTCCCTCGAATAGCCCCTTCCTGGGGTATCAGGTCTCTAGAGGATTAGGCACATCCTCTCCCACTGAGGCCAAACAATGCAGTTCTCTGCCACATATGTGCTTCAACACCCCAATTCTTGCGTCCTTACTAGGCATTGCTTTTTATCACCGTTATCTATTGTGCTGTATTGGATCACTAACATTTAGCTTCAAAACATTCAGTTTCTGTAAGGCAAGCCCCAACTGTGCCCGAGTTAGGTGGTTCTTAAGTACTCTCTCACATGAGTTTATGGTGAACCTGTGGCCAAGGCTGAAGTAACCTAAAGGGTTGAGTATTTTACCATGGCTGGAAGAGTCTCTTCAGAAAAGACTCTCTTGGCTAGTAGCAAGAGATTTTCTTTCCTTGTCAGTTGAGTCTCTCCATAGTAATATTTGGCTTCATAGGGTGGCAGTTAGCTTCCCTTTTGCCTCTGGTGCTGACTAAGTACTTTTACAGTCTGATGCAGGTCAGCTCTTCTAATGTGAAAGGACTGTTCAGAAGTCCATGAACAGCGGAGCGGGGCCAGGTGGACGTTATGGATTGCTTTGAGAGTGGCTACTGCTAGCGTTTGTTGGTTTTCCCAGGCTTAGCAATGGAAGTCCTGCATCCAAGGAAACCTTATAATTACGGACAAAGCCGAAGGGCTAGTCTTACATCATGTTAGTCATCTTGACTGTAAATTCCATGAAAATGGGCTTCCCTTTCATGGCTGCATACCCAACACTAGAATAATACCAGGATGGACTCTATTCAGTGTTTCTTAAAAGTACAATTTTTTAATGCAAAGGCTAAATCTAATGATTTTCCTCCTTTGTTGCAGAAAGTTTTTATTTTGAGATTATACAGAATTTTTGGAATAACAGCTTTCTAGACAGATCTCATATTGAGAAATTATACCTAGTATCCATCATCAACTGAAGTGAGCAAAATAATATGTATTTTCAAGCTTCCCTGCAAAGCAGAAGATAGCTATATTTCTATATTTTTCCTATTTGATTTTGCATTTATTGATATCCTTGATTACCTCTCTGCCTGCTCTTGTTTATTTTCACAGCAGCATCTTTGGCTTCTCAGGGTGCTTTACTTTTCCTCTTCAAGCAACTTTGCTCCTCTATTGATTCTGTAGTGAACTCAAGAGAACAGGCCTTGTAGCCAGTCTAGTTTTCCCTCTGCTAGCAGTGTAACCTTAGCTTTTTTATCCACTAATCTGGATGTTAGTTGTTCTTGCTAGTATTTAGATATGGTGTGTCCCTTAAAGATTCATGTGCCAGAATTTTGTTCCCCAGTGCAACAGTGTTGGAAGGCATTGGAACACTTATGAGGTAATGAAGCCATAGGAGCTTTACCTTAATGAATGGATTCAGGTTTTTGTCAAGAAACTGATACTAGATTGGTCACTACAAGAGTTGTTATTGAACGCTGGTCAGCCTCCCCCATGACCATGTGATACCTTGCTTCCACATGCATCCACTTTCACTTCTGTATTTCTTCCACATGTGGACCAGCAGAGTTCATCCATCAGTGCCAACTCAATAGATGTCAATTCCATACTCTTGGACCTCGAGAACTAAGAACTGAGTATATTTATTTATAAACTTACCAGCCTCAGGAGTTCTGTTATAGCAACAAGAAATAGACTAAGTCATCTATTAAACATAGAGTCTTGAAGATTAAACAGAATACTGTTAGTGTTTCCTATTACTTAGATCAAGGGTTACCATACAGGGATATACAGTGTAAAAGTCAGGTTCTGTAGTCCTGTCTAGTCTTTATTCAGGCCCTTTGGGTTTGCTGCAATAAAATAAAAGCAACCAATCACAATATGTAAACGAATAAGCCCGGGTATATTCTAATAAAAGTTTATTTACAGGTTCTATAATTTAAAATACAGGTAGACTAATGGCTCATGCCTAAAATCTCAGCACTCAGGTGGCTGAGGTAGGCAGATTGCCATGAGTTTAAGGCCTGCTTGTGCTAAAGAATGAGACCCTGTCTCAAAGAGTTAAAATTATTTTTAGTATACATCCCATATATAAATAGGTAACAGTCTGGATTTACCATATCAGTTTGCCACTCCTGCCCTTAAGAAACAATGATTACATCGTCCTGTGAAGTGGGGCTACTATGGTCTTTATTTGTCTATGGGGGAAACAGAGTTCCACAACCAGCAACACTAGAACCATTAAAAATAACAAGTATGGAACCTTCCATGTGGTCCACGAAGACAAGTGAAGTAATATACACTTTTACAGCACTTTCCATCTATTAATATTTCCTGAACTATAAGGTCTTTACAGCTCTAAACCCATTAAGAGAATTTCACAGATTTCTTCTAAACAGGTACTCATATATATATATATATATATATATATATATATATATATATATATATATATAAAGGCTCCTGGGGAAATACAAACAAGTGTCTAATCACCCCAGATAGGGACTGATGATGGACCAAAGTACAGTTCTACTCAAGTCTAGCTTGGCAAACCAGGGAGTTTGTTGGGTTTACTTATAGAGCATGGGGGAGGAGTTACTTATGCAGTGTGGGTGAAGTCAGAAGAGCCACCCCACCAAAAAGTCTCAGCTCTTCCTGGATGATGACTTCTGCAGGCTGCACAGATAGAGCCCCCCTTCACCTAACCTTCCGTACTCTGTAGAGGCTGACACCTCATGAGGTTACATAGAGTTAGTGCAGGGTTATGTATAGCCAGCTGGAAGGCTCAGGAGGAGGTGCCTGAGATCTCAGAGGAGGAGCTGATGACCCTTCCCATCCCCTCCTCGGTAAGAGAATGCCGACAGCCCAGATCTTGAGGGTTGCCTGTAAGTTTTCACAGCTGCTCTGTGGACAGATTCCTACAAAACATTCTAACCCGAATGCTGCAGTGCAAGTGGAGAGACAGTATGCATTGAGACAGTCCTGGGACTGCCATGGTCTGTGAAAACAGTTTACCAAGGGCTGCACGATAATGTCCTGCAACTAATAAAGGTGGACACATAACTATATAATTACAAACAAAAATACTAAAATAGGTTTTAATTTGCACATACTTGTAGCCTTATATCAATAGCATGTTGGCATTTACCAGTTTTCAAAGGGGAGAAAATTGTGCTTTTTAAAATAAGTTCACATTTTCAAATAAGTACCTTCGTTTCGATTGCTATGGGCTCAGGGCTAACCTGGGCAACCTAGCAAGGCCCCTCCCCAACCAAGTCTGTGCATAATACTGAAATATGAGGATATTTGCTAATTATAAAGCTTTGATAACAGTTTGTTTTCCCCATGTTCTATGAAGGTAGGCAGGAAGAGATTTCATCCCTTTTGAAGATCTTCGGTGTAATAAAAAGCAGCAGTGTTTTAGAAGGGCAAAATGCAAGCCTGGGCTAACCTCCACCTCGGACTTCAGGGTTCTTGAGCACTGATTTCTGGTTCTTACCAAAATACACGACAGTGTGTGCTGTTCCCATTGTATGACTTTCCTCAGGAAACAAGGAAACTTTTTCTGTAACTCCTCTATAATTAAAATAATTCATGTTGGGGGGGAGGCTCCACCCTCTCAGAGGAGAAGGAAAGGATGGGGAGAGGGACTTGGGGGGGGGGACCAGGAGGGGTCGGGGCAGTGATTGGGATGTAAAGTAAATAAATTAATTAATGGAAAAAATAAAAGAGTTCACGTTTTAACAACTACATTCCATATGCATCTTACATGTATCCAGTTGTTTTCATATTGAGAAAATCCTGTAGTTTGTATAAATTCTCATGGCAATGGATATGCACTCCCCTTCTATACCAGATCCCTAAAAGCAGACACACTGTTCCTACCGAAAGCACACATACACTTCAACACCTATGTTTGAAATAGAAGCCCCAGCAGTCTCCTTGCTCTACTGTGTGAATTAGTCACAGATTCTTGCCCAAGTCATACTGACATGCACGGGATTACAGTGCTCTTCTCTGTACTCCCCCACACTGGTGACTCTTCCTACCGATTCTTTTAATTTGTATTTAGATTTCTTTTTGTTCCTCTATCTCTATCCAGCCTTCTTTAGTTTATCTTCTCTTTTTATTTTATTTAATCTTTTTTTTTTTTACACTCCAGATTTTATTCCCCTCCCGGTCCACCCTCCGACTGTTCCTCATCCCATACCTCCTCCCCACCCTGTCTCCACAAGGATGTCTCCACCCCCTCCCTCCCCTCTCCACTCCCTGGGGCCTCCTGTCTCTTGAGGGTTAGGTGCATCTTCTGTTCTCTGCTGTATATGTGTTGGGGGCCTCATATCAGCTGATGTATGCTGCCTGGTTGGTGGTCCAGTGTCTGAGAGGTCTTGGGGGGGTCCTGGTTAATTGAGACTGCTGGTCCTTCTACAGGGTTGCCCTCCTCCTCAGCTCCTTCCAGCTTTCCCCTAATTCAACCACAGGGGGCAGCAGCTTCTGTCCACTGGTTGGGTGTAAATATCTGCATCTGACTCAGTTACTTGTTGGGCGTTTCAGAGGTGAGTCATGCTAGGTCCCTTTTTGTGAGCACTCCTTAGCCTCAGTAATAGTGTCGGGCCTTGGGGCCTCCCCTTGAGCTGGATCCCACTTTAGGCCTGTCACTAGTTTATCTTCTTGTAAGCTTGTCCAGTAATTTAAAACATGATCTTTGATTACTGATCATTATAATTTTTTTTTCTTCAGTGAAGAAACTACTGACCATTTTTGTTGTTTTTTAAATGTCATAACTAAGAATATTTTCTAAATGAAGAAACATACACATAAAAAGGAATACTGGTAACAACTGTTTTATAAATATGTGGCTGTATTTTTCTTCACATCCAGCAAATGTATTGAATAGGATTCAGATATATTCTTCCCAGACTCACAGAGTTTCAAGATTTTCTAACACAAATTTACATTGGTACCAAAATGGGCAAGAAAATGAAGGCACAGGCTCACTTTGTATCAATAAAGGACATCAAACACGGCTGTGAGGCACTAATGACATAAGCACAGAAGGTCAATCAAAAATAAGCAAGTGGTCAGAGTCCTCAGGAGCTTCTCTCCTGCTTACATTTGGCAAAATTCAGTCTAGATAGTTTAATACCTCAGAAAGAAAAAATAAATAAATAGAAGATGGTACATTAAAAGATCAAGTTATCTGCGATTAGTCTTTAGAGATGAAACTGAAACACAGATTTCTGTAGTCTTAGATTACCCTTCCTTTGTAAGGGTCTTGTGTGTCTGTGTAGAAATGCCAGCTATAACTGAAGATTTGAGATAGTTGCTGACATGGTCCCTCAGTCCTACTAAAAGATTGTTTCACAAAAACAACTATCTTGGTTTCCACTGTAAGTCAAATCTGATTATGTAAAGGTGATCAAAAAAAAAAAAAAAAAAAAACAACTTAAAGGAAAAAACATAGTCTAGCTTCCCAGTAAGAAACGGATTACATATTGAGACTGCAGTGGCAGAGATGCAAACTTTAAAGTTCAAGCAAGTTCCTCTGTTCTGCATTTGTAAACTGAAAAGAAAAAAAAAAAGTTTTTTATCACTAATGACCACATCACTCATGGACATACCAGTAGCTAGTTTCACAATCCTAGGAGACTATAACAATGCAGAAACATCAGATTCGGCTCCCATCTGAGTGTGCAAAATAGCGTGCACTTACCATTGCAGACATTACAAGAGCATCGTTAAGACATACATAACTGCCTGCTTCTGTGGGTCAGTACCACCTCTTTTCAAGACTAGATGTGGCAGTCAGTAGAGCATGCCACGTGACAAGTAAGCCTATGTCTACAACTGTAGAAATAACATGGAAATATTTCAGCCTATAGGTAGTACTTATTTTTAACGCTTTTTTTCCTAGAAAATTAATTTTGATAGCACATCCATAGCCCTTCAACTACAAACATTTTGATAATTTCTCCTTTTTACATTAAAATCTACCAGAATTTGATGAACTGCTTCCAAGATGAGTAGTAAGAAGGGAGCTGATACAGCATGTGGTCACAGCTGTCATTTTTTCCAGCAAGTTATGATAAATCTGCATGCTTGAAAATTATAAAGAAAAAGAATACTTATAGAAAGACCTTAATAGTTTGATGGGGTTTGGTGTAGGTTTTTTCTCTTCACTTTACAAACAGCCCCTAAGCACTTATGACACCACAGAATGTATATATGTAACTATAAAGTTCATTTCCATGCTTATTACATAAAAATAACTATCAGAAATGTCAGTCCGTCATTATCAGCTGATACATAGCCAACTCACTATAGAAGGGAAAAAAAAATCTAAAGTAATTAAAGCTTACAATTCCATTTTTTTCCATTTTTCCCCCTGCTTGTTTGACATTTTTGGGTGGTTTATCTGTGCTCTGCTGCAAGCTGATTCCTGGTTAATGACCTCCAAGCAGATTTGAAAGGAAGCCCGAGGACTTCTTACTTTGCTGGGCTTCTGCCCCTTGGTCTTGTGTTAGTCCCAGCTCACTCTCAATTTGATCTAGCTCTGCCTGGTCAAGTAGTTCAAAATCATCCCCCTCCTCAGTGTCCGTGTCCTCTCCTGCAGTGGGTACCGCCTCAGCGAGAGCCTGCCGGGCCCCTTCTAGCTGGTCTTTGATTGCAGCTGTCATGGCAGCCGTGATGACATCCCCAGCCAGGTTGCTCATCAAGTGAAGGGCTTGGTCGCTCTTAAGAGGAAGTGAGAGGCCAGCTGCTGATTGCCTGTCTTTGCTTGGTCTGTGAGCACTGTCCAACTGTTGCTTCTTTCTCTTTAGCTCTGTGGGTAAGCCAAGGCTTAATTCATCTTCATCATTTGTTCCCGTCCCATTTTCCAGAGAGGGAAAATCTGAAAGATCTCGAGAGAAAACTTCCTCACTGGGCCGGTCAAGATCTATAAAATGTATAACAGAGATTGGTGAGTAAGTGCCAGAACACATCTGAAGTAAGAGCTGTCTACAGTGACTTTGACCTGAACCCTCAGAGCAGCTACAACCAGTGGTCTACTAGAATCACTGTTCCCACCTATTAGACCCCTACTGAATCTATGACAGTATCTCTCCACAAGTAGATAAATACTATATATATTTTCCTTGTGTTTTTAGCTTTCCTATCAAGCATAAAATAGTGTATATAAGGATATTCAACTTTGCCTAGTATGAGCTATAGGGGTTAACTAAAGTTTTTGGTGTTGCTAATTTTCTTCATGGTCAATTCAACTGGACTTAAAATTACATAGGAGACACTCCTCTAGGCATGTCAGTAAAGGTGTTTCCAGAGAGGTTTAACTGAGGAGGGAAGATCTACCCTGAATGTGGTCAGCACATGGGTGACTGAATAAAAAGATGAGAGGGAAAGCAAGCTAAGCACCAGCATGTGTTTCCATCTGCCTTCTGACAGCATTAGCATCTGCCCCATGTTCTTGCCACTGTGGCTAGAGCAGTCCTCACCACGCTCTTCCACCCTGAGGGGCTTCACCCCCAAGGGGCGAGCCTCAATCAAGTCTTTTCCAGGTTGCTTTTATCAGGTATTTGTCACAACGATGGGTAAAGTAACTAATACAGTGTTCGTCATAATAATTCTATCCTGCCCTTAAGATGGTAACTATCTTGAGCTGAAGAATATACATATGATTATGTAAGGGGCCGGTAAGATGGGTCAGTGGGTAAAGAGGAACCTGGCAGCCTGAGCTGAGTTCCTGTAACCCACACAAAGGTAGAGGAAAGAACTCACACTTCAGTTAAAGGTACTGTGAATTCTGGTACATCCAATGTTAGACCAACATTAGAGACATTTGTAAGCAATGTGAGATGACAAGGCAGACTGACTTTTATTCCTACTTTTAAAATTACATTTTAATTATTTGTGGGCCTGGGGGTGGCAGGTGCCACAGTGCATGTGTGAGGGTCACAGGAGTCATTTCTCTCCTTCCACCACGAAGGTCCCAAGGGTGGGACTCAGGTCATCACGCTGACGTCGGGTGCTGCATTGCTAACATTTCAGTCTCTCCAGAAGAGAGTCGTCCCGATAAATGACCGCTCGGCGTTCCCTCCCGCCGGTCGGTAGGAACCAGTGATGTCCTTTCCCTCTAAATGGACTTAGCTATTCTGGAGAGTCCATTTAACTAGAATTATAGAATTGGTGGCCTCTGCATCTGGCTTCTTTTCGCTGTACCAGGTACCAGTGCTCCATTCACTTTCAAATCTAAGTTATGTCCTCTGTGCAAATAGTCCTCACTTTATGGAGCACTCAGTGGTTGTTGGGAGCTAAGTAGTCTTTCCTGCATTCAGTACCAATAAAAGTAAGAGAACCCAGAAGCATCAGATTACCATCAGAAGTGTCTGTCTGCGGAGTGTACCCCTCCGAAAGGTTGAAGGTCCCATTATCAGTCCAAGAGACTTCTGACACATCTGTGTCTGACACAGATAACTCTTTGGCAGCAACTGTGAGGCTAATCTGTGTCAACAGAAAGACCAGTGGCACATTTTAAACTGAAGAAAATCTTTTTTAAAATCCATATTACCCCCTAAATTTTAAAATAAAAAAAATCAATGATCTTTTCCTTTGAGATTACTCAGTCATCTCATAAAACAGAAGATCGACTGTGTCATATAGAAATCTCTTAGGACAGTTCATCTATTCTATGTAAACAAATGGCCAGACCACACAGAAATAAGTTGACCAAAAATACCTTAGGACAAAGAGCTGAGAAGTCTAATTCACTGTCATCCTTGTGACTTTTTTCTTTATCTGCTTCTGTTGAGGAAAGGGGGGGGGCATTTAGTTTCCTCCAAAGCTTAGACATAGACCATTTATTTTAATATATCCTCCTCACATCCAGCTATACATCCCAGTGCCTCCCTGTAATTGTTTGTATTGAAGAAGCGACACATATTTGCAAATGTCTGCTTTCCAGGGGAAATGGTCAACATCTGTGTTCTCACAGATGACCCAGCAGCAGCCCTGGGACTTGGTGACAATGCAGACTCTGGTGCTACCCTAGACCTCCTGAGTCAGAATCTGTACAGTGCTGTACACTCCAGGTCATTCTGATGCATCCTACAGTCTGAGAAACTGTAAAGTCATATATATATATATAATTTATTACATGTATTAGTTTCCTTAATCACACTAGAACTTCCCATTTCTTCTCTTGTTATTTCAGTCTCCTCTTATATGGTTCCCACACTTATCCTTACATGGCTCCCACACTTATCCTTACTTCTGAAATTTTCAATAACCCAGCCCAAATAAAATAAAGTACATCATACATAACAAAACATGGAATTGTTGAAACCCTGTCTCCTTCCCCTGCCAATCTGTGTACTCTGTGACTTATTTACATTTCTGTTCTTTGACAGTCTCGGGTATATGTATAATGAATTTTGGTCCTGTACCTCTCTGTTGTCCCTACCCACCTGCTGCCCTTCTTCCCAACACCTCTCCTATTCTCTTGTCTTCATTGTGTGTGCCCCCTGAGTTTAAATAGGGTTGACTGAGTGAACATGGGTGGGCATCTTTACTGAAGCGTGGGCAACGTGTCAGTGCTACACTACTGAAGAAAGCGACTCCCCTGCCGGCAGCCCCGTTAGTTGTCAGTATTCTTCAGGGAAGAGTGGGAACTCAAGAGCCCTGCCCCCTTCCAGGATGAAATGGTGACAGGAACCGCCATGTGCCTCTTGTGTAGGTTACCTCTCTGGGAGTGAGTTCATGACTGCAACTGCTGTGTCATCTCCAGCAGACCTCTGACTCTCAAAATCTTTCCATTCCGTCTGGTCATGTGGGGTGATTATATCCCTGTCCCATTTAGGAGCATGCACAATGTGTATTTTAAGTCAATTTACTTAACTGTCCATTTGAGAAAAGAATATAAACCCGAATAAGAAAAGACTACACAGATTACACAGGTAGCTTTTACAGTACCAACTGAGTAAAAGTTGCATTTTTCACACACAGAAAGAATATTCAAACTAGACCTACCGGATCTCTCACGTTTCTTCTGGTTAATATATTCTCCAATTCCAAAATCTAGTTTTAATAGAATTGACTTGACTTTGCTGTATACTTTTTGTCCGATATCATTACATTTAAACAGTGGGCACAAAAAAGCAAACAGTACTGAAAAATAAAGAAGAAAATAATACAGGTAAAGAAAGTGTTCGTTCTGAATGCTTACATTTTAGTATTTTACAAGATGATGTTTCATTCATGGGGAAAGCAGCAGCTTTGTTGTTAGAGTGATCCGCTCCTAAGTTTTATTCTTACTCTGTGGTAAAAATATACTTTACCCCCCCACACACACACACGCACACACACACACATAAAAACTTATAACCACTGTCCTCGGCTAAAATCTTACTTTTGTTTAAGACTGCCACTTACCATGAGGACATGACTACCCCTTACTAGCTTCTGGTCAGCAGCACTGGGATGGTGTTTTGTGGGGTTGCGGCAGCTGGGCGTGTAGCTGAGCTCAGCACAAACAAGATGGAGAATGCCTTCCTCCTATCTCTCCTTCGCCAAGCACTTTTCTCACTTATTTCCTACAAAATGAGCTCCAGTAAACTACCGTAAGCTCCGTCTGGAAGACAGGATTGAGCTTCAGCCGCTTGCCGGGTGTGCTGCGCGTTAGGAATATGGAAGAAGGGAAGACAGCCACGCTGGCCGCAGTGTGTGTGCAGGGCCTGTTGTTTGCTTGGTGTTACTCATCTTTAGAGCCCAGTGGAGTATATGTGAAGCTCAAAAGCCAGCATAAAAAAGGAAATGTGGGGTTAGCAGAGATACTGCCCTGCTGAGAGCTAACAGCCAGATCTTCATGTGGTTTAGGAAACACAGAATATATAATGTGAAGATCTTTTTAGAGTTATAATTCACACATGACAAAGTCCATATAAAGTTATCATTTAATAAGCTGTGACATGTAATCAACTAAGAGTCCTTGGAACAATCAAAACAGTTAACAGTTTACTACAAGCAAGTTGCTTCAGGTCGTTATTAATCCTTCCTTTCTGCCTCTTGCCTCTCCCTGACCCCACCCAACTCATCCCTGGCAACCACCAATCTTTGACTGTCCTAGAATTATATATAAATACAACTATATAGTACATGCTCTGGCTTTTTCCATTCAGCCTATTACCTTGAACTTTATCTATAGTATTGCATGTATCAATTTTTAGTGCTGGCCAATAATCCATTATCTGGATAGAGCACAATTTATCCATGTCTCTGTAAGGCTCATATGAATCGTATCCCTTTGTGCTACTAAAACCAAACCTGCTATGAATATTTGTGTTTAACTATTTGCAGAGATGTATCCACCTGTCTCTCTTGGGTAATAGCTAATTGCGAGACAGTCAGCTAGATAGTAGACACAGCCATCCAGTTTTCTGATTGTACCATTCTACCTACCTACCCCTAATAAGCAAGAATTCGGGCTGCTCTGTATCATTGCTCTATATTTGATGTGATGTTTTTAATTAAGGTCCAGAGGCAGAAATACATTGGTATCTCACTGTGATTTTACCTTTGGTCCCACAAAACATGCACAAAGGCAAAAGTGCAGGTATGTTTGTGCAGACTGGGGCATATTGCTTAGTTAAATATTCATAAATCATTTAACTTTTTTTTATGATCCTGCATTTTGCATCTGTGCTTCCAGATGTTTAAGTATGAATGTCTCTAGGAGACAGGAGAAATGTCATGCTTAGGAGACTTGTTTAATAATTCAGAGCTTACCTTTACCCTTCCAAACTAAGCCGATGATCTGAAAGCACTGATGGAGCCGTACGTGTCACACAAACTAGCCAAGCGTTTTTTACTATACTTACACAGCAGGTAGCTGAGGATGACCCCAGGAATGTAACTTCCCAAGATTGTAAAAAACGTGCACACACTGCAGACCAGGAGGCAAAACTAGAAGTAACAGAAATGGCATGGGACAGTTATCCACAACAGCAATACAGGGTAGAACACCCAAAATGTGTATGTTATGTTAATTATGCCACGTGTTTCTTCAACAGCACATTTTATACTTAGGAATACCGAGGAAGCATTTGAACACTTCAGAATAATCAACTTGCTGGCAGAGGAGCTAATTCTCAAATGACAAGTTCCCTTATTCAGGCCTGTTGATGCACTACTGCCAGGTGTAAGAGACTCAAATAGTAACAAGTCCCCAGGAACAACTTTTACTCACCCTGATAAGTAAATCACAACTTCATAGTACTGCCATAAAACCACTGAAGTCCATAGACAGACCCACACATGTTACAGGAGTGCCTATATGAGTCTGATGTCATTTGTACTGCTGGAAACCCTCTGGCATGAATCTGTGAACATCACAATCCTCCCTGACTGTATCCACCCACGTCTGGGTTACCCCAAAGCTAAACCAAGTGAAATGAAACTTCGGCAGTGAATTCTATTTATTTTCCTCCACTCTGTCAATTACAGAGCAAGAGCAAAATCTTTGGTCTTAAGAAATTTTAAAACAGTCTTAGAAAACTGTCCTAGGTCACAAAGGAAACATCAATATAGAAAGGTTTCTTCTTTATTCTTCACTTGTTTTCTACACTCTGCTCATGAGGTGTCTAATTTTCTATGCATTATTTTTAAATGGGAGTAGTGAATTAAACTGCCAAGCAAATTCACTAAGGGGATTTCAAAAAATAGGAAAAGATACACATCTCTTGCCAAAACCTGATTAAGAGAAAGAACAAGGACTCGGGTAACTGGTATTTCATTCCGTGTGGGTAACAGAATTCGGATGGACATGTGGAACAAAACTAAGAGCCTTGAAAGAATTTTGAATTCTAGAAATGAAGAAATGTCTCAGAAGTTGAAGGAAGAAAGACGTGAACACAGACATGACTATGCCCAGAAGCCAGATGTACAAAGGGACTTGTAATCTCCCGTGTTCTGGAGCATCGTAACCTCCAACTAATGGGCACTAGTTAAAAGGACTAAGGCACATTAATGTAATACACAGTAGACATTGTAGGTTCAGAATCTTCCAACACTACATGATCATGTCATGTCGGTCACGTGCCTCGAATATGTATCAATTCTAAAACTGACTGTGGTTAATGAAATCCTTAAGAATACAGCACTGCCAATTCGATATAGATGAACTGTTTCCAGGCACTGTTCTATACTCAGCACTGCTGAAGTGATGAGACTGTCTGTACAGAGCCCACGGAGGGGATCTTAATGCTGGGATTTCCAGCTCTGCTTTCCAACGACTGGTCTGCTGATGGCCCTGCCCCTCACCCAAATAAAGTCCTGCTCACAGACTTCAAGTGTGCATCTTTCCACGCAGTCCCTCTCAGCACTTGAGACTTTTCCTGAGTGGGATTTTATCTTAATTACAAAACAAAACAAAATTTAAAAATCGAAATCATCAAAAACCCACTCTTATTCCAGTTGCCTAACCACAATGAACGTTTTTGCTAAAGCGTGTTTGATTTCTTCATCCTTTGTGTTGTTATTCCCGGATGGGGGTCTTGCTGTGTAGCCCAGCTCACTAGAATTCATGATCCTTCCACCTACCCAGTGTTGGGACCACTGTGAGCTCCATACTCAGCAAGTTTCCTTCTATCAACCAAACCAGAATCTCAGCTACAGTTTTAGATTGTAAGTGAGACTCAGTTACCTCTGAACCCCTAAAAGGACTGTCTTTATCTCAACTGCCTTTGATTTCAGAACCAGACCACAAATGATAACCAAAGTTCTTAATAACACCCTTTACGTTTCCTTTTGGTTTTAAATATGGCAAAGCCCTATCTCAATTCCTTCTAAGTAGTAGGCCAAATAAATCTCTATAATATATAAATGCTTGAGAGTTTAACATGTGACCATGGCTGAGCCTATAGTATGTTCAAATTAGAGAGTCTTGTCCAGCTAAAACAGGTCACCTCATCTGTTCCCAAGTTACATTGAGTATTTAAAAACTTGCCTTGCCAGGGCTCTGCTGTTTAAAAAGAGACATTTCTTGAAGAAATATGCTGAAATTCATCCATGATTCTGCAATGCAGTGGCTCAGTCTGGGTCTTTCATCTGGCTTGGAATTGATGACTTCCCAGCTAAAGAGAGGAAAGAAAATGTAATTGAACATCAGCGACCATAACAATAACACCAGCAACAGCGTTCAACCACCGAACAGTCATAGCTTCAGCAAATATTTATTGAAGATTACTGTTGACCTTACTATGCTCTGAGTTCTGAGAGCTAACCAGCCAGATACCCAACTCTAAAAGCTTAGATGCTGACAGAAACAGCTAGCTACACAAGTGTTCCAACACGGGAAACCTTAGGGAAGCCAGGACTGAGGCTCTGTGACATAGTTCCTAAAGAACTCATTGTTTTAGCTCAGACCTGGGATGAATTACTACATTACCCCAAGTGTTGACTATAGAACATCACAGTATATATAGAGGCCCTAGAATAGTGAAAGATGATATTTCTACCCTGTCCAGCCTTGCAGTGTGGTGGCAGAAACATGAATCAGGAGAAAAACAATGAGTAAAGCTTATGGGGAGGAGGCATAGGTCATGCTGAGCCTTGCAGCACGTGTTGAAAACTTAAACCCTAAGGATAAGAAGCCACGGCACACTTAAAGAACCGAGGACATTGGACATATAATTATTAATAACACCAACAATGTGTTCTCAATATATGCGGTAGCTGGCCAACTCTAGAAAACTGTTAATTCAGTGCTGCCTTACTATCTGGATACATGCTGTGTCATATGTGTAGACATGCCACAGAGTATGAGCGCAAGTTCAGAGGTCAACTCCGCAAAGTGTGTTCTCTCTTCCCACCTTTCTGTGGATTTTGAGGATTAGCCCTAGGTTGCCAAGGGTTCTGCATCAAATGTCTTTATTTGCTGAGCCGTCTCACGGGCCCCGTACTCCCTATGTTTCTGAAGTATCTTTCCCTAGTCATATCACATTACACACACACACACACCGGTCACTTTGTTTAGATGCTAGAACTTTTCTCTGAAGGCTGCCTTTAGGATTTGTGTCTCAAGGATGACATCATACATTTTATTTAGCAAGCAATGCCCTAACGTTGGAAATGAGCCTAGTATAATACTCAATTCCCGCCACAGAGGTCATGTTAAGGACTTTTTGATGGACTTCAAGTGGGCATTATCTGTTAATTTATTCACATTTTCAGTAAAATATGATCAATTTTCCCCTTTGAGCCTTTCATCATGATGAATATATTAATTATTTCTAAGGCTTGAATGCCGATGCTATTGTTTTTCTATAAATGTCTACAAATTTGCTGGGAAGAAAATACTCAATTTGTAACTGATTTTCACTGATGTAGGAAACCACTCAATTTCTCTACCTTGAGAAAAATCTCATGTAATTTTTTTAAAAACAACACATCCCTTTATTTCCAACATCGATATTAGCAAAACAAATAATTGTTATAATCCCAAACAGAAATACACTGTATATGGACTGAAAATACTATGAGACAAATGACTTTGGAAAATGTAATAAATGCTGGAGACAAGAATAAATGTTCAGATTGTACCAAATACAATTTGATGGAGATAGGACTTGAATATAAAATAGGAATTCGGAGATGAAGAAAGGGTATCACTTCACATTTATGGAATGTGGACCCAAAAGAATTGATTGCTGGAATATAATTGCTAAAAATTCTGTATTGAGGAGCTGGAGAGATAGCTTAGTGGTGAGGAGCACTTGCTGCTCTTTCAAAAGACTCAGGTTTGGCTCCCAGCACATACTCAGCAGCTCAGAACCATCTGTAACTTCAGTTCCAGGATCAACTACTTCTTTGAACCTCCACATGGAAGCATATATGCAGTCCACAGATATACATACAGCAAAACACCAATTCACATAAAGATAAAAATTTTAAAAACAAATTAAACTGATTATTATAGGAATATGCATCTCTATAGTCTCCACCTGAGTCAACCATTCATTTACGTTATCATATTATTATGGGTAACAGAGTTATACGATTTGGAATAAGGTCAGACATTATGTCAGTTTTTCACATTCCTTCATGTTATAGATGGAGAACATTAAGCCCACCAAGTTGCCTCACCTACTTAGCGACAGAGTCAAGACCTAAGAACAAGGTTCCTGATTCCCAATACTGTTGTACATAAACAATGTGACTCTTCAAACAACAAATAAATTCACTGCTACCCTTAGAAAAACATGTTATTATTGAGAATAAGGAACATTCCCTGTTTCCCTTCTTCCTAGAACAAAAAAAAAAAAAAAAAAAAAAATAAGAACAGTGATTGACCAACACCAGTGTGGGTTCATGCAAGATCAAGCCCTTCCAGGAAAGGAGAGCATGTCATGTGCAGAATCCAAACACTCAGCGGAAACTAAGACCCATGCGTAGTGCTGGGGGTTAGGACAAGTGACGTCTGCACGCCACTTGTTGCTCCATCCCAAAACTCTAGGTTTTCCTAGAAAGCCTGGGAAACACATAACAGAGAAGTAATTTCTATGAATCCTGGACAAAGTCTGGGAACCGTCTTTTCTCTATGGCTGTCTTATCATCAGCCTTGCGGCAACTGGTACGCACAGAAGGCCCACCATCATACAGGGAAGTGAAATGCCTTTAGCCTTCGAAGCAGTTCTAGATTTTACCAAGTTCTTAACCAAAGACCACACACCATCTTTGATGAAAGTTCCTCTAAGGGAGAAAATAAATAAATAAATAAATAAATAAATAAATAAATAAATAAATGCTCAATACCATTTACTTACATTTTCTTTCAAAAGAAAAATACTGTAGTTTTTCTAGCAAGGTACTCATCAACCCCAAGCCCCAAACTCCCTTGTCAACAGCTGAAGGATTTATAGTCTGTAAACATAATATGATGGCTCCTTGGACAAGCAGCCCCTTTATCAACAGGAACGAGCTTTGAATTGAATTCTAAGCCAATATCCTTGCTTTTCTTCCTCCACTGTCCTGTTAAACTATAACTAGCCCTGTGCATGATGTGTGCAAGTCCACCCTTTGGAGTTTTTCATTGGTGGTGTCTGGCTCCCAGGCTACTGAAATGGGCCTGGACCTCACTTGAGAAGATCCTGGCTGAGCAGTTTGGGGGAGGCTCAGAAACTTGAAAGAATAAATGTCCCAGGCACTCTGAACCATGTGTTTCTTATCCTAAGAGTCACTGTGAGCAAATTATGTGGAAGTATTATTTTTAAAAATAGAGACAGAGACATTTACTAGGGCTAGATGGTATATCAGGGTCCAGATTTCCTCCCTTCCCTGGGCCTTAGGCAAAGAAGGAGAGAGACATGAAGAACCAAAACTCTTATGATTACCTAGCTCACTGCCTTAACAGTTTCCAGAACCCAGAGCAGGGACGAACCACCCTGGTGGGATTTGTCATCTCCCTGAATTGATCCAAGAGTGAGGAGTTTGCAGGCCCAAGATTAGGTAAATAGAGAATGCACTTAGTAGGACCGCATGAGAATCCCCTGACATTTTCAGCAGAGGATTGATATGTGTGCCTGCATGAGGAACCCAGACAGCAGAAAAGGATGAATGTGTAGAAAGAGCAGTGTCTGCACCAGAAGACTCCTTGTCCCCCCCAACTCAACTAGAAAAACCTCAAAACCCACAGTCATTGATAGAGTACCCGGTGGGATCTTGGCTCAACAGCCAAGAATCAGCTCTGAACTAAGTGCTGCCCTGGTCCTGGAGGCAACTTTTACAACCAGGCTCCCAAAGGGCCACCCTGATTCAGTTGTTCAGTAGGTTTCAAAAAGTGAAATAGGTCTGAATGACTTTAAAACAAACAAACAAACAAACAAAAAAACCTTTTGTGCATGTCTTTTGCGTTATTTTGTACTTCTTTTCCTTTAAAATGATAGTAATCAGGGCTGGAGATGGCTCGCCAGTTAAGAGCATGCACTGCACTTCCCTAGGGCCAGAGCTTAGTTTCAAGAATGCCCACTTTGGGCAGCTCACAACTGCCTGAAATTCCAAAGCCAGAGGGAGCCAACACCTCCAGCCTCTTTGGATAACTACAATCATGTATACAGAGTCCCACAAAACAGGTAATCTTTAAAAATATAAAGTTAGCAAAAGCAAGGTTTGAGGTTTTTTGTTTGTTTGGGTTTTTTGATAGCCTAGGGTGGCCTTCAACTTGCTATGTAGCTAATCAATACTCTTGATTCTCAGGTTTCTTACTTACAGGGTGCTAGAATTATAGGCATGTGCCATCTGGCCAGCAAAAAGTGCTGCCTGTAGTTTAGCACTTAACTTGAAGGAATTCTCATGTGCTATCTGTGGCTTCACCGTGTAGGACACAGTATTCTCCATTAGGGGGTTCTCTAAGATTAGGAAACATGACAATCAAAGCTCTTAAAAACAAACTGTCTTTCTGAAAGAGGGGAGATGTGCTAGGGTTTGACCACTCACAACACTCGTACTGAAACAAATGAGTCTTGGAGTCATTTTCAAAAAGTAAGATCTCTTGTGGGCACTTCACTTCTGTTCCGATGAGGACACAACTAAGTACTCACTTACTGTTACTCTTCTTGACCCCAGAGACTTCAAATGAGTAGGCATAGCCCTCAACCAGTAAGATTACTGACGTGACAACATAGTGCCTGAGAACACATACCTATACACACACGGTACACACACACAGAGAGAGAAAAAGAGGGAGAGAGGGAGAGAGAGAGGGAGGGAGGGACGGAGGGAGGGAGGGAGACTTCACACATGTAAGTCACCTGTTAGAAATAGCTTTTAACCTCAAGCTACTAGAGAAAAATTAATTTGAAAACTAAGGGGGTTGGATAAGAGAGACAAACTTGTTAAATACAAAATGTTTTCATTGCTGTAGACCTTATGGGATAAACTTGGAGCTGTGTGGTCATAGACGGCCCCAAAGTGCAAAGTATATTTAAAACTGAAGACTATTTTTCAAAACAAAACATATTTTTAAGATATCAAAACTCAAATTTTTTCACATATTTTTAACTTTAGGTTAAAGAGATAATTACCAAAGAAAACGGATGGGAAAGAAAGAAAGGAAAAACCAAGTGTGTGTGCATGTTTGCTGTTTGTGTGAGTGTGTGCTGTGTGTGTGTATGTGTGTGTGCTGTATGTGTGTGTGTGTGCTGTGTGTGCTGTGTGTACTGTGTGTGGTGTGTGTGTGTGTGTGTGTGTGTGTGTGCTGTGTGTGTGTGTGTGTGTGTGTGTGCGCTGTGTGTGTGGTGTATGTGTATGTGTGGTGTGTGTGCTGTGTATGTGTGCTGTGTGTGTGTGTGTGTGCTGTGTGTGTGTGTGTGTGCTGTGTGTGTGGTGTGTGTGTGTGTGTGGTGTGTGTGGTGTGTGTGTGTGTGTGTGTGTGTGTGTGTGTGTGTGTGTTGGGCGGGAGGGCTAGAATATAAATGAATCTTGATGGTCCCATTTGAATTCTTGGTACTGCTAAGACCAAACAAGAAGCAATGTGCAAAGCAAGGCCATCTGCAGACTAATGCCAATTTCCCTTTGTATAAAGCTGGTTTTCAGTTTTGTTTCTGTCATTTGTAACAAAAATAAAGTACTAACAATTTTTAAGCTAAAATAATGGAAAACTGTACATTTTAAATTATGAGGTAGACAACTATTAAAAATAATCATAGAATAAGATTAGCAAGACTTTTTATTTAGGTAACATTTTTTTTTTAGTTGAAAAGAGCCAGGGAGATTGAATAACAGTTCAAATAAACACAGTAACCCATTTCAAGTCCAGGGTGTAATGCAGCATGAAACTACCACAGACAACCCCTTCCAGGGGACAGGCATCTTCCTCCTCTCAGAAACTCAATAATTTCATTTAGTCTGATTTAGTATATCCCAGAAGTTTACTGCCCAAGAAGTAGAGGTCTAGATTCTTCGTCTGCATGGCTCAAGGTCACAACATGGAACAGGAGTGACTGGCACTGTCCACACTGGAACACACAGATCACTTCAGAGATGAAAGGCAAAGGGCACCCATCCCTAACTACAACTAAATGAGTCAAAATAGAGACACAGAAAGAACAGCCCTGGTTCCAGGCCAAACTTGGGCCTAAGGAATCGAGGCCCCTCTTCCCTCTTTCAAGCACATTAGCAGTTTCTATGCAGTCCCCAAAGCAATCCTGAGGCCAGCTGCTCAGACTAAATTATATCCTTCTGTACAATGATGGCCCGACTGCGGTCTGCTAAGCGCTCCATCCGCGAGCTGTCTCAGATAATCACCATGTGATCCCCTGCTCTCAGTAAGTCATCACAATACCCTGCGAGTCAGGGCTGGTGTGCCGGTCTCCATTGTACGCCAGAGAAAAGGGGACTCAGGAGAACTGTCACTGGCAGCCGTACTTTTTATAGTGTTTTCATGCAGGAATCCTGTCGTGGTGGGCTTATGAGCTTTGTAACACTCATTCCCCATTAGATTTAAAAAAAAAATGTGCGGACATTGTTCTGGCCTGTCTGAGACAAGCAGAAAGGGCTAGGGATAGAGCTCGCTTGGTACAGTGCTTGCCACACACACACACACACACACACACACACACACACACACACACACACACACTTTTCTGCTAACTTTGTAGATTTTTCAAAGTCATGTGTGAATGTGTAATCCAATCATCATTTTAAAAACATAGAAGATTCCTGGCAAAGCACTATGGGAGACTATTTCACAGTGTGATTTTATTAGAGATAGGAAATATATACACATCGAAGCTAAACAGTATTTTTCAGAAAGTTAGCCATGTCACTGTCCTATGTGACAAGCCTTTAAAAAAGGATTTGTAATAACTTGTCACCTAGCAACTGTGACAAACAGCTGGTGTAGCCCTCACACCTATAAATATGTTTTGGCCTAAAGACTTTTCATTCCCAGAGAGTGACTCAGGGTCTCATGCTCACTGCTGGTGACCATCTGTTGATGCTAATTCCTGTTGAATTTTTCTTAGAAAGGTCAGTCAATATCTGGTTACAGACTTTAACATTTCTTAGTGTAACATGTTGGAATTTTTTTTTTTAATTCTCTGGAGACTTGCTATGCCCTCTATGAGTGAATGTGTGTAGGGAGAGGAACAAAATAAGAACAGGGAAATGTCTCTCTCCACAGCACAGAATTAGAGCCATGACGAAGCAAATGGGATGTGTCAAGGATTAAACAAGCAAGCGGAAGATTAAACAATTACAGAGCGCTCAGAGGAAGCTCTTACTTTCTCAGATCAATTAGCCAAGGAGTAGCTTCTCCCAGGGACAGGGACAACGAGGCGCCAGCTCAGTGTATGTTTGTCCTACCCATGGAAGCTGAGCCTCACGTTCTTAGGGCAACTTAGTGTTCTGTTTAGACCCCTCATACACGGACAGGCACAAAAACATGTACACGTACACACACTCACTCATGCATGCACACATGCCTCTCTTCCTCTCTCCCTCCCTACTTTGAAAAGGAGCAGAAATTGGCTACTCCTTGAGGCTGTCCTTCCTCTCGTATCTCAAAGTAAACAGTGCCACTTTGGGGCAGGGATGTACTGGTTATCTAACCCACCATCTAGAAGGATGCTTTCTTCTGCTAGCTGTAGATTCTTTTGAAGTGCCCAAGGATAAGACGCCAGCTATTTTCAATATTCCTACCTTCGTTAGTGTTTAATAACTAGATTCTACAAGACAAGGGCCCAAGCCAGGAGATGACCTTTCCAAGTACAAGGCAAGCACTCGATTGAGACATGTCGAAGACTAAGATGCCCTTCCTTCTTGAATACCAACGCCAAGATTTGAGTCAATCACTTCACTATCCCTAAGCAGGAAAAGACTTCCCCCACTCTACCCTCAAGGGCAGATGAAAATCAGTCAGAGTCAAGAGACAGGCTTCACGGAAACTGTTACCATGTTATTATATGTGGAGTGACTTTGCTAACTTCGAATTCTAACTGATCTGTAGTTTCCAGCAAATTACAGTCCGGGATTTATTGCAGTTGGGCTCAAAAGTAAATGCCCCACTCCATGGTTTTTGGCCTTGGGTTTAGTTGTATGAAACTGGTGACAACTTTTTAAAGAATGTTTCTTAGCATTGAAGAAACAGTTAGTTAACGCCATAATTCCTGATTTTGTCTTTAGAGGCTGATTACACTGGTCTAAGCAATGAATACAGATTACCAAGTCATTCCAGCTTGTGTCTAATACAAAGGCCAGTGAAACTCATTGTGGTGTATGTGATAAAGAAGGAAAGCCTGGGTTACGGCTCTCCTGCATAGTACAGGTGTCACTGCTAACCAACGTGGTGGGCCATTCGGCCGTGGGTCACATTCATGCCTCAAGCCTTCCTTTAAAGAGTACTTTTCTTTGTTTCTAAGGTAAGCCAGCAGTTGAATGCAATAACCAGCAGCTTTTAAAAGAATACAACCATCCCAAAATGACCACATCCTACCAGGTATTAAAAACAACTGCATTCTCGACAGGGTATCTCTGCTTTGCTAAACTCAAGCAGATTTTGAAAAAAAAATAAGATATGGTATAAATGGTGAAGGTGTTGATGGTAAATTAGCATAATGCAGTGCCCACAGGCAGCATGAAGGGAAGATGGGTGCACTGTGAATTTGGGGGTGCGGAAGGCACAGTCAAGAAAGCGCATGACGAAAGATGACGTTCCTTATATGCTGCCACAGTCTGGAAAGAGCCAATCCGTAATGAGATGCCCTAGAGTAAAACCAAACTGTAAACACAAAATTGTCCTACCTGAGGTGGAGGGTGTTTCTATAGGAACATATTTCTTCCCCTTCCTTAGACACACAAAGAGCAATAGGAATTTGCCCACAGATGGAAAGGGTTCGTGCTTCGGGGTGATTGAGTTGTAATGCAGACGTCAGCATGTGGATATATGAAGGGCTGCCTGCAAACCGCTCTTTAGAGGCCCTCTGCTGCAGCTTCATGCACACTATTAATTGGCTGCAGACGCTTCCCCTTTAAAATGTGTGTTCATAAATGAACGCGAGTACCGTATAACAGAAGGAGGCTGGGGACAGTCTAGGCTGAACCACATCAGTGATAGAGACTCCTGCTCATCACCAGTCCTCCTTCATCTTACCTGTGGGCGACAGATACTTATCTTTGCCACCAGCGTTCTCAACTGGCTCAAATTTCTGCCAGCAGTGCGCAGGGGAATTTAATGACCGCCAACCTGCAATTTATGTGAGTGTGTAAAGTGTCAAGCAGTGTGTTGGAGATCACCTGCCAGCCAAAAGCACTTTCAGGAAATCACTTTCGAGATATTGGAGAGCAAAAGGATGCTATGGATGTGCCCACCCACCCCAGCTCTTGGATGTGGGGATCTGCCTATCCCTCTTCTCCACAGGGCCACCATTTTACTGGACGTGCCTGCAGTAAAAATGACTTTCGATGCCTTCTGCTTGGTACACAGGCACATATGGATGCACAAGTGCACAGCCAGTAAGTAATAATTCTACTTTCTGTTTGTATGCTGTATGTTGCTTTCCGGGGTGAGAAGCATCCAGAACCACAAAAACAGAACTACTGTGGAGCATCCCAAGTACGGACTCCACACAGGCAAGGAGATCAGCTTTACAGGGTGATAAAGAGTTGTATCCTAAACTTCTTGGGAACCCATAGCCTTGGGTGAAAGCTACAATGATAATGCATCTTTAGGAATGCAAACACGGCCCAATAAAACTAATGGGACTTGCTGGGCAAAAGAAACCACTTCTTCTTAAATGAACAAAAAATAATTTAAATAAACAATATACAAAAGAAACAGGGTGAGATCTTTAACATTCCTTTGCTAGGTATTCTATGCTGTGAGTTACTTTTTGATGATGTGATGGTTAGTTTTAATTATCAGCAGGACACAACCTAGAATCGCCCTGGGAGAAGGACTTCTAAGAACGCCTGTGAGGAATTATGTGAATTCCGTCAGCTGGTGTGGGAGGCTCTGCCGACTGTGGGTAGCACCATCACAGAGGCTTGGGGTCCTGGAGTATACACGTGAGACTGCTCAATCCCAACAGATTGGGAGGGATCCTTCTACCTGTCACAGCCATAAGACACCCCAGGCAAAGATTCAATAGATCTCTGGGTTCGTCTACGTTTTGCATCAATTTCCCGTATGATACTTTTAAGATACAAATGGATGATTAGTGGAAGAATGAAACACTTCTCTGAATTTTGTCATCAATCAACTCACTTGTATCAAGAGCAAGAGAAATGAGTGTCCTTTTAAGCAGTTATGCTAAAGGCTGTGAGAGATGGGTACAGGTAGATTGACAGCACGACTCCCACTGTTCAAGAGTCCACACGAGGAATCTGGGGTTCTTATAAATAAGGAGCTGAACATAAGTAGACATTGACTGATTTATAGAATCATGGTCCCTCTGAAATATCAGTGGGCCCTGGGTTATGTACTTCCAAACCTTCTGAAGTCTGAGGTCAGATGGAACTGAATACTTCTATGAAAAGGATATTTACTTTCTTATGAAGAATGGACTTAGAATTTTGCATTAAGTAGAGAAGAAAGTAATATGCAGTGCTAACGACACTGCTTAAATCATCCCTGTGATTCAGATGCGCAGGGCCATCTGGGACAGCAACTCTTGGTGACCCTTCAAGGGCTAACCTAATGTCAGATCAAAGACCCCCTGGTTCCCAGACAACAGACCTCCTGCTAGCCTGGGAAAACGCCAAGATTATTTGACTTTCTGGTGTTATACGGATATTAAAATGTACAGTGTTATAGTAGGCTCTATCAATGCCTGTGGTCCTACCATGGAGAGAAGTTAAAACCATGAATTATTTCATCTTCCATTCATGATGGACTGCTCTGGTGTCTCAGGTGATTTTCAGGCCCTTAGGTAACTATGGGCTGGGGCAGCTGCCCTGCTGCCCTGATGTCCTTCCTTCCATAGAGCTGGCAGGCTCAGTCTGTGAGGACCCCCTGCATACTGCTATCTTCCCCAGCGCTTTTTCCTTGTTTGACAAAGTCAGTAAAATACAGATCAAAAACTTCTGCTTGTGATTAGGGCAGAGATCATGGACTTTATTGTAAACATGGTGCTGGCAATCCCAGAGATTGAAGTGAGAGTATAAAGAGAAAATATAGCAAAATATTCGTTACAACTAATGTTTGGCCTTGACCACCTTGAGCAATTAAATCAGTCTCAGATTTTCATTATAGGGTTTTAAAGACTATCATCTCCTATGTTATGGCATTACCAACAATGATCACTTGTAAGCTTTATTTTTTCAGTATTATGTAACAATTCTTATTCAATACGGTCTAGGTTATGTACCAATTCTATATCATGTTAATCAGAATATGGTATGGATATTCATAGACTCATGTTTTAACTTGGGGGCTGATTTGCAACTAAGGAACAAAGCAGAACAGCCATGAAGGTGTGCAGTTCAATCCATAAAGTGGGGAGCTTATGTGTAAGTCCTAGGGGCTTAGAAAGTCATGAACTAATTTAGAGCTAGGAACAAAGACTTATTTTCTTACATAAATATATATTTATGTAATAATATTTTAATTCTATCATTTTTCATTTCTAACTTTACTTATTTACAGATGAGTAAAAACTTAATGACATAATTAATATTGGGACCTTTAAAATTTAAATATTTTAAAATATTTATCTCTCTACCCATTGTGATTATTTTTGTCTACACTTTTTTAATGATGTCATTTAATGACGATTAATTCTCTGACAGTTTCATACAATGTATTTTGATAATATTCACCACACACACACACACTCCTGCCAAATCCTCCACCTCCCTTCCCACCCAACTTCATAGTAACTTACTCTTGCTAACTCTCTCAAATGCCTTCAACTTAATTCCAACTTAATTCTCATAGAAATATCCAAGTATACATGGTAAGATGTGTTTGCCTACTGTATCACATGTCAGAGTAACAGAGGCTTAAGCGAGAAAGCAGGTCATTTCTCCATGGGACCGCTGAGCCTAAAGGTCCAGGGTTGGTATGGGCATGTCCATGCTGTTAGAATTCTGGACCCTTTCTGCATTGTTGCTCAGTTTTTCTCGAGCGACCACTTCCTGCCAATGGTCCCAGACTTTGCTTTAGCTATTCCGTTAACTCATTCACATCATCACCATAAGGAAGAAAGAAAAGTACCAAGAAAACATTCCCCTTTCTCTCTAAAGTCATGGACCTATTATACATTGTATACACAGCTGTCGGTCACCTCCTACCAGCTAGAATATGGTCATGTAACTGGAAGACAGTCTAGGAAAGAATTCAGCTGTTAGTGGCCGTGTTCCAGCTGAAACCAGGATTCTACCGCCAAAGGAAGAACGGGAAGTTAGTTATTTGGGAAGAGCCAGCAGAATGTACCACAACCGCACCCTTTTGAATCTCTTACCTCAGCAGTTTTCATCCCTTATAATTAAGCCTCACAGTTAGCAGCACAGAAACAATGGACACAAAGAGGGGTGAGGATAAATTCAGCTAATTTAGAAGTTGTGCACCTCTAATGGGGGAAGCAGTTATATATTAGAGCATTGGTAGGCAAGCATTTTCTATAAAGGGCCAGAAAGTAAACATCTGTATCTTGGCTAGATATATTTAAATGAAAGAGCATAACAGTAATCCAATAAAACTTGACTTACAAAAACAGGTGGCACGGTAGATTTGTCCCACAAACCACAGTGGTCTACAAGCTCAGGACATCACGGGCTTCAGAAACGTGGCTTACATTGTAGTGACAGACACGGATGAACCCAGCAACCAAACCAAGAACCAGGAAGAGACCTGCTACTAGGGCAGCCCTCCTATTAGGACTGTAGCAAGAGCTAGAAACTACATTAGACAAGCAGACACAGTCAAGAAAAGCAGCACCCAGATCAGAACCCATCTCTTGCAGCCTTCTCTCTTCCAAATAAAAGAGTACTTACCAGAAATCAGCAGTAACTCACTACACTGGGGATACGGAACCTGAAGAGGCCACTTCCTATAGTCAGGCAGGGACCACAGTGGAGTGATAGGGACACCAACCAACCGGCAAAACTTTCTACCCAAAATTTATCCTGTCCACAAAAAATGCGGGGATGGGGGAGGGAGCAGAGACTGAGGGAACAGCCAACTAATAACTAGCCCAACTTGAGACCTATCCCATGGGCAAGCACCAATCCCTGACTCTATTAATGATACTCTGTTCATGCTTGCAGACAGGAGTCCAGCATGGCTGTCCTCTGAGAGGCTCCCCGCACAGCAGCTGACTCAGACAGATGCAGACACCCACAGCCAAATAGTGAGTGGAGTTTGGGGACTCTTATGGAAGAATAGGAAGAATGATTGTGGGCCATGAAGGGGGTAGGAACTCCATAGGAAGACAAACAGAGTCAACTGATCTGGACCCTTGGGGCTCTCAGAGCCTGAACCACCAACCAAAGAACAGACATAGGCTAGACCTAGGCCTCCCCACACGTATGTAGCAGATGTGCAGCTTTTATATGGGTCCTGAAAACTGGACTCGGGGCCATCCCAAAAGCTATTGTCTGTCCGTGGGATTTGTTCTTCTAGCTGGGCTGCCTTGTTTGGCCTCAGTGGGAGAGGATATTCCTAGCCTCGAAGATTTGATGTACCAGGGTGGGAGGAGACCCAGGAGGACCCCCCACCTGCTCAGAGAAGGGGAGGGGGTGGGAAGGGAGTGACTGGGAGGGGAGCAGTGAGCAGGATGTAAAGTGAATAAGTAAAAACTAAATAAATAAAAATAAGTAAGTAAATAAATAAATAAATAGATAAGCAAGCAAATCATCCTGCAGTGCACAGTAAATAAAACACATGCACATGGACTCCAATTGTATCACGAGCAAAGCAGTCCTGCCAGGCTTGCTTGTCAGGCTGGCCACGTAAAGCTTAAAATAGCTCTTGTGCTGGAGGCCTATCCCGGCTTTAGCAAGGAGGCACCTAACCTTTAGCTTTGCCTGCATAGCGACTGCCAAGGTCTAAGATGCTGGGACCTCAGTAACTAATGAGGAAGGCATTGATGAACCGCCATCCCTCTTGCTCTTGCTCTAAGGCAGACATGTACCATTGCTTCCCACACATGGCTGACGAGTCCATGTGTTGCAAGCACTCCTTCCAGAAAGTTCCCGACAAGGCTCCGTGATCCTTATCAGAGCCCCACGCACCTCTTCTAGTTTATTAAGAGTTGGCACGGGGAAAGAAGTCACGAGCCGTCAACCCCTGAGCATTCAGGAAACAGCAGCTCCCTGTCCAATGTCTTTCCTCTCTCTTGAGACAACAGAGGAGGGGGTTCAGTTCTTTCCCCTCCTTGTCAATGCCGGTGTTCGTTAAGTCTGAGGCAAGCTGGGAGGCAAGTCCATTCATTCTAGATTAGTAATTCTCTGAATGTGTGTTCATTTTATAATGAAACGCATCTCTCGAAGCCTTTCTTAGTACAAACAAGTAGATTCCTAAAAGCAAGTATCTCAGAATGAAAGGAAGGAATAGGGCTGTTTAGAATCTGTTCTGTTTACCCAGCTATGGAGGGAAACACATCAGACACTTGTGAGTGGTCCAGCTACCCCAGAACTACTGAACATATGCTGTAGAATCTAATCCTCGGGCAGCCTTCTCAACACAGGAGAAACCCGCCTTTTCTAAGAACGTAAGTACATTTCTAATCCCCTCTCCTTACCTAAGGGTGGAGTCTATATGTTTCATGGCATAATCTGAAGATGCACCACAGGAAAATGGGTTTGTTTTCAAACTGAAACACTTAGAAGTTCAGCTAGCTCAGAGTGAAATGTCACATTCTGAGTCAGGAATATTTGCATGTTGTTGCCTTTGTCCTGTTTACATGGCTAGCAAGAAGTATCACCATCATCATCATCACCACCACCACCATCGCCATCATCATTATAGTAATTACTGTGTGACTCTCATTAACATCATTGTGTGTGGGAGTGTGCCCAGCTTTGGGAGCACCAGTCTGCCCCTGAAACCTTTGCACGCTAAGGATGAACATGCAGAAAACCTTCCCGACTCACTGTTGCCAGGCAGAAGGAACATTCTGGGCTTTGCTTCTTTCCATCACCTCTTTCCATATGAGACACAACTGCAGCCCTCCCTCCCTGGGCAGAGAATCTGCTGCAGTCTGGTGATGCCTCTCTGAGACACTACTACAGGTCACGGTGCCAACTCTTTAATAGCCCTGGCTGGTGTTTACCCAGTGAGTGAAGATTACACGCAGAGCATGCCAACTCTACACAAACAAGGCTAAGGTAGAAAAGAGGCTTGATCTGGATGAGTCTCAGAGCCTCCTTTTAAGGTTGTCTCATCTGTATCCCTAAAGAGAGGGGTAACTGATCCACGAGAAGCAAAGCCGTGTAACTGTCTTCCTAGTCACCGTGTTCCTCGTGTGTCTCCAGAGACAGCTGGGACATTCCTGCCCTCTGGTTTCCTAATCTCAGCATCAGAACACTTTGTGACCTAGATGTACTACAGGGATTGCTACATCCAGGGTTTGCCCCTTGCCTTTCTCAGTTGCCTTTCTCAGTCTGGGATTCTGAGGCAGCAGGTGTCTGGCAAGGGAGGTCCCTGAAGACAGGAGGGAGCACGGAAAGATTAGAGGGAGGACTGAGGAGTGAGTCTGAGGCTGTGAAACAAAGTGCACTGGAAAAGTGTGTGTTAGGGTTTGCTCAGTTTCCTCCTACCATGTAAGCCCCTAGATGAGGTCATTGCTATTCGGACCAAAGGGTCTGAGGACAATATTCCTCATGAAGTCTTTTTCTTTTTCCTCTTCTGTTTTCTGGTGGCATCACAAATAATTGCTGAAAACAAAACAAAACAAAAACAAAAACAAACCATATGCAGTGTTTACAGACTCAGGAATTCTTCCTCTGAATCCTCTCCCCGACTGGCTCTTGTTATATAGAGAGAATTTAGGCTGTAGTAGCAGGGCCATCCAAACACAGACAAACTAAAACATCTGGATTTCAGTTCAAAGAGAAGTTTAGTGGCTGACAAAAATACCAATTTTCAAAGCAATCTCTCTGCCCTGGATGGTGCCCTCTAGTTTTTCAAACACAAAAACGAGAAAATTGAGGCGCTGTATTTGGATCCCAGACCTTTAACTAGTCTTTAGAACAGAAAGAACCCCCGCTTTGTCCTCCAGTCTTAAGTTCAAATATCAGGTGACTAAACATTCAATGTGCTCTCTATGTGTATTAAATTTGAACACACCCCATATTAGATTGGTAGACATAAAATTCATATATGTGTAGCACACAAACTGGCTTTCTGTTGTCCAGCACATGTGCACCAAAGCAGGGTAAGCTGCCTGGAGTCTGAGATCTCCCCCGGCTCTTGCATCTAGTGCCTTGGGACATAACCATGAACCCATGGATGACAGCCCCTGAGAGACTGAGGCTGAAGGACTAGAAAAACGAAGGACAACAGGGATGCCATGAAGAATGTTCAGAAGTGTATTCCAGCGTCCTCCTGTTAGAAGGGACACATGATGTTCTAGAGAGACCTTTGGTGTCTTTGGGGGAACTGGAACCAATATTTGTGGACAAGAAGAGATGGTTGTACTTTTATTCACTAAAAAAAAAAAAAAAAAAAAACAAACCTTTAAACCTATTGATCTGGAAATAGGCATGAGAAAGTCCACAGTACCAATAAGGCAAAACGAAACCAATATATAAGAGAAAGATGCATGTTCAGACCCTGAACCTCTCTGGGTACTCATGGCCTCATAAGATGGATGGTAGAGACATACTGCCTTTCCCAGAGAATCCACAAGTACCATTAGTTCTTCAGACCCACGGGATCCATGTCCAAGAACACAATGAATTCAGATTGACCATATTCAGGGGAGAAGGATATACTTGACCTGACATTGTACAAAACAGATTTCTGGATCACAGTAATGAAGGTGAGAGGCCTTGGAGGTCCTCCCTTATAGATTCTGAAAGATAGCTACACTTCACTCAATGAAGCCTGTGATAACACTAACACAAACATGGCTTCCAACAATTATAGAAAAGGTCAACACAAGGCGAGCTAACCACATACCCTGCAGTCCCATTCAAAACAGGAAGAACAAATACACCATCCAAAATAGACCCTCCAGGAACCCTTTCCAGAGCTGTGTGGGAGAGCTGGAGATAAGGTGGCTCTGCACCCCTCCCACACAACTGAGCCACCATCTAGGGAGGTATGGATTCTCATGTCCTGTCTGCCACTGGGATGTGCACGAGGATTAGGACACAGTGATTGAGGTCTGAACTCAGACGTGACCTATTTAGTGTTGCTTAAGGATGTGTGTCACTAACAGTATTATTTACTTCTGAGAACTTAACAATGGGCCTTTCATACCATTGGACAGGCATCAAGATCAACAATTAATAAGTAGAACCTCATGAAACTGAAAACCTTCTGTAAGGCGAAGGACAGTGCCATCTGGATGAAGGGGCCACCTGCAGAATGGGAAGAATCTTTTTACCAGCTTCATATCCAATAGAGGACCAATATACCAGATATATAAAGAACTCAAGAAACTGCGCATCAAAAGTCCTAATAATCCCATTTAAAATGGGTACAGGTCTAAGCATAGAACTCTCAAGAGAGGAAACAGCTATGGCTGAGAAACACGTTGAGACCTTCTTAGTAAAGGGTGGAGTGCTTGTCCCCTCCCCTCAGACTGGGTCTCTTGAGCCAGTCAACTAATGTGAGGCGATGAGAATGACATCGCTTCAGTTTCTGGGCCCAGCTCTTAAGGAAACGGCAGCTCCTACTTCCAACCTTTTGATCTCGGTCCCTATTTAGAAAATACACATGCACGCCCTACCCACATTCATCAACGGCACAATTAATTTCAATAATGGTTAGTAGATGAGGGCAAACCCAGTGGATGGGATATTCCGGCAGGCTTTTAAAAACATCTTCAAATTGTTTGGATGCCATTTTAAAGTACTTATAAGTGAAAACCGATATAGAAATATACACGTATGTGTACATGTATGTGTATGTATGCATACCCTATGCTTATCATAACTCTGTCAAGAACATTCATCAAACTGCAGTATAACTGCATGTTTTTAGGATACTGAGATTAGAGCTGATCTTTTCTGCCTTATTCTTTCTTTTCTGCAATAACAGTGCCATCTCCCTAAATAGCTAAAGAATCCTTTGATGGAACATCTTCAGTAGGAAGACGTCCTTTTAAAAAATCCTGAGAGTAAAGACTGTCCCTCAAGATTCGTGTCCCCCACAAGTTCCACATGACCCAGATAAACAAACACATTATAAAGAAGTGAGCACCTGGATTGTATTTTGATGCCAATTTGTCATAAAGTGTCAAAAGGCCTGCAGGGCCAAAAGGAGGGCAAGCCCAATCTGTTAGGACTTTGCTCTGTCAGTCACCAGGGACAGATCTGCCCACAGCCTGCCACACATACCCTGTGGCCCTTTGGTACTGTAAACTAGAGGCTGTCGTCATATTTTAGTGGTGGCAGCAAAGATCTCGTCACCCTATACCTGTAGACTACAGATCAGCTTCACCAGGGGTGGGAATGCCAGGAGTCTACTGAGGCGCTGCAGGGCTTAGGGAGTAGGTTGCCGATTCAGCGGTGGTTAAGATATCACCCGCAAAACAAACTCTCCCGCAGTAAGGACAGATTGTATTGTTCCGAATGTTCTTAATCAGGCTCAAATATTAGCCCAGCTGGGTCAAAGTAGCATTTCAAGAGTGATAAATATTTTTCATGATTGTTGGAAGAATGGAGAAGATAAATGATTAATTCCTTCAACCAAACTCGACAAACGTCTGTGATGGCTTCAGGCTACATAAACAGAGAAGGCGTAAACCTTGTTAAAACTAAAGGCTGACTCTGACCTTGGCCTACAATCATTTGTACACTGGAGCTAGCCACCCTAGGCTTCCCAGATGCCTAACTCCCTGTTAGGGATGATGCCCTAACTCACTGTTCAGTGACCAGGTGAGAATGCGAGCATTTACACCCCAAGAATCAGCAAAGGGTGCTAAAGGATAGGGACTCCCTCCCCCAGAGTGTGACCACTGCTACCCAGGCTAAAAAGGGGTTGGTCCAACGGTGCTCCCATTTATCTGCAGGGAGCTCAGAACCCCTTCTCTTTACTACGAGGGTGTCCCTTAGTCCTGTCTGCACTGATTTCCAAATGAAAGACTGATCCAAGACACTCAAGGATACAAAAGCTTAAATATGTTTGCTTGTAGGAATCCACCTCCACCAAAGGGCAGAGCACATAAAGCCGGGTTTGAGGCATTTGGTCAACTTTCTGGATTAGGGCTTAGATTTCAAAGAAATGCACTGTCAGTGGATAAGCCTGATCAGAAACATAAAATTGTACCTCAAATACTGCCAGTCTAAACTGTTACAACAGTGGGGACTCAAGAGTAGATTTGAGGGCTGGAGGGATGGCTCAGTGGTTAAGAGCACTGACTGCTCTTCCAGAGGTCCTGAGTTCAATTCCCAGCAACCACATGGTGGCTCACCACCCTCTGTAATGGGATCTGATGCACTCTTCTAGTGTGTGTACACTAGAAGCTGCAGTGTGTTCATAGAAATAAAAAATAAATAAATCTTTTTTAAAAAAAAAAAAAAGAGTATATTTGAATCAATTTCTTTTAACCTTCCTTTCAATGCAATTGCTAATAACATTCTCATACTAATTAGCCCATTGTGTGTTTAAAAGAGCCTTGGTTTTCCTAAACACAACAACCTTTCAAAACCCCAGAAACAAATCCAGGCTAGACAACCTTAATCTGAAAACCACCAAGTCTGGAGTGCTCCAAAATCTGTAACTTGCTGAGGGCTAACGTGATCCCACAAGTGAAAACTCCCATCCCCTACTTCATGGTCACAATGCAAGTCACAGACACAGTGCAAGCACACTAAAAACAGTCTAGGAAGTTAAATTTTAGGATGTGTAAAATGTAAGTGGGTTTCATGTTTAGACATGGATCACATCCCCAAGATAAGGCATTACAGACATGAAACCTACCAAAATCTGGAGAAGGGACAGAAGACCCTGAAACCCACGACTTGTGGCTGCAAGCATTTCAGAGAAGTTATGTAACAGCCCCACTGCTTCAGAGAACAGCAGAAAGATCTGGAAACACAAACTGAATTCATGGGCCTCGGGCCTTCGGGAACAAACTTGTACTTGCATGGTAAGTAGAATAACAAACAGCCCAGGAGTCCAGAGCAGCCATGTTTTCCCTGTGAAGACACCTGAGCTTCAGCACAGAGGCTAAGTATTCTCTCATATTACCACTTTAAACTGTTTCCACAGCCCTGTGACCCACTCGCTCTCCATGGCCGATTGTGTCACCCTGTGCATCTTTCCACTCAGACAGCTTGCTCCAGGAGAGCAGGGTCTGTACCCACAAACCAGTACCCAACATGGCAACTAGATGAGCTTCAGAGCCGAACAAATTTCTACTGCGTGAACAACTAAACGTGTGAATGTAATTACCCAGTTAAAGCACTTTCACGACAAGACACACTAAAAGCATAGAGCATGTTCAGACGGGTCCCATCTCCTTCCATGTCATCTGGAATCGGGGATGACTGATTCATTCACACCCACTTCACCCACCTGATTGGGTTACCTCACAGGGCCAGCTTGGCTGCTGCTTCAAGGCAGGAACCAAAGGAGGTCAGATAAGGAACCACCAGGCCTCAGGCACAGGAGAAGCTTTCCCAGATACCCTGAGCTAGTCCACTTTCCTGGTTTTCTCCCTTCTTGCTTAGATATCTCTCTACCCTCCCAGGCCTTCTTCAAATGGGGTTTGCTTGTTTGTTTTTCTTTTTTTGCTCTTCCCCCTCAGCTCTTGACCTTGGAACTGGCAGCAATTCTCCCAGTGTTCTTATTAACAGTGTTTCTGACCTGCTAAAAGGAGGAGTTTCTTCCTCCATCAGGTGAATGGTACCTGGAGCCTCTGGACTGCACATCACCTAGCAGAGGGTGCCTGTGATGCCTAAGGCCCAGCTGCTCAGTATGTGACAGGCATCCCTATCACGTGAGCATCGCTGTTTTGTGAGTTTTGTTTTTATCAGAAACAAACTCTTACTTGGCTCCCTGACAGTTACAGAGCAATCCAGGACATCAAATTCCAAAATGAAAGGCAAGTAACATAATCAGCCTTGATGTGAGGCTCAGTTAGGAACCACTGCGATGAGGTCCAGAGAACGCACTTGTCAGCAGATTCGTGACTTATGATAGTTATGTCTTATTTAGACCAAGGGACTTATCAGAGGCACGTAATCTCAAATATAGCAAGAGGAAAATGTTCCCCCAATTATAAATATTTTATTTCTAACCTAGTTCCAATCTTCTACCATTTCTACATAGAGGAAAAACAAACAAGTTCAGGGGACAAAAAGCGAAGAATAAAACCACCAAGTACTGGAGACTGAAAGTTACCTCATCAGAATAAAAAAAAAACAAGGAGCATGTTACCTCAGAGGACTGAGAGAGGTTCTCAGCTGCATATGACAGTCCTGGGAGATAACAGTAATTACCGTGTACATATTTATGAGTGCGGGCACACGGGCTCCTTTTTGATCTATTTAATTTTATTATTAGTGAAACTTTCAGAGAAAAAGCTAAAGTTTTCTCAGTCCACATCGCACACAGCTCAAGATGTTCCTTATCAACAACTAGTTACTATTTAATTTAATTTTGATACTGCTGCTGCACATGACAATCCCTCTCTGCCAAGTCTCCCTGCTGGGACTGCAGAACGATCAGGTGCCTGGGCCCCTGGCGTGAAATGGTTTATCAGTGCGTTCCACTTGTTTAAAATGTCTGGTTGTCCAAAACTCTATTCAGGGAGCTGGTGTTACAGAAAAGAGAAAACCTTGCTTTCAGGAACGTTCGGGTGTCTGGGAAAGGAAATATATGACACCCATAGACCAACCTATCAGCCGTGAAAACACTTAAATATCTCTAAACACGTTCTCTGAGGTCGTTAATTAATCCATCAACTGTGCCAAGCACTGTTACAAAGTACTTTGGCTTATTCTCATTTTATGTAAGAAGTTACTCGATATAACATTAATCTGTTTCTTTTCATTTAATAGAATTTGGGGAAGATAAATATGAAAGAACTACGGAGAAATGCAGCCTTTAAGGAAACTGTCACAATCAGCTACATCCCTCCCCCCACATATATCACGCCACAGGGGACACAGGGCATGGTTTACAGAAATAGTCAGAGGGTCTCTTGTTCCTAGAGATTACCTACAGAAATCTTATTTGGCAATAAGATGAACCATGATCCCTTTCTTTGTTTCATAATTTTCTTTCTACTTCTTCATATCCAATTTTGGTTATCTCAATTGGAAATCTAATGGGGATGTGTAGGTGACTCCTGTAATGTCTGTCTGGGCTACAGAGAAGCTCAAGTTAGTATGTGCTAATTCCCTGCGCCACTGAGCTCCTAGGACCTGCGTCTTAGCAGTGAGAGGGCTATAGAAACACTGAGAACCATGGACCACGTGGCAGGGAGCTCATCATGCTTTCAAAATGTATAGCTTAAGAAGTATTTAAATATCAAAATTGATAAACTGGCTTAATATTCGACTCTCAACTGTCTTGTCAAATCTTTAAAATAAAAACTTAACAAAATTCATGAGCTTAGATGTCTACCACCGTCATCTCAACTTGAAAAGAAACATCAAAAATTTCAAGTAGATTCCAGTTGTATGTGGGAAAACGTGGTTTAAAAGTTCCAGGACATTATTTCTTATTCAAGGAAAAACAAACACTCCTTTGCATATTCTTCTAAGCTTAGATTGCTAATTTTGCCAAAGAACATTTCCTAGAATTATAATTTTCATCTAAACATATTCAAATGAGTCAGAATATTTTTAAGACGAACAGCAAATGAAACAGACTCCAGAGAAATACAATGTCATAATTACCTCCTGCCTGGTCCACAGCCGTCACCTGCAGGCATTTCTGCCCTTTAAGAATTAGAGCCGAGGCTGCTTGTCGCAACTCAGACAGCCAGAGAACGCTGTCCTGTCCACGGCGCAGACTCTAAAAAGAGGGAAACCCCAGCAGGGGAATTCTTCCCTTTCTGGAGAAAAGTGTCCCTCCTCTACGGAGAAAGTTGGTGTTTTTACAAACTTCCCAAGTGCCTGCCTCCTCCTTGAATGAAGCAGTGGAGTGGACTGTTATGCCAGCCCCCTGCTAAAAATACAGAGGTCACCTCTCACTCCCAGCACCGTGACAGGCAGCTGGGCAGGAGCGCTGCCCAGTCGCCCAGCAATTTCCCTGAAGTCCTGTGAGAAGGTGTCACCAGGGATGACTTCACCCAGCCGCCTGCCCTCTTTCCTTTATTTTTTTTTTTTTCTTGGCAAGACCTAGGTGCCTACCAAAAGGTGGAGTAGCCACAGGCAGGTTGAAACCTCACTCTAGCTATCAGCTATCAGATCTCCTTTGAGTCACAGGGGGGAGTTGGAGAGCAGTTAGAGAAAGAGAGAGGAGGAAGAGAGGCAGGAGGAAGGAGGAAAACAAACAAACAAACAAAAACACAGGGGTTGTCCCCAGCTAGAGAGAGAGAGAGAGAGAGAGAGAGAGAGAGAGGTTTGCATAATGCCTGCCACTCATCAAAAATCCCACCCAAAAGGAAAAAAACAAAAATACGGCGTCACAGGGCCATCAAGTTGTGAGGGACACTGCTTTGCAAGAAAACCTTTGGACCATCTAGGTTTCCCAACTCACAAGAAGCATGTGCACAGGATATGAGCCTATTCAGCTCTGTGCTCCAAAGCTCCGTCCGTCCCCATTGAGTCACTGAGGCCAGGGAGTGGCCAGGGCACATGGCCAGGTGCTGGCTCTGGGTGCCTTGATACATCAGCTCCTTTCTGTGCGGTTCTCAGTTGCTGCTCCCTTCACAGGGTCTAGCTTCCAGGCTGCAGGAGACTCATTTGATACTACCCCATAAAAGCTTTGAGTTAAAACCCAAACCATTTTCTTTACTTTCCATTCCTTTCCTTTTTGTTTTTTGTTTTTTTTTTTCTGACTAAGAATATAAGAGAAGACTCAAAGCAAGATCTAATAGCTAAGAAATGGTAATTTTTTCTTTTAAAAGCTACTTGCTGTATTAGTCAATCCTAAAGATGCCTTTTATGTTGTATTTTATATAGTAGCTAAAAAAAAAAAAGTTTTCCAGATCACTGAGGGATTGAAAAGTCAAAGAATTTAAAATAATTATTTGCTTTCTGTTGGAAAATGTTGGCCATTTTGTGATATATGCTATATTTAAATGACACAGTAGTTCACACGAAATTCAATGCTTTAGATTCTGCAAGTCTAAGGTCTGAAGTACATCTACCTAAGGTGGGTCTATCTACTCAAATGCATAACTTATACTCTTAAGTACAGTGTATTTTATGAATTTGTATGTTAGCCTGGCACAGTCATGCTAATCTCTGTATTAAGCCAACTTTCATGTGTGCCCTACCAAAGTGAGCACTCTCAAATACATAACTTGAAAGCAGACTCCCACTCAGAGTTTTGTAATCAGTGTGGCAGTAGTCTCATACAGCCAAAGCAACATGCTACATTACTGAAGCTGCAGCCTTCTAAGAACTGAGAAGCTAAAATGCTGAAATCCATGATAAAGTCGGCACTTGACTGAACATGGCCAACACAAAGGGCGATTTCTAGTCTTTCTTTACTTCTAACCAGTCGGGCACCTTGATTTACCTCGTCTTTCTCTAAGCTCTCCTCTAGTCCTTAAACAGCTAAATGGACCACTGCTTCCGGTTACCCCCGATGCACCTGACGATGCACCCCCGAAACTGATCTCTCACTTGTAACAAGAATCCATAGGTTAGTGCTATAGCAGAGTGCCAATTATTACCATGACAGCATGTCACACCACTTGGAACGCTCAGCCATTTGTCTGTCTCCGAATTACCTGCTCCAGCTGGATTCCACTTGAGGTACTTTGTGGCATTTTGTAAAATTCATAAGGATAAGGAGGAAAAATAAAGACAGCACAAGCCACAGATCCCAGAGTATAGTTACATGACTGACGACTGTTCATACCAAGACACCATGCCACTTCTCTACCCAAACGCCACCTGCCCTGGGAATTAGGGACTATGGGTTACTTCATGCTTGTTGACCTGAAAATCTAGTAGACCACCAGAACTTAAAAGGAACCAAGGAAGCTCTCACCAAGATTTTCAGATGTTATCATAGCCTCAAAAGGTTAGATGACCTGCTGGAGACAGTCAGCAGCTCTCCGGGATGAAGCGCCTTTTCCTGCCTCTAGCCAAAGATCCAGCAGGGCCCTCACGCTGGCAAAAGCTCATGTCCTAGACATTTTAGGTTTTAGATTTCCCTCTGTTTAGCATGGAGGGCTACTATCCTCAGATGTGTGTGCATTCACTTTTAGTAATGCATTTTACCTTTCCTTTGCGATTCTTATGCCCTTTAAAAAAATATACCATTCCAAAGCTGTTGCTTTTCCATGGTGTCTGTTGCCTTTATAGACAATCTTCAGTCTAGAAGTGTTATATTGTTGCTACCTCCTCAATAGTAGCTTTGAGGAAAGCTCTGGATCCCTCAGGAATAATACGACAGCCCCCCAAACTCCCAATAAGTCCCTTCTATTGAAGGTTAAAATTCAGGAACAATAAAGAAAACACCCAATTAAAAATAAAATATAAATATCTTACCTCAAAAAAAAAAAAAAAAAAAAAAAGCCGGTGCTCTTGTGGAGATGGGTGTTCTCATATTCCCTCCAACTTCACCAGGTAGCAGAAACCTGGGTTAGTTGCGTACACTGCCTTCCAGGATAAAACTAGATTGCTCATCCCATTTGAGCAAAGTGAGGCTTTGTGTTTACGTTTTGGCTGAGAGGGTATCAGAAAGACCATTCAGAAGTTCTGGGGACTTTCTTCAGAGGACACCTGGTACTTTCTGTATATTTGAGGATATAAACACATTTGAGGATAGTGTAAACAGAAGAAAACCTAAAACCTCAAAATGTCTGGGATGTGAGCTTTTGCCCAGTGTGAGGGCCCTGCTGGATCTTTGGCTAGAGGCAGGAAAAGGCGCTCCATCCTGGAGAGTTACTTCCTGAGAGATAGACCTCAGACTCGACTGCTGGATATCCAGAAGTCACTTTGGGCAAGGCATGACTAGTGAAACAGGGGTCGGGGGAAATCTGGCAGAGTCCTCATGATAAGGCAGATGCCTGGGGTCAGGGATACCGAGAGCAGTCAATGGGTAACATTTTACTCTTTGGGAATCCCAAGTGAGACAGACATGAAACGTGTTTAATCCATGGTTCTTTTGAAATACCTACCATTAGAGTGGTCCTCTCCTTCCCATGGCTCTGTTGTCTATGTTTTCAGCTACTACAACCAACTGTAGTCTATAAATCCCAATGGGAAGTCCTATGAATCAACAAGTCATCAATTTTGATCTTAAGTCACCCTGTGCTGTCCTACTTTTTCTCCTCTGGCTCTCTTTTGCCCCCACATGGGGACCATCCTTTTCCAGTACCAACAGTGTATATGGTACCTGCCTGTTAGTCACTTAATAAGCATCCCAGGTTATCAGCTAGACTATGACGATAACTGTAGTGTTTGTATCCAAGGGACCATTACCAAACCTATAATAAGGGCCTGAAAGCATATGATCAGTGATGCTGGTGATCCAGATATAGAAACACACACACACACACACACACACACATCCATAAGGTGTTTCCTTTAAAATGATAAGGTGAATGTTCATGGCTTAATAAATTTTTGAGAGCTGTGCTAAAATTTCTAAGATATGTAGGACACTGTGCCTACTTCATAATTTAAGCTTTATCATGGGTATGCTTGGATGTTTTTCAAAAGCAGTGCATGTAGGGCTCAGTCTTATGTCTAGATTCAGACATCCACTGTTGACTAGGAATGTATCGCCTATGGATGAGGAAGGACCACTGCACTCAACCCAAACTTAACCCCGAGGAAACTATTTCCCTAGAAGTATGAGTAACGGGCCATTAAAACAAAACCAAACCAAACAAACACCATTAGAACTTAAGACAAAAGTAAAGCAGAGATCTATCAGACCACACTGCCATCAGCTCAGCGAGAGAGGAAAGAACAGACTACCTCCTTCCCGGTCCTTGCAGAAGTCAGTCAGGCTACATGCATGTGTGAAACTGTCAAAACTATTTTTTAAAAACGAACATTACAGGGCAAGATGAGATAATGGACGAGTTTATGTGTCTCTCTTTTTTTATAAAGCCATTAATGCTACCACAGGGGCCCCACCCTAATTAAAGTGTCAACATTTAAGTACCTCCCAGGGGCCTCACCTCCAAACACTATCAGCCTATGAATCTGCATACTGAGCTTTCACTGATCATGAACCTCTTTCTGGAGAGCACATTTGAAACTCAGCCCGTATCTTCTGAGCAACTTACTACCCATCAGCCCTCACCCCACGTGACCATCCATTCTTGCTATACGTTCCCACTTGCTATACTGCAAAGTTAAATCCAGTTTCTCCCCTCTGCTGCAAGAACATGTATACATTAATCTCTTGAATCATCTGCTTTTCCACTCTTCCTCATGTCAGAAAAGTTTTTTCTTCAGCAAAAGATGTTCCCGAGGACAACAAGGCGGGACCTAGTAGCTAAGACATAGACTTTGGACCTAGATGTGGGTCCTGTAGTCACCCCTTTTCCTTGCAGTGAATTTGGCAGATTCTCCACAAGTTCCTGCATGTGGGCAGCATACTGAGTTTTCCCTGTAGAAACTCAACTGAGTGGGCACTGTCACCTGGCAAGAACTTTGTGCTGAGACAGTGACAATGTTGTGTCACTGTTGGTTTTATTAGCATTCATATTGTGGGTTCAGGACTGATGGATTGGTAAGTTACCTAAGACTATCTAGTCAGTTATTTTAGAAGTCTCTAAACTCTAGAGTCTATAAAAACATTAATCAAAATCCCTGATATTGCCATACACAAATTGGGTACTAAATGGGGCTCCAAAGGGAACAGGCCTTCCTCATACAGTGCTGAGCCTGGTTACCCTCAAATCCCCACCTCAGGTTAAGGATGTTAGACAGCTGCTCAAGAGAGGCATCTCTCAATCTCTGTGCTCTCACTGTGCTGACCTCACTGGAACTGAAACCAAACAAGAGGGGCTAGCTCAAGGAAGTAGCTCAGGCAGCTACTGGGGACAGGCAAGCCAACAAAGTGAGAGCCAGAGGTGCTTGCAGCTGATATGGAACTGGGTGTCCTGGGATGTCGGTATCCGAGTTAGGGGAGGCCCATTCTATTTCAAAGGCCCTGTTTGTGCCCTTCTCAAAGTCCCTCAGTGTTCTGCAGCCAAGTGAGCTCTGAGCACACCTCTGCACCACATTCCACCAGGGGCGTGGCTTGGCTCTCTAGCTGGCCCTCAGGTACCTATATCTGTAGGGGATTTCCAGGGATTTTCTTGTAGGTAGAAAGTTGAACTAATGTAGCTAAAGGATTCTCTATAATCCACAAGTCCTCAATACTAAGAGTCACAGCCCTTTCCCTGGGCCTCAGAGAGAGATCTGGAGCCTGACTTGGAACCTCTCTGCCTCAATCTGTTAGCCTGATCCCTTCTGGATCCTTTCTCTATCTTCCTCATTGGTCAGCACCAGAATTCTCCAGGGTTCCTTCAGGGCTTTAATACCTTCAATGGTTTACTCCCGTCCACTCCTCACCGTTTATCTCAGATCTGCTCTCCCTGTCGCCTTGCAGAACAGACTGGATCCCTCAGCCGGGGTCTGCTTAGGTGAACACAGCCTGCCAGTCACTGCTAGCTTCTCTCTGCATTCCCTTTACCGCAGAGATAATACCTCAAGACGTGTGCCTCTGTCTGGGTTTTCTCTAGAGCACACACACCGCAGAGGTAATACTTCAGGATGTGTGCCTCTATCTGGGTTTTCTCTAGAGCACACATACCGCAGAGGTAATGCCTCAGGACGTGTGCCTCTGTCAGGGTTTTCTCTAGAGCACACATACCGCAAAGGTAACACCTCAGGACATGTGCCTCTGTCTGGGTTTTCTCTAGAGCACACATACCGCAAAGGTAACACCTCAGGATGTGTGCCTCTGTCTGGGTTTTCTCTAGAGCACACATACCGCAGAGGTAATACTTCAGGACGTGTGCCTCTGTCTGGGTTTTCTCTAGAGCACACATACCGCAGAGGTAACACCTCAGGACGTGTGCCTCTGTCAGGGTTTTCTCTAGAGCACACATACCGCAGAGGTAACACCTCAGGACGTGTGCCTCTGGGTTTTCTCTAGAGCACACACACTGCAGAGGTAACACCTCAGGACGTGTGCCTCTGTCTGGGTTTTCTCTAGAGCACACATACCGCAAAGGTAACACCTCAGGACGTGTGCCTCT
>CM052716.1:12445544-12456142 GCA_028551405.1 Uromys caudimaculatus
GTGCCTCTATCTGGGTTTTCTCTAGAGCACACACACTGCAGAGGTAACACCTCAGGACGTGTGCCTCTGTCTGGGTTTTCTCTAGAGCACACACACCGCAGAGGTAACACCTCAGGACGTGTGTCTCTATCTGGGTTTTCTCTAGAGCACACACACCGCAGAGGTAACACCTCAGGACGTGTGCCTCTATCTGGGTTTTCTCTAGAGCACACACCTTAGAACAAAGAAAACCTGTGCGGTGACTCCATAATCTCCCTGTTTGCCTTCTTCCTTTTCCCCATTCCAACCCTCCCACATACCCACCCTGCACGCTCTCAAATTCATGGCCTTTTTCTTCAATTTTTGTTATACACACACACACAGATAGAGAGAGAGAGAAAGAGAGAGAGAGAGAGAGAGGCACACACTCCTGAATATATAAATACAACCTCTTCGGTCCATATAATGGTTTATATACACACAAGTATATACACCTACACAAGCACATATAATACACACATACACAAATACACATACACACATACACACACATATACATACATACATGTGTATACACACATACACACATATATACACACACACATACACATATACCCACACACATACACACATATATACACACACACATACACATATACCCACACACATACACACATATATACATACATACACACAAGAGATGGCCACTTGGTACTGGATTGGCACTCCTCCTTGAGGAAGACTATGTCTCCCACTCTCAGCATTCCTTAGTTGCTGTAGTTCTGTATTGAGGTCTGAGGTTTGCGATGTCCCCTAAGCCTTAGGTGTGAGCACTGTGTTGTGGATGTATCAGTTGGGACTGGGAAACACACTTTTTATTAGCATTTGGTGCCACAAAATGCACAGACCTGAACCATTCACAACCCTGGAACACTTGAGATGCAGCTAATCTAAATTGAGATGTGCTGTAAACACACTCACTGGTTTGCTTCTTAGACTAAGTAGGAACTAGAATGTCAAACATCTCGTTAATAACTGCTATGGACAGCGTGCTAGAAGAATGACTTCGAATATCCTGGCTAATTACAGTTATGGAAAGCAGTTTCGCCTATAGACAATATTGAATTCTATTAGAACTGATCAAGAGCTTTAATTAACTACCAAAATCAGTCCAGATTAAACATAAAACAAAAGTTGCAATGACTTAGAGAGATGCCTCAGCATTTAAGAGCACATGCTGGCTGTTCTTGCAGAGGACCTGAGAATTTAATTCCCAGCACCCACATGGCAGCTCACAGCTATCTGCAAATTCAGTTTTGGGGACCCAACACCCTCTTCTGACGTCTTGAGACACTGCACACACGTGCAGACAAACCACCCATAAAATAAAATGAAAATGAAAATAAAAAGGTTTGAAGTTGCAGTGCGAAAATCACCTTAGCAACTGTTTCAACAACATTCTAGAATTGCTGTTAGTCAGAAGGGACAAAGTAGAGATATCAAAAGGCACCAATAGGGTGACTCTGAGAGCAGTCCATAGGACATGTCTTCCCTCAATATCTTGACTCAGAGGATAAACATGCTCCTTCTCTTCCTGCTCATAGTCCACTGGTGTTAATACAGAATTAATTTACACAGAAGCTCAGAGTACACAGCATACATTTTAGAATAGTGGAATGAAGGATAGCATCCGTATTAAGACAAGAATACTTCTGGAGCTAAGTAAAAGAGAACATTGTTCTCTTCAGATTAAAAAACAACAACAAGCAAATTAAATCAAAGGATGCAAGCTGCATGTACATACAGCACAAACAATGTCACTCAGGGCTGTCAGCCTGCTGGGTAATCAAGCAGGCCAAGTAGGCCTCTCTCCTGCCTTGAGGTTGGTAGAGTCACACTAAGATCCACCCTGGATGTGTGGCTTTGACAACCACACAAAGTTCTTTTTTTCCTAAGTACAATGTCATGCCAGACCTTATCACAGAAAGATACAACAACTGCAGAAATCAGATGCATTCATGAGGTCCCAATATCGACCAGGTACGCTGCACAACCTCAGTGTAAGGGTGTCTTGATCCTTGTGTACCCACATACCAGATACACGTTTTAAGAAAAGTGGGACTCGTTCATGGAACTACCTGATGGCTAGACAGAAAAACGGGACCTCTCCCCTTTGCCTTTTCTCATGACTGCGCCAGACCCAGTGTAACCACCTTTTCTGAAAGCATCACACAGAAGGGTTTTCCTCAAAGTTCTTTTCAGCCAAAAATAGCAACTCTGTAAAAACCAACACACTAACGTTCCCCACCTCTGAGCTTTGTCTCCTCCCTCCTGTCTATTTTCTAGAAATATCCCCACTTCGGAGGTGTCTGAAAATCATTTATTAGAATCTTAATCTCCAGTTTGGTGGTGTAGGGATCTGCGAATAACCCCCGGGTCCCGAGGATGGAAGTCCTATAACAACTCAGTCTCCTTCGGGCTGAAATGGGTTAGTGATCACACAAGTGGACTTCAGACACTGCCCATACCCCTGACTTTCCTAACTTCCAGAAGCATGAGCTAAATACTTTCCAACTTACCAAATCTATGGTGTAAGGTCCATTTCTAGTCAGCCTGAGACAGAAAGTCCCCAGCTGCACCTCTTACCCTGTATAACTAACAACTGGACCCTTCCACCGTGACCTTTCTCCCTATCTGAGACATAACCTTTATGATAACCCAATATGTCCCTATTTTCTTGACCCAATTATTCATAACTTGTATTCTGTCAACTTCTGATGGCCTCATTTGGGACCAAAAATATAATTATGTCTTTGCCAGAAAACAATTCAATTTGGCCACTGATTGAGCCACATTTTTGTGCCCTGCTTAAACCACATCTGCTGTCTAATCCTAAATAAGACTTGTCAAAGTGAAGCTATGTAGAAAGGTCTGGAGAGACTGTGCAGCACCCAAGGGATGCTGGAGAAGCACACACCAGCCTAGTGGAGGTTTAAAGGCCAGATGTGCAGCACACAGACCTTCAGAGGATGAAGAGGGAGCAGTGGGAGGGGTGAGGGAAAGCCAAAAACATGGGAGAAAGGAGAAAAGAAAAGAAGGAACTAGGTAGGCAGAGGGGCTAACAAGACACCATAGCCTGCCAAAGCTGTATTCTCTTCCAGTGATAGTGTGTCATTTTGATCCCTGTGGTGATGGTGTGTATCTTGACTCTCCTAATATAAATTCATTACATGTCACTAATTTTCAAATTGTGGTATTTAACAGTTCATGTCCATCCGAATAGATGAAGGGAAGTATACAGTCTCCTCACTCACTGGCATGGCTCCAGAGAGTCTGGCAGGTTTAAAGGCCAGTGGAAAAGAGAGGCAGGAAGTGGCAGGGGAATTCTGAGTGCAGGGATAGCCTCAGGAAATCTGTGAGGCAGAGAAGGCTTTCTGGCAAGTGCTCAGGGAAGAAGCAGGAAGACAACAGGCACCTCCACCTTGTGAACCACATCACCCCACCACGCGGATTTCTCTGCTGTGTCCAGTCACTATTGTGACCCATTTCATAACACTGAACTTGGTCTCAGCAAACTTGGCTGTCTTTCCGGGGGCCGGGTATTGATCACCTGAGACTAGCTTCGTTCCTTCTCGGTTCCTCCTCTCCTCTCCTTTAGTTGACTTGCTCCTGCTATCAGATCAGTTTCATTCTCTTTCCCACCCTCCCTGTAGCCACACTCTCCCCTGCCCTCTCCTCTACCCCATGCAAATGCTCCTGTGACATGCCCACGAGAATTTAGACCCTTGTGCAGTCTGACTCTCCCAGGGCCAAATTTCCCAGGAGTCAGTCTGCCCTTCCCGGGCCTCGGCAGCTGCTGCTTGCTCATGCACACACAGCTCGCCACTAAGGCAGCGAGCGTGTGTATCTGTCTAGTTCCTTGACTGAGAAGCCCTAGTTCCAAGAAATTTAGAACAAGCAGCTATCACCGTGAGAGAGCTCTGGCAAGCTTTGCCCTTCGAAAAGCATAAGGCGATGGAAAAGTTCCAAGGCCCCAAGGGGTGGAGTCAGAGGTCTTTGAGGGACAGGGAAGCCGGGCGGGCGTGACTCGGTGGGGGCGGTGCTCGGCTGAAAACAAGCTTTATCTCCGGTGTATAAAAACATAGTTATATCACAGAGGCAATTATATATACACGCACCTGTTTAATGACGGGCTATGAAATGACTTTTGTGATATGTTGATCTTCCTTATTACATTTTGTTTATGTCAGAGTTAAACAGTTTCCTCGCTAGAGCAACAGCTGATGTTTCTTGGCTGTGAATTTACACAGCTCTTTTGCAAAGAAGTCAAGCTGAGCTGAAGGTCATCAGCCACACAGCTATGGTAGTTCTTCATTTTTATTGTCATTTTGAAGCGGTGGCTTAGATGACAGCTTCCCCAAGTCCCTCCATGTCCTGTGGCCTAGGCCAGGTGAGATCTACCCATGGCTCAGCCTTGGCCCAGGATAAGACATGTCCTCAGACACTGAAGGAACTTTTCCTGAGGCCCCAGGGTTTGTGAACCCATACGACTGGCCAATGTCCTCCAGCCTCTGGGCTTTCATGAAGAGGAAGCTGTTGCTTCAGAAGAATTTGCTACAAGGAAGGCTGGGTGTCATCCTGATCTGGATAAGTGGGTAAGAAGAGTTTCCTTTACAGGCCCCTCACTGCTTCTCCACAATAACAGAAAAGGCTACTATTTCCTTATGGGTTTCACTGCTTGCTGATAAACCAAGTATCTCAGTAGCAGGGCTCACCTCAAGTTCTCACTAACAGGACAACTTGAAAGGATCCCATATGTGGTTTTGTTTCTAGCAGGCTAGGAACCCAAACCCCTCTGTCTTAGCCATGTTGGTACTGCAGTTACAGAGTACCTGACGATGGATATCTTAGTCAGGATTTCTATTGCTGTGATGGCACACCATGACCAAAAGCAACTTGGGGAGGACAGGATTTATTTGGTTTACACTTACACACTATAGTCTATCCCTGAAGGAAGTCAGGGCAGGAACCTGGAGGCAGGAACTGATGCAGAGGCCATGGAGGGGTGCTGCTTACTGACTTGCTCTTATAGAACCTAGGACCACCAGCCCAGGGATGTAACCCACCTATAATGGACTGAGCCCTCCCACATCAATCACTAATTAAGAAAATGCCTTACAGCCTTGCCTACAGCCTGATCAACATTTCAAACTAAAGTTCAAGATGATTTTAGTTTGTATAAAGTTGACACACAACTAGCCAGGACACTGGGTAACCCATAAAGGAGGAAGTTTGATTTCTTAGATTTCAGGAGGCTGGTAAGTGCAAGGTCAAGGCACCCCCATCTGACAGTCATCCACTGATCGTCTTATCCTGTGGTGGAAGACAGAAAGTAAAGAGCATGTATCCAAGAGAAGGGGTGAGACTCCCATTTTCATCAGGATGCCCCTGACACAGCAATGAAGTAAACCTATCAACATCAGTCCACTCATAAAGCAGAGCCCACGTGGTCTACTCGTCCCTAAAGGTCTCTTTTCCAAAGAGACTTAACTCCCGAAGATAAATCTCTAATACAGAAACTCAGGACACATCCAAATCACAGTGCCCTTCAATGAATCATGAACCATAAAACCAGTTAAACAGCCCCAAAATTTCATGATAAACTGAGCCCGGTACACCTTACTAGTACTCTTCATGGTTCCCTGACCACATACATCCACATACATGACACATGACACACAACCACATACATGGTTCCCTGACCACCAGCATCTTGGAATGATGCACTCCAAGATGCACCATCCATTCCTGGGAGTACACACAACCCTGTTATTGTGGGCTATGTCATATGTGGGCTTTGGTTGTAACAGAACAGCCGTAAAGACAACACAGAGATGGCTGTATGCCCTGCCATGAGCCCCACCAGTTTACTACACATTAAAACAAAATCAAAACCAAAAGCCAACGCTGGTCCATCACCATGAGCTACACTCCAGATTCCCTCTGTTTCTCAATAGCTTCCCCACTAACTTTCTTCCTGCTAGGATCCCACTCAGGACAGCACACTGCATTAAAGTATTAAATCCACAGTCACTCAGTGTTGAGGAGAATTGCTGGGATTTCATGAGAACTGTTAAGTCCTGGGGTGTCCTGTAGATAGCTTTCTGTTTGGATTTGACTGCTGTTTTACTCAGCATTAGACCGAGTGTCAGCAAGAAAACCTTGAGGCGGGGTGCATCAGCTCACATGGTGTTCAAACATGACCAACCACTGGTCCTGTTGATTGGATCACTCTGCTGAGGCAGTGTTTTCAGATAGGCACACTGTCAAGTTGCCATCTTTTCTTCCCCTACTTAATCCAGTCTATACTCACACAAATAATGATGGGGCACAGGGACCAAAGTCTTAAGTCCTATGCAAGGGAGTGCAGACACGTACTGGGAGCTCCTCTCTCCTCTATTTCTTTAATGGCTCACCTATGATCAGGCTCTGGTCTTCACTCTCTACATTATTTAATACCATAGTTCCAGTCACAAAGTTGGTTTTGTGCCTGCCTGAACATTGATCCTCTAACCCCTCACAAGAGCTAAAGGCCACCTCTGGGGTTGTCACACTTGCCCACTTGACACTGCTCCTCATGACAGGTGAGACACCGAGTTCCTTCCAAAGTGACTCCATCTCCTACCTATCCAATGTCAACACCAGCCAGGAGTTACCACCAGAAGCCAGAAGCTGGGGGACAGTGACCCAGATGGGCAGTAAGTGTCCACACATATCCATCCCAAGGAACCCACCTGATAGAGGATGCTGTTCAGGCTCATGCATTCTTGGGATACGAGCAGTGTCCACAGAATGGACCATGTGAACTCTTTCCAGTGTGCTCTAATGAAGCCAAGAATAACAAGCTGTCATTTTCCCCCAACTTTGACAAAATCTCTAAAAACTTAATACACCAAACCCAGATTCCCTTGCCAGGTGGGTCATCAGTCCAGACCTTCTGGGTTTCTCTTCTCTGGCGACAATTAGATGAAGTCCATGGTTTAAAAATAAAACAAAACTTGGCCTCACTGTATGTGCCTACTTTTAGCACCACACCATGGCAACCTCACACACAGTTCCTCTAAGTTTTCACAGTGGATTCCCACCAGTAGACTTTGCCTTCAACCTTATTCATAAGCAACACAAATATTTTCTCTTCAACTTGATTTTATGGTTTGTTTGTTTATTTCATGAGACAAAAATCACAAGCCATACTAAAATTTCAAAGTCCAGCGGCCCTGCTCAGACTCCTCCTGAGTCAGCTTCTCTGGCCAGGAAAGCAGTTAAAATGTAAGGATCACCTCAGTCCTAAATATAAGTTGAGAGCAAAGGAACTCGGTGTGTCAGAAGCTTTACGAGAGGTCAGAGAACAACACGAGCCCCATCACGTGCAAGCAAGGACATCGTGTTTATGAGGCTTGGAAGGGCAATGGCTGTCCCTTCTCCCCATGGCAGTGCACCTGGCCTCCTGTGAGAAAACAGACAGGAAGTTCCTGTCCACAGCGACAAGCAGCCTTTTCTGAGTTCTGTGTGATGACAGAGAGTGACCACCAGCCCCATAGCTACAGAGGAAAGCTACTCTCAGGCTAGTCTGCTTAAGACTAAGGCTGAAATAGATGAAGCCACTCCTGGACTCCCCATGAGCATGACAACTGTCAGGATAAGACTTGGGCATGGAGAAGTGAATCCTGGGTCCCAAGGAGCAGTAGCTAGATTCTCAGGGAAATGGACCAACAGGATGGACACATACAGAGACTGACTTAAGGAAAAAAAAAACTGTTCATGTAATCGAGAGGGTTGGCAAGGCTGACATCTATAGGACAAGACAGCAAGCTGGAGCACCCAGCAGAAGAAACTCCAGGATGGAGTCTACACACAGTCTGAAGGGCAAACTCCTCCAGTAGATCTCAGTCTGCCCTCATGGCTTTCAAACACTGGCTGGACAATGTCCACTGCAATTATGAAGTAGGATCTGCCATATTCATAGTTCACTGCTGAGCTTATTATATCTAAAAAGACCTTCGCAACAGCATCACAATGGGTGTCTGACCAAACGAATACACACTGTAGCCTAGATGAACTAACACCTTTTTGTTTATTTTTTTATGTGAGTATTTTTGTCTGTGAACCACTTTCATGCAGGGCCTGCAGAGACCGGAAGATGGTGTCAGATCCCATGGGACAGAACTGTGAGCTCCTATGTGGGTTTTGAGAACTGAACCCAGATCCCTGGCCAGAGAAGCAAGTTCTCTTACATACAGAGCCATTCCTCCAGTCCCCTCAAATTTACACAAATTTAAACATCGAACTGGGGGAATCTCCCAGTGTTTGTGGGGGATTATTACTGTGCTTGTCAAATGGACCGAGACAATTGTATACAAGCATTCGCTCTCTTTCCAAGAAAAAAAATCTGACCAAGAGCTACTCTTCGGAACAAACAAGAAAATCTCCAGCTCTCTTCACTCATTAGCACTCACTTGTTGGAAACACTACACAGCTCCCATGAGGCACTGCGATCATACGCCAGCAATGGAGGTGTCAACAGGCTCAGATGCCAAGGATCTAAGGCAGGAAGGAGGCTTACCGATATCATGCCCAAATCACATGAGAAAGGGACTATCAGCAAGTAGCTCGCTCTGGGATGTGTTGCCAGTGCCCCTGTAGACAATGAAGACTTACCAGTCACGGAGAGGGGTGTGGGGCCAGCTTGGCTAAAGAAAATTGCTTCTCCCAGTGACAACGCATTAGTGGCTGGTCAGGCCAGGGATACAAATGCCAGGTTCCCTGTTCCCGGTCTCTAACCCCAGAATTTTGGAGACATTGACAGGAGGAATGGCTTAACTTTGAGGCCAGGCTGGGCTACAGAGTATGCCATAAACCAGTCTGAACTGCAGAGCGAGACTCTTTCACCAAACCAAAACACAAAAGCATAGTGTAGCCACAGGTTTGTGTTCTGCCAGGTTCTTCCAGGGCTGTCCTGTTGAGTTACTTTGAATAGAATAGAGCTGAGGAAGGAAGAACCATAGAGATAGTGCCAGATGGTGCTAGTTGGGTTCTTGTCAATGGCATGGAAGGTACCACAGAAAAAAGGTTAGGAACAGTAGTAACAGCAATTGTGGTAATCAAAACAAAAATATCACGTATTTCATAAGGCTCAGGTGTGAGGCATGCACTCAACATCAGAAAGGCCACATGTCTTACAAATAAGCCTTCACGTTTGTTTCTTTAGTACAGCCCGTGGTCGGATGATAGAGAGAGATGGAGTGATTTCAAACCTAATAAAAACATCGCCAACTCTAATTTTCAAAAGCGCTCTGTCACGATTTAAAGGTGAAGGTAATTGCTCTGGAAAACACATCAGTGTCAAAAAGTAGCCGTAGTCCATAAAACGGCAAGCACAGAGAACAGCAAAAGGAACATTGCAGAACCAATATGTTGTGATACAGAACAAAGCAAAGCAGCGTAAAGAAGTGTGATTTCATATGTACCGCATAGCTGGGGCGCGACGCTACAGAGACTTACATTTAGTGGAAAATGCACCTCTTTTAAATTTATATTCCTGGTGTCTATACTCTTGAGCTGGCCAGCAGCTTCGCCAAGTGATTGGCAGTGGGAAAGGGGCCACTGTCATCTTAGGCAAGGCCACTTTATGCCAGGCATGCATTGCCTCTGAGTGGACCGGGAAGCTGTCAGATTAACTCGAGCTGGTGTGGGGAGCCAGCTCGTCAGACTCAAGAAAGGGGGATGGGCTGGAGGAGTAAAAGCTAGACTTTGGCTAACCAAGGTAAGGGAGAGGCATCTGAGACACTTTTAGAGGAAAGAGCCAAGAGGGTTTACTGAGGGAGGAAGCTGTGTGTTAGCGGACAGGTGGAATCAACATCTTCACACTGTGAACACTGTGCAGTCCTTGAAAACACGCATAAGGGGAACATCGGATGGCGTGGGAGGCTTGACATACTCTGGACAGAGACTGCAAACGTTTGTAGGAAGGGCCAGATAGTAAACACTTTCAGTGTGCAGCCCAGATGGTATCTGTCACAACCGCTCAGCTACAACTATCACAAGAAGCAGGTACAGACAGTGTGTAAACAGGAGTGTGGCCAGAGTCTGCAACGCTTGTGTTTTACATACACACACACACACACACACACACACACACACACACACACACACACACACACACACTTCCCACCCAACTTACAAAGGAACATGTGCCTGCTTGAAAACTGAGCTCTCGTCAATGGGCCTGACCCTCCCCCTGGTCGTCCTCTAGTTCAGACCACTAACCAAAGAATACACATCTATTGACCCATGATTTGAACTACATATGAGGCAGAAGAATCACCTCGATGGCCACCAGGGAGAAAGGAGAGGACTTTGAGCCTGAGGGTGCTAGGGGCACCAGTAAAAGGGAATGTCAAGGTGGGAATATGGGAATGGGTGGGCGGGTAGGTGGGAGGAGGAATTCCCTCACAGAGGCGGGGAGGGGGAGGGGACACGGGGTTTCTAAAGAAAAGGGGAATCATCGGAAATGTAAATAAAATATCAAAAAAATAAATAAATAAATAAATAAATAAATA
>CM052716.1:12456642-12485682 GCA_028551405.1 Uromys caudimaculatus
AAATAAATAAATAAATAAATAAATAAATAAATTAAAAAAAAAAAAAAAAAAAAAAAAAGAAAGAAAACTGAGCTCTCTAATACCATCTGCAAGCTGGGCAGTGGTAGCACACACCTTTAATCCCAGCACTTGGGAGGCAGAGACAGGCGGATTTCTGAGTTCGAGGCCAGCCTGGTCTACAGAGTGAGTTCCAGGACAGCCAGAGCTACACAGAGAAATCCTGTTTCAAAAAACCAAATAATAATAATACCATCTGCAAGGAAGAGGGGACCCCACACTTTTCGTGATTTAATAATAGTGTTATGGTTTGAATGAAAATGTCTCCTAGAGGCGACACGTTTGAACACTGGTCCCCAGTGGGTGGCACTGTTTGGAAAGGTAATGCAACCTTGCTGGAGGAAGTATATCCCTGAAAGCAGGGTTTGAGAGGGCACAGCCTTGCCCCACTCCCAATCAGCTTGCTTTGTGTTTGCTGGGACACAACCTCTCAGTTTCCCCGTTTGTTTCTTTCTTTGTTTGCTTTTGCTTGTTTTGACATAGTATCTCACTACGTAGCCCTAGTTGGGCTGGAATTTGGCCTTGAATTTAGATCTACCCACCTCTGCTACCTGAGTGCTGAGATTAACAATGTACACCACCACACCTAGCTAATTAAGTTCCTAATGCCAGCTTGTTTAGCTAATTTCTTCATGTTAATTACATTACTACATTAATGCAGTTAGTACTGTCACTAGTCATGGGTGTTACATGTTTGTTTGTTTGCTTGTTTTGTTTTTTCTCAGAGAGTGCCTCAATATGTGGCCTAGGCTGGCCTCAAATTTGTAATTTGCCTGCCTCGATCTGATCGGTGTTAGGATAAAGGATGTGTGCTATCACATCTGACTGCAAACTCTGATATGCATTAACAGTTTCCCCATATATGTATTCCTTTTTTTTAAAATCTCACCCTCTGTGTGTTGGGGGGATGAAGGGTATTCGTAAATGTGGGCATACATGTGCTATGAACCACATGGAGCTCAGGGGGCAACCGCAAGAGTCAGCCTTCACCTACCTTGTTTGAGACAAGGTCTCATGTTCACAGCGGTGTATGCCAAGCTAGCTGGCCCACAAGTTTCTAAGGATTCCTTCTTTCTGCCTCCCATGTCTCAGATGGAGGGCTAAGATTACAAGCACACACTACTGCATCTGGCTTCTCATGGGTTCTGAGGATTCGAACTCAGATCCTCATGTTTGCATAGCAAACCTTTCATGGATTGAGCCTTCTCCCCAGCCCTGTGCAGCGTGCACTTTCCATCTTAGAAGGAAGCTCCTTAAGCTCAGGAAGTAAACAACTCAAAAGCTACAGGAAGGCCCTGAAGCCAACCGGATTCATGAGGATTCTCCCTCCCCATGCTTTTACAAGTGGTAAGGACTGAGAGCTACTCTCAGAAGAGCTGAGTTGCCTAGAAGCCTGTCAGACCAGTCAAACTGCCTGGAACAGGCTCAGACCAGCTGAGCTACCTGTAAAGGGCACTCTCCAACCTGTTGAGCTGCTTCAGGTTGTGCGGTGCACCCTGGGTTTCCAGCTCTCATGAACTTTCACCCATGCTGGGTGACACAGATGCCATTTCTACTCCTGTAACTCTTCACCCATAGTCCTGTAAGTAACCCCAATAAATCTCATCACTTCCCCAAGGCAGACATTGGTGATGTCTTTACTTTGATCTGTCTTCAGTTACCTATCTGGAGTAAACAGTTCTCATTTCCACAGGAATAATGTCACTCAATAACCTGTATTCCTGTTTGAATCAGAGAAAAATCATCAGGTGAAAAGATATATAAGTCTGAGATTCTATCCTTAAAATCCAGTAAGTGGAAACAAAGTCTGAGACTGCATGGTGTCCTTCCATTGACTACTATCTTTGGCTTGGTTTGGTTTTTTAGGCTACTTAGTATGAAAATACAAGGAAGGTCATCAGATCACAATTTCTAAGTCAGTAGCTGACTAGAAATAACATAGTTGTGTGTCAATGACCTGGGGTGGGGGTGAGGGTGCCTATGTGAGGAACAGGGAAGGTTGTTTTTGACTGCATTGGCTGAGTCTCTGGAAAAAAGATTGCATCTTGAATTAGCAGCTTGCCTTTGCTGTCCAGATAAATATTGTGTTGCTAGGACCTAGACTGCCCCACCACGTGGGTCACCCTGTCATATAATTAGCCTCTTATCATATCAGTCGCCGATCAGGCGAGCAGCATTCGATGCTAATGTGGTAATTCAACAATCAGAAGCTGTTTGCATATTCCACCACCTCACCAGAGATGCACTCTGTGGCAAGTAGCCGCACCTCACCGTCCATCAGACACCCGGATGTCAAGATTTTAGCTATCAGCCAATTGGGGCTAATTCTTCCACGTTCTCAAGCGCTTAGCTCCCTGTTTCACCTATCTGATGGCTACTGGATGGAGCACAGAATGAATTGTAATTGTTCTTTTGGTGCAAAGAGCGCAGGCTCTTTCTAGCCTTGTGCAGCCAACATGGTCAGTGGGTGATATTTTTGCCTTTTTCAAAGGCTAAGTCAACTCTACATAAAGCCTGAGGCAACGTGCAAGGAGCCCACAGTGCTATACCCTCGACTCCACATCACTGACCAATTCTGCTGGTCCCAGAAGCTCTGAAACGTTAGCTCCTGGGTCTCCTCATGCCCTGCCCCTCCCAGGCATGGACACTCTAAGGTGCCCTGTGCTCATCTCCATCTCCAAGACTGCTTCCACGGAGCCCACCTGGCTACATCCTCCTCCGCTGTCCCTCCTAAACTGCCTTTGCTTGCCTGTGCAGCTGTAACTCTGCCTGAACAGGACCCCACTAAAGGGCAGTGTCACTGATGCTGCCTCACTGTGGTGGGCACAGTACGTGTACTTCCAAGGAGACATTTCTGCCAAGTGATTCCGACAACATGACTGCTTAGGTTCTTTGTGATCTTGGGCAAATTGTTTACCCTTCTGTGACTGTTTCTTCACCAGCATAATGGGGATAAAAACAGTTCTTCATATAATTGTTTCAAAGGGTCTAAGGAGAGATGTTTGTAAGGAAAAGTCTATATATGACTGGCCTAGACAAAGTACATAGACTGGATGAGACTAATCACACACAGAGCAGCCATGTCGGGCATGCTGATACCACACAGGTATCTGTTTAAAAGGAATACTCAAGACAACTAGAGAGATGGTTCAGTGGTTAAAAATGCTTCCTGCTTTCCAGAGGACCCAAGTTCAGTTCCCAACACCCACCTATCACCCCAGTTCCAGAGGGTCCATGACAGTTCTGGTCTCCATAGGCTCACGTGCACATGGCATGTGCATGCGTGAACACACAAATATATTCGATAAAAAATACTCAAGAGATACAAAGAGCCATATGCCTTCCTCACCTCTGTCTCCTATGATCAAATTTCCTGTCTTCTTTCATCAAAATTTCAACAAGAAAGCAATGTTAAAAGGAAGGAAAGGGTCTGGGGAGCTACCTCAGTGGGTAAGGCATGAGGACATGAATTTTGAACCCTAGCATTCACATAAAACCTGGGTACTATGGCACACACTTGGCTTTGCTGTGTTAGAGGGGCAGAGGCAAGAGGCTCCTAGAGGCTTGCTGGCTGAAAGGTTCCATGAGAGACCCTGTCTAAAAAACAAAAGTGAAGACACACATTGACTTCTGGCCTCTGTGTGTGTGTGTGTGTGTGTGTGTGTGTGTGTGTGTGTGTGTGTATTTGAAATAAGTATTAACTATTTTCAAAAGGAAGGAAGAGTGAGTACCAGATGCCATTTGTTTGTTTTTTGTTTTTCATTTTAATTGCTCCCTTAGTGGTCCTTGATGACAAGCAACAACAGGGGCCAGTGTGCTCTTGCTAGGCTCCAGGTCCTCTCCTGGGTACTTTACAGGCCCTTAGGCTGTCCTGAAGAAGAATGAAGTCAAGAGAGGCCTAGCATCCTGCCCCAGGTCACAGAAGTTGTAAAGGGCAGAGCCAGGGCTGTTTTCCTTCCCCGGATTCACCCACTGCTTATAGCAACAACTACACACTCATCATAAATGCTGGTTAAATGAATAACTCATGTTTATTTGATTCCAATTGCAGGACAGGCACCAGGATTAGAAGTGGTCTCTGCTGTCCTCAAGTTTTAGTCTGCTGGCAAACAGAGACAGATCAACAAATAATTATGGAATATAAATAGCGTGCTAGAGGTTATTACAGCAGGGGAGGTACTGGGTAACAGGGGACCTCACCAGGAATCAGACTTGGAGGGCTGGGGGCTGCACAAAGGCCTTCTAAGGGAGGCCTGCCCCAAGCATGTTAAATGGGCATTGGACCTGAGAGTGGAGATTCCACACGGAAGTCGGATACCTGACTGTACCACATCCGATCTAAGCAGAGAGGGTTGGCAGAGCTGTAAGGGGACAAGGGGATCCATTCACCAAACAGAACACCACTAGGTTGCCTTTAGGAAGGCTTCCACATGCCTTTCCCCTGAACTACAAGGCTCCTTCCCCCAGTGGCAGTGAGGAGGGGCAGACCCTCTGTCCTGGGCCTGCCCTAGTAAAGTGTCATGGACGGGACTGAGTCAGGGTCTCCATGGTCTCTGAAATGGAACACATAGAAAGACAGCTTCCAATAGAGACCGGATGACGCTGAATTCTAGGGGTTGTCACTCTGTGTCTGGGGCCACTCTGTGTGTTGCAGTTGTGTAGAAAACTAAGATTTCTTAATTTACTAGTGTTCAAAGGTTTTTGTTTATCTTGCCCCTCTCCTCTTTCTCTCTTCCCCTCTCCCTCTCTCCCTCCCTCTCTCCCTCCTCTTTCTTCTTCTCTCCTTCTCTCTCCTTACTCCAATGCTGGGTCTGTGAAGACAATTCAGAGGACAACTGAAGCAATCCACTGATGCTGTTTTGCAGGCTGTGCACAGGATGCTCCTATTGTCTGCTCGTCTCTGAAGAGTTCCTCCCCATCATCTATCCATGCAGACACCAGCATGAGTCCCCCCACGTGAGTCTGAGTGTGAGTCTGTCTTGGGAAAGCCAATCTTTGCTTTGTAAACTGTTAGAATTGATATAATATAGCTTTTATAAAAGACTCACGTGAAATGTAAACCAACTTAATGAATAAAACCCAACCCAGATGCAAGGTGAACTACAATGAGCTGATCTTAATTCATTGTATGTGGTGCTATTAAAAAAATTAAGAAGAAGAAAACCCTTTGGGGAAGATGGTAGACTTGAGAACTGAAAGAAATTAGCAAGAAACTCAAATACATACTTAAGCAGTTGGCGTGAATACCCAATGTCCTCTAAGGTTCCTTTAACCTCTTAGCTGCAAGTCTCATCCTTTTCCTCATCTCCCAAGAAAAGTGCCCATGTTTCCACATCGAGAAAGAATGTCCAAAGATGTGCCACCCTGCGAGTGTGCAGGTCTAAGCCTTCTTCAGATGCTCACTAATGGGTAGCTCTCCAGGGAACTGGCAGAGGATCCATGGAAAGGCCAAGTGCAGTTTCTCAAAACTGATTTATCTGTAAGTTCAGCCAAAGTTCCTAGTAACCTATAAGATGAACTTGCTCTGGCTAGTTCAAACAGAAAGTAATTGAGGCCAGTGAGGTGGCTCAGCGGATAAAGGTGTTTGCCTCCAAACCTGAGTCTGGTCCCTAGAACTCACCTGGTGGAAGGAGAGAGCTGAGCCCTGCAAATTGTCTGACCTCCACATGTATGCCATGCACCCCCACACAGAAACAAACAAATGTAAAAGTGTTATAGAAAAAGGATTGTTTGTAGGGCCATGTGAGTCTCTAGTGGGCCACAGACTGAGTTCACAAATGTGACCCAGTCACTCCAAAGTAGTACTCTACTGGAAACCTCTGCAGCCATATGGGCTACAGCTCATAAAGCCCCCACCAATGCTAGACCCCTCAGCACCACTATTTGAGAAAAGGATGTGTTAACCCCCATCTGTGCTGTAATGGCCGATTCCTTTAAGCTGGCTTCTTCCGTTCCCAGCTGTGACCCTGAAGTCTGAGTGCAATGCACCTGGTGGGTTGGTCCCACCATGGCAGGCTTTCACTCCTCCTTGGAGGCAGGAAAGTAAGGTCAACCTGTCTTTGGAAAGGCTTGAGCTTTGCAAAACAGGAAAACGCCTCCAAACACCTGAGTAGCCATCAAGACCGGCACAGCCTCTCCGTACCCAACAACTAACACCACGGACCAGCAGAGAATGTTCACCTGAACTAAGACATCAGTTATGTGTCTGGTTCCTCCTGTCCACCGCCACTCTCAGATATGAGTTACCCACCCATATGAGTGGTGTGATCGGGCCAAAAGGGGAACTCCCCAAGGTTATCACACTCAAGTGCTCAGGGCTCCTCGCTCGCTCATGGTGGGGAAAAGAGATACCATGCTCACTCCAGCAGATCTTATCAGGGCCAAGGCAATCGTGCGGTAATGTGTGAGTCAATCCATGGGTAGCCGGGGTATTTCTGAACCCATATCAACATTCACACCGCAGGCCCAGCCAGCTCTCACTCTCCTGAGCTGTCACTAGCCCTTCTCCATGTGGGACTCCTAACCTCTTATTTATCTATTTGCTGAAAGAAGTCGTCAGAATTCTACTGTGTACATATACTGTTCACTCCATGGCAAGCACTCCCCTGTCAGACCACAGCAGGAACTGTCTTCGGTAGACATTCTCTTCTTTATAAAGCAGTAGTCTCTATTATAGGAGTCAAGTCATCCATACATTAAGTATTTTTATACGAACTCACTGCTGCCACTGCAGCAAGGCCTGGAAATTTAGGGCACGGGGAGGAATGGCCCCACCTCCCAGGGTTGACACTAAATGAATAAAGATGCTTATATAATGTGATGAGAAGCTGCTGTTGGAATCCGGGGTTCTAATAAGTTATATTAAAACAGAATGACTGCTGGGAATGGTGGCACACACCAGTCGTCCCAGCACTCGGAAGGCAGAGGCAGAAGAATTACTTTAGGTCCAAGACAAGCATAGTCTATAGAGTGGGAACGAGGCAAGGATATATGACAAGACCCTGCCAAAACAAGAATGTGAACACATACACTCACACGTGTGAACACATACACTCACACGTGTGAACACATACACTCACACGGAATAATGCCTCTCACTGTGTTTCATCATTCACCGATATCATCCAGTCCTGGGCTTCCGGTCAAGGTCAGCCCTTGCAAGATCACTGGGCTGCACTTAATGTCTGATGCCAAGTGCAAAGAACATGCTCCAAGGATGCCAGTGGTGGCCCTCAAGTACACACCGTCTCGGGCTGAAACAGGAGACACCTGTGCATGGGCACACTGTCACCTCACAGGAGACACTAACCAAGAGCTGGCTGTTGGCTGAGTCCTTTTATCTCCTCTGGAGCCTGCCCCTGGAGGGAAAGTAGTGAACTCTCACCCACTTCACTGCTCTCCCTTGAGTTGGACCAGCCAGCCAGTTTGCATAGGGCACAATTTGCCTCCTACCAGAGGTAAAGCCAGTGAGCAGAAGGGTTTCTTCTGAGAGAGACACTCACACAATATGTTAAAGTGTAGCAGTACTGATAAGAGCCCAAACTCACCCCCTACTTCTGCAAACATGAAGAATCTGCTTGCTTGAGTTACCCCCAAGAGCAACAGGCCTATTCGTCAGCATGAGGGAACTGCCTGACAGACCCAGTTCACCCTCCGGACCAGGAAACGCCCACACTTCAAACACAAGAAGATGAAGCATGGCCCTTTCTCCCATTTCCTCTTTTGTTGTTGTTTGCTTGTTTTTAGAGACAGGATCCTCCTATATAACTTTAGCCAGCTTGGTACTCACTCAACTCAAGACCAGACAATCCTCCTGTCTCAGCTCCCTATGTGCTCAAGTACTAGGATTACAGGTTCACATCACCAAACTCATTTTCTGTTTCATTTCCATTACACTCTGACACTTATTGTGTGTCACATCTAATAGGAAATATTAGCTGTTGTGCAAAACTGTATCAGATGAAACACCATGGATCATGCTGAGGTGCTAAAAGACGAGACGTTGGTACAAGGTGTAGTTAATGCCAAAGTCAATGGGTGCCTTAGAGTAGATGTGTGTCGGGAACTAATGGGGTTCAAACTTCACCTCATACCTTTGTCATACAGAAGCATCCTTGAGGAAGAAGACAATGCTTTCTAACATGGATTGGTTTTCACCATCTGTGGAGGCACATGAGACACAGAGGCAGAAGATAAGAGTACAAGTTTGGAGTCAGCCTGGTCTACATGGTAGACAGCCTGGTCTCCAGTTCTAGCCAGTCAGAGATGCATAGTGTGGGGTTTGTCTAAAAATAAAAAAGGGAAGGGCAAAAGAATGAAAGACAAAAACAAACCAACCAAGGATCTACTTGAGGGTTCTCAGAGATGAACTTTGTGTGGGAAACTACCTAGAGGCCAAGGCAGCACAGCCGGACTCTAGGTTGACTTCCTATCATAGTAGTCCTGAGATGGTGAGTCCTGGCACAGGGCTGTGCAGGCTGGAGAACCCATGAACACTGGCCCTGGCATCTGATGAAGGCCCTGTGTTGTATCGTGATGTGACCACAAGCTGGCATGTGCTAGCTTGAGTCTTTCCTCTGCTCAGCACACGAGGGACATTCTGCAGACCTCACATAATTTCATCTAGTCACAATCAGTCCCTAGAAGTCCCACCTCTAAATGCCATTAACGTGTGAACTCGGAGATTAAATCTGTAACACATGAGCCTTCTGGGGAACGTCTTTAACCAGAGCCGTTACTACTGGCAAGAGGCAAAACAGTCCAAAACGAGGACTAGGAGGATGCCTCAGAGAGTTAAGAGGACTTTCACCAAACCTAATGACCTGAGTTCAATCCCCAGGGCCCACAGGCTGGAAGAAAAACAGCCATTTCTACACTGTCCTCTGATGTCCACATGTGCACCTCAGCACACAGTAAATAAATAAAACATAGCATTAAAGTTTTTGAAAGGTCTAACGTCAATTGACTTCCCGTCCTCCATTTTCCCATGACCAGCTCCACGTCATCCTCACCCTGTCTGTCTCACCCATTGCTGACACAAGAATCTACCTACCTTAGCTGGATGAGTCTAACAGCTCTTCTCAGACAGAGGCTCTGCCATGCACGTTAGAGACTTCTGAGTCCTTTAATTGCGTTATAACCTCTGAAATTAAATACCATTTCCTACATACTAAAAGAATGAGGTTTCAAGATCTTAATCCTTGCTAAGGGGCAAGTCCTCGATGAGAGAGAGTACTCAGTTAAAAACGCACGTGGGCCTCAGGTACCACGTGTTCGTGATTCGTCTCCACCGTCACATGATGCCAGAGCAGCAAACTGTCCGTAGCAAACTCACCACCTCAACTACACAAGGTGAGAGTGGACTGTGTGTGGATTTGGTCAAAGACCAAGGCTTTAGTTCCTAACAGGAAGAGGATGATCTGAGACAGAGAGAGGAAAGAGGTGAAAACAGTAGGAGACAGGGACTACCTGACACGGGCTAGCCACTCTCGTGTACAGTTCTATATGCTCAGCTTCCAGCAGAATCACTGCCCGGAACCACTGTCTTATCAAAATCACAGCATTCACAGTGTTCAGAGCAAACACCAGGGAGAGGAAGCACATTTAGAGCATGTCTTAGTCAGGGTTTGTATTCCTGCACAAACATCATGACCAAGATGCAAGTTGGGGAGAAAAGGGTTTATTGAGCTTAAACTTCCAAGCTGCTGTTCATCACCAAAGGAAGTCAGGACTGGAACTCAAGCAGGTCAGGAAGCAGGAGCTGATGCAGAGGCCATGGAGGGATTTTCCTTACTGGTTTGCTTGCTTCCCCTGGCTTGCTCAGCCTGCTTTCTTATAGAACCCAAGACTACCAGCCCACAGATGGTACCACCCACAAGGCCCTCCCCCCTTGATCACTAATTGAGAAAATGCCTTACAGCTGGATCTCATGGAGGCATTTTCTCAACTGAAACTCCTTTCTCTGTGATAACTCCAGCTCGTGTCAAGTTGACACACAAAACTAGCCAGTACAGAACAGGAACTCTCTACCTTTGTCTATATTCCCAGAACCACTGGGCTTTAGCAGGGGTAGGAACAGAGATCAGCATGGCCCAGTCCTTTCCTTCATTTTACCACAGCCTAGAGGAGAGAAGGAAATGATGGCTGCAAGGTCTGACACTGAGATCTCACAGGACCCCAAATCAGAAGAGATTTCCAGAGCCATGGCGCAACCCTGAGTGGTGGAGAACGCTAGGGAACTTAATCCTGTCACACATACCCACTAAAGTGGAAAGCAGATGGCGCCTGGCTCCCACTGTGAGGACCCAGACGCCAACCTCACGGACAGATGAATAGATGGACTTGGACCATGGGAGTCTGTGACGTGAGGGATCCGGGCAGCTGCAGGATTAGTGCTTGATTCTGCTCCTGTGATGTCTGGAGCTTGGCGTAGGGCAGCTTCAGATCCGTGGCTCTTCTCAAATCAAATGACAGTAACAACAGAGACCAAGAGCAGAGATCAGAGGAGCCCAATGTGCCCCTTGCAACGGGGCTACAGAATGTTCCATATCTGTGATCTCCATCTTTGCCGAAGCTCTGTGAGGCTGTTTCTCCCCCTATCCAGATTTTAAAGGCAGTACTGCAAACTCCAGAGGATCTGCACGGCTTTAATATAGCCCTTCCTCTTGGCATAACACAGACCTGCTGAGACTCTGAGTCTCAACAGGGATCACTGATACAGCCTGGGAACGGAGAGAAAAGATAAGCACATTATGTGTTAAAGTAACACCAAGGCTCTCCTGTAAGAATCTGACATGGTCTCACTCTACTTTTTAAGATTTTTCAGAGGTGACTCAAGTCACCTTTTCAGATACAAGGTCGCACACCCTTATAAGGAGCCCCCCAAAAGCCTTAGCTATTTCCCCACGAAGAACAGAGGGTTTCATTTTTAAATGGCCTAGCGACACCCACAGAGCGAGCCCAGGGAAAGGAATAAGGCTTGGCTTCGTGGACCATTAAAATGAGACTAGAGGAAATAAGTTATTTTGCCTCTGCACTCACGTGCCACACTGCGAGCCAGCTGGGAGAGTCCCTGGAATCTGGTGACTAATCAGATGCTGGCCTGGGAAACACACCCCTGAATGTCATCAGACTTCAAGCATCTGTCCCGGGAATCCAGAAATAAGCTGTCACCAAAGGGACGTGTGCCCTCTGGGAACAACATCCAGAGCACATTTCGTAATCTGCAGCTGGGACTCGGAGAGCCCAGAGACAAGGAAAGGTCAAGGCCCGGCCCAGCCCTGCCCGCCTGCTCAAGTGTCCACCCTACTCCCCCACCAACCCTCTCTCTGCTTGCTGTCATGTCTGGAGCCCCTGTGTCCCTTCTGGAGCAGAGCTCAGGAATGGTTGGCAGGTGCCTTGAATGTGTTTGGAGTATCTGTCAGACCTTAACAATCATTTTATTCAACAGCTGGTTAATGTCAAGTAATTACTGGTACTCGGCTCTCTGTCTATCAAATGACTGAAGTGAGTGACATGTTTTTAAAATAACTCTTATTTTTTAAGTAACGTAGCCTTGCATAAGAAAAGTGGGGATGACATTTGGAATGAACAGAGATGTGTTCTTCTTAAAGACAGTATATGACCAAACACTTTTCAATGTAAAGTTCATGTATTTATCTTCCTCTGTTTTCTGGTTAGGAAAAGAATGTGGCTGAATATATATGTGTATGTATATATATATATATATATATATATATATATATATATATATATGTCAAAATCAGTTCTTCTAAAAATTACTTATGTCTATAATAGGTATGTGTGTGTTTGTGTGTGTGTGTTTGTGTGTGTTTGTGTGTGTGTATTTGTGTGTGTGTATGCTTGTGTGTGTGTGTTTGTGTGTGTGTATTTGTGTGTGTGTATGCTTGTGTGCGTGTGTTTGTGTGTGTGTATGTGTGTGTGTTTGTGTGTGTGTTTGTGTGTGTATATCTGTGTGTGTGTTTGTGTGTGTTTGTGTGTGTATATCTGTGTGTTTGTGTGTGTTTGTGTGTGTATTTGTGTGTGTGTTTGTGTGTGTGTTTATGTGTGTGTATTTGTGTGTGTGTGTTTGTGTGTGTTTGTGTGTGTATTTGTGTGTGTGTGTGTGTGTGTGCTCGTGAACCACATATATAGAGGTCAGAGATTAACTCCTGTCCTCATACTCAGTGGCTCAGTGGCCCTTACATTTGGTGGCTCTTACATATGTACTTTCCTGAACCACTTTGCTGGCAAAATCAGTTCTTTAGGAGCTTCGTTCCTGTAGTGTTAATTTGTGTTTTGTTTACCATGCAAAGGATCCAACCCAGAGGCAGGCAAGCGCCAGATTTCTGGGCCAACCCTCCTGCACTTCTGCAACTTTTTCGATTTGGCTCTAGGAATCCAAAGGGAATTTCTCAAACAAGCTCTTACTTCCCAACTCCACAAGGGTTTAAACCAACGTTTTCAGGGTATGGGCCCGATCAACGAATCAAGCCTGCCTGTGGGGTCCTGTTTCTGATGACAACCTTGGAGCTGTGGCTGTAAACACGTGTGTGCGGCTTCTCAGGTACCAACGGAGCGCATGAGCTTGTCAACAAAGGCGCTGGGGATGCTTGGAAAGGTACGGACAAAGGCGGGCCATACCTGCAGCGGCAGAACTGCAGAGGCTTCCTGCCATCTCAGGAGTACACAGTGGACAAACACTACTGTCATCCAGGAGTGACGTCACAGATTTCCATTCTAGCACAGATTCGGGGAAGCACCTGAAAGGCTGAGCTTCTCAAGTCCTCTGATTCTGACCCTTTCCAAACGCCATTCACAGCCCAGTGAATGATTCACTAAGAAAACCTAGTCTGGTAAAGATACAGACCCATTAATGAGTAATTGGAACTAGCATTGTATCTAACTGGTGGTTTGATGCAGGAGAAGGAACTGGAGAAATAAGACAGCATCCAGTCCTCAGTTGCTGCAGAAAGAGGGGCAGGAAATCTCACACCCCCTCACACCAGCGGCAGGTTACCTAATGTTCAGAGCACAGTGAGACCCAAGACAGAAGGCAGAGCATACTGAGGAGGCGTGGCTACTGGCTGTGTAACCTGTCCCATGGGTCTGTGCACACCAAAGGTCCTGGAGAGTAAAGCAGCTGTTTGAGGGTTAGTCAGAAGAACTGACAAGGCAAAAGCACAGAGCTGGGCAGCTATACAGTACACAGTGTTGATTGTGTGCCCGCTATTATACCAGGAGTCACACGGTGAGTACCATCTGGGGCTCTGCACCGTCTAGAGCTGCCACAACCAAGAAAGCAGGACTCACAATCACACCAATGTCACAGTCTAAGCTTTTGTGTTCCCCATTAAAGTCCTATGTTGCCCAGGGGCTAATCGTAAGAGGTAGAGCCATCTAGAAGTTGATTATATCATGAAGGCGTCCCCTTGTGACTTGGATTAGTGTCCTCCTGAAAAGGCTGTCTTGTCTCTTCCACTAGGAGAGAATACCGAGGGGAAGAATGAGCATACACATTAGACATTGGCTCCTGCTTGCACCTTGAGCTCCCCACTGCTCCAAACCATGACCATCTACAAGTCCTATCTAAAATAAACCACCTCAGTTTCACACTTGACTCTTCCCTTAATACCACAGATTAGACAGAAGATAGATGATAGATAGATAGGCAGACAATTTATAGATAAGTAATATGGAGATAAATATACACATATATTCATGATTAAAACTAAAACTTAATCTTTATGCCTATTAAATTATTTTGTTGGCAGCGGCGGTGGCAGCAGCAGTGGTACTAGAATAAATAACCAAAAGGTTCCCTTAACTCAGCGTTTTGGAGGTTGGATGCTTACTGTTGGGGGGCCTCATTGGTTTAACTTCTGCTAAGTGCCTAACCATGAATGCTGTCATGTGCAATGAGAAGCAAGGACAGACAGAATGCCAGATGCGGGAGAGGAACCAGCCTTGTTCCTCCTGTAATAATCTTCTTAAGAGAGGTAAGGAAGGGATCTCATGGAAGCTACCTTAAAGCCTCAAGGCAGCGCCTCCCACACTGGTCTCCAGCTAGACCCACCTCAGGACTGAGGATCTGAGCCTCTCAGAGACAAATCACACCTATACCACAGCAATGCCTGGGCCAGTAGCTGAGTTTCCGTATGCCTGAGAAAAATTTAGGCAGGAAATATAATTATTTTGTTTACTACCTGTGCTCAGTAGCCAGGACCTTGAGAGCTGAGGGCTCAGGGCTCAGGGCTCAAGATGGAAAGGTGTAGACCTCGCAGAGGTAGGATTTACAGAGAATAAACTACTCACTTAAAACATGAAAGTTTGATATATTTCCACCTATTAAATCACCACCACAAGCAAGAGAGAGAACACTTCCAACTGGGCACTCACTCCCTCACCTCAGGGTCCTTTGCTGTCTTGTCATTTGGGCCTCCAGGGTGGAGGAACGACTCATGAGGGCCACTACTGTTCTTTTTAAGGAAAAGACAAACACGAAAAGTAAGAAATGGGGGGAAATAAGAGTCTCAGACTCAACAAAGTCTTTTTCTCCTCTAATTTTCCAAAAGTGCATGTGTTGAAAACTGGTCCTTCCCACTGTAGAAACATGACAGAACCTTTAGGACATGCGGCCTGGCTGAAGATGCTCAGATCACTGGTGCTGTGCCCCTCAAGAGGCCACTGGAGCACCGGCCTCCCTTTCCTCCTCCCCTCCTCCTGACTGGATGACTTGCGTAGCCTCCTCTGCCACAGCTTCCGGTGCTATACACAGAGCTGTCACTGATCTCAAACAACAGGGCCGAGCAATAGTGGACTGACATTCCTAAAAGTGAGCCAAATACACTCTTCTTCCTTAGAAGTTATTTATGTAAGTTATTTTGTCACAGTGAGAGGAAGCTAACACAAAGGACAAAGACTGCCCTCAAGTAAACTTAACATGGGACTCAGGAGTAGATATGTCAATGTTTGTACTTTGATGGCTACTGTCGATTTGACAGGATCTAGAATCATGCAAGAGATAAACTTCTGAGCATACCTTTGAGGGATGGTCTAGACTTGTCTAGTTGAGGTGGGAAGACTTATCCTAAGTGTGGATGGAACCATTGCATCTGTTGGGGCCATGTCTTGATTTCCCAGCTTTATAGGAAGTCTACTCAATTTGTTTTAGGCAGTAAGGAAACAGAAGCCCAGGGAGTTGAGCTGATTTGATCACACGCTTATTTACACTGGCACCACCATATCTACTAATATTTGCTATATTTTTATGTGCAAGGGGAAACTTGTGGCAAGACAAAACTGGTTGATATATGTTCATTCACATCTATAAGAACATGTACACGCCTTAGAACACATAGTACCCACCTAAGACAACACATATGTAGAAACTTCATTGAAATGCCAATGATTGACTTGATCTTGCTGAAAATACAGCCTCACTTTTGTGACTACACAACCTGTAAACCTATTAAAATAAGCTTTTAACACCGAGCAACCACCTTTGGCCACAAAAATAAAACAAAATAAAAGCTTAGCTCACCTCTCCAGCTTCTGGAAGGACCCAGGCTAAGAGCTATTTCTGCCCAGCTGAGACTCCAACATGGGCTCTGACCACGTCTAACTCCCAAACACAGGTGATGCCCATATCATCGCCTCTTCAAAGGGCATGTCATTAAAACACATGAAATTCTGCTTTGAAGAGAACACGCTACTTAAAGCCACAGGCATGGGAGAGAAGACAGGTAAGAGCTGACATTCACTTAATGAAACTCCCTGCCCCTAACCTCTAAAGGAGGCTCTTGTGCCTCAGGTCCTGTACTGAGACTGAACTAGTGAATCCACAGGAAGCACTCAACACAGTGCAGACAAGTGTTCACACGAACAGGGGACAGTCAGCCACTGCAACCATCATTATCTGTGAACTTCACTATGAACTTCACGTCCTTCTCCTCTGTTCCTCCTAAAGTCCTGGTTCTGTTGTACTTCCTTGCACTTACTGTTGGCTCTAGAACAGGCTCAGAGTCCAAGTGACAATTTCATTTCATTTCCATGACAGAGAAAAACAGAGTGCTGCTAATTTCTGTCATCACAGAAACCTCCTCAAAGAGACAGATCAATGAGCTCCTTGGGTTCCTCATTCTACCTCGCTGTGACATTCCAGCCAGCCAGGGAAGACACACAGGAGAACCATTGCAGGGCCTTCGATGGTGGTGAACTGGAAGTCCTTCTGCCTCCACTGGGGCCTCTGAACAAGTCTAAAGGTAACCCAGCCCCATGCAACAGCAGAGACACAATTAAAATCCTGAGAGGAAACTAAGGTTTTGTACATATCTGCTTGTCCACAGAGCTTGAAAGTTCCTATTCTTGAGATAAACACTCAACATCTGAAAAGCATTCAGTTGCCACAATCGGTTGCACCAAAGATCCCTCTGACTTGAACAGGACACAGAGTCATTGTGACAGGAAATAGAAAAAGAGGAAGAAAATAAAATGCAGACTCCACATAAAAACGAATGGCAATCTCCAATACTAAAGACTGTGGGTACAGAATTAATTTACTGGCCTTTGTTCAGGCATCCCTCGGCTGTTTATCTATTTTTTTTTAACTTTGTCTTAAAATTATCATTTCAATGAGCAAAACAGCATCAGTTTAAACATAACTGTGCGCTTGGTCTCCTCGAGGCCTTAAAGAACCAATGGAAATTTCTGACAGTGACATAATCCTCTTATCTGAACCAATGAACACTTCTGACAGTGACATAATCCTCTTATCTGAACCAATGAAAATTTCTGACGGTGACATAATCATCTTCCCATCTAATCTGACACACAGTCACAGTCTCTTTATGTAGAGTAATGAGCAGGAGATTCTAGTAATCCTTCAATGGGTGAGTTCTCAGAGCTCCCATGAGCCCAGCAATGTTACACATTCGGGTATCTTACTGCCTCTCTGACACCTGACTGGTTTTCCCCCAGTTTTACCTCAGAGAAAATATAGGAACATCTTAACACTGACACTCTACCCTCATGTACCTCAAGTGTTCATTGGGAGGGTGAACATACCCACTACAGAGCCAGACACCTACAGGAAAGGTGACCCGAAAGTGTAAACAGGGATCCCAAAGACTAGGTCTGTCCAACCAGTGCTGTGCCTGGGAAAGGGGGATGTGGAGAAGAGAGAGGGTGGCTTTGATAAAAACATTCTATATTCACGTATGACATTTCCAAACAATAAAAAGATAGATTAATGAGTACATATAAGCAAATAGGTAAGCTCCACATGGTGCTAGCACTTGCAAAGTGGAGGCAGAAGGATCAAGAATTCAAGGTCACCCTCTGCTACCTCATTAATTTGAGGCTAGCCTAGGCTAGATTAAATCCTAAACCAAAGGCCCAGGTAAAATAAGTAAATTAATAGGTACCAGCAAGGCTAAGGCAGGAGGATTACTAGAGCCCAGAAATTCAGAGTCAGGCTGAATAGCATAAGATCACCAGACAGGAAGGAAGAAAGGGGAAAAGAGAACACAGATGGTGGGTGGATGGATAGACAGATAAATATATAGGTAGGTAGACAAATAGATTATAAATATATAATAAACAGATACACTTAAAAACTTTTATCCTGTAAGTAAAACATATAACACTATATATGTATGTACGTATGTATGTATATACAAATATACATATATAGTCAATAAGTAATCATTTTAATGACCTTTGGAAGGCAACAAATATAGAATAAAAACCCATGTCACCATTACATGAAAAGTATCCCCATGTAAAAATGTAATGACAGATCACATTGCGAGACACAACTGATTGTAGTTTGTACGTCTACGCCTTGTCATGACCTCGTGGTATACAGAAGTTTTTCCCCTTTTGGCTCAGTACTTGGCCATGTGATATGCTTCCGGTTACCTGGGCATGAGCAACAGGCAGAGCTAGAGTGACTGGCTTTGAGTTCCCATGTTCTTCCTGCGCTCTTCCATGAGTATAATACACCCTGGGGCAGACTCTGAGGTAAGAAAGATAAGGGCCATGAAGTTGTTGACAGGGAATGCGCTGTCTCCTCAGCATCTTCCCAGCACACTTGCTGATTTTGCCATGGTCATTACTGTCTTAAGTTACAGCAGGAAGTCCCCTGGTGCTGAGCAGATGCTGAACCAGGCTCTGGACTTATCAGTCTCCACATGTGACAAACTTTTATGATTTTCTATATGACCTAGTCTTTGTGTGTGGGGCAAGTAGAACCATGCCACCAGACAGAAGAACTGGTGAGCAGACCCAAAAACCCCAGTAAATCTCATAAGTCAGAATAGTAGGCATTTAAATTAGCTCCCAACCAGGTTCCTTTCCTGACCATGTGACCACGACATGCCACTAAGAGGACCATGACAACTGGTCACATAGCATAGAAACCCAGGGCTCTCCATGCTAATGAGGTACCTAGATAGGCCCTGAGTGTCTAACCAATGACCTTCCCTCCCTGCACATCACTTCCTGCAAAAGGTATTTAATCTCTAGTTCACTCTGAGTAAATTGTATGTATCCTCATCTGCTATGAATAAACAGTTTGGACAAGCAAGGACTGCTTCCTTCCACCATGGAGGGAAGCCATTGTCATACAGAGCTGCACCTAAGTCTCCTGCAGAAGGCCCCTCCACAGTGCTGGCACTCACACTGAGCTAAGCCCTCCCAACCCACCCGGGCTCATTACAGGTCCACCACCCTCCACCCCAGTCCTCAGTGGTGTCTGGGCACATAGGAGGATGGGAGTCCCCCATTCTCAACTCCTCGCAGTTCCCAGTCACTTCTGGGTGCATGGAGTTTGAGAACCACAGCCTCTGTCCCAGCCTAGGCTGGGACCCCTATCTTAGGCTGCTTTTCAGCTCCCCTGAGTGTTGTGTCAGCATCCCACAAGCCCAGCACCCCAGCAGCAAGGATAAAAACATAGTCTAGTGCCCCTGCACTTCGCACCCCCCCCCAAGCAGTGACCTGGTGGTGTCCAACACCCCAGCAGCAAAATGAAGTCCCCCATTTGGGTTCAGTTTATAGAGATATAGATATAGATATCTAATATATATATATCAGCTAAGTGCTTTGAATCTATGCATTCCAGTCTGGCCTCAGACTCACAGCTTTTCTACACAGTCTCTCAAGTTCTAAAATTACAGGTTTGAGTCAGTATGGATGACTGGTTTTGATCATAAGTGTCTCCCAAGAGACCCAGGTACTAGTTCATTGCCAACCTATGGCATATAGGGAAGTATAGTACCCTTTGGAGAAAGGGAATAGCTGAAGAGGTTAGGCCACTGGGGATACGTTCTTGAAGAGGCTACTTGGGCTCTGCTCCCTCACCCATCTCTTCCAGTTACTTCCACTGGCTGTAGGTGAGCAGCTTTCTTCAGCATTCACGCCTGCCATGATGTACTTTACTGCCATAGGGGAAAACAACAGGGCTAAGTGACCATGGGGCCAAACTGCTCTTCCCTTCTCACAGACTGATGCTGTCATATACTCAGTCACAATGAAGGGAGTCTGAGGAATACAACTGGCCCCAAGTGTTTTGTCACAGTAATAGGAAAGAGTGATCCATGGTTCTGCTGTGCTCGGATTCCTCCATCAACACAAGGAGTCATTTAGGCTCCAGGCTCGTGAGGACTGAAGTGCTCAGGATTGGTGGATGTCTCTGACCTTGACTGCCACAGGACCCTCGCTTCCTACCCAGCATCTCCCACGGCCTCATAGAGTTGTTAGTGGCTACAGCGTTGGTTGCCAATGGTAACGAACATAGCTGAATGAAGGCAGCGTGAAATTGAAATGGTTGAATCCTCCAGGGTCCACAATCAGTACCTATAATACCCCCTGTAAAAAAAAAAATTCCCCAAATCCTCGTGTCTCTGGATTCAACAGTAATAAGCAAAGGAAGGAATCTAAGAGGATGTGAGGACCATTCGGCCCCGTATCTAAGGAGGTTGTGAAGTACCAGCACCACACAACCGGAAGGCAAGAGACGTAATCCCGCCTCCTGGAATCAGGGAGAGCCAATCACCTCTATGCTTTTGCTTCAACGTGATCCTTTGGGGGGGGGGGGCAGATTCCAGGACTTAGCCTCTCTAATTCTGTATCCTGAGGAGTTCTATCGAGCCCTTCCATCCCTCCACTCCCTGCCTCGCTATATCTAAAAGGACAGAGCTAAGCAACAGAGGAAAGAGTCCTGGGGCTGACCACCTACAAACCCTAAATTTGCATGCAACTTTAACTCCCAGAAGTGAGCTTTTGGAGCTAAGTGGGTCTTGCTGAGCTGATGAGATGAAGATCCATTGTGGAACTGACAAAGAGATAAAGAGCCAGAGTGCTCTCTGACTGCCACGTGAGGATACAATGAAAAGACGGTGCTCTCAGACCCGGAAGAGGAATCATACCGAGAACCCATAATCTCAGACTGCCAACCTCCAGCAATGTCAGAAATAAATGCTCACCATCCAAGCCGCCCAGTCCATAGCATTCTTTAAGAGCAGTCCAAACCAAGAAACTGAGTATCTGAGCCAACAGGTCATGCTAATCAGAGGTGGGGAAGACCAACCGTGTGACTGATGTGGCACCGGCCCTGGACACCTGTCACTGAGCATCATACAGTTCTCGCTGGCCTCTCTGGTTCCTGAAATCACTTGCTTACCAGAGAATAGCTTTTCTCCTATTCCCCAAATCCACTGGCAGCAATCGGGGGGCAAGGCCTCCTCTGGAGTTTGCAACTGCCTTTCTGCTGTTGGTTACATATGACCCCCATATTCTGACCAGCAAGAGGCAGCTTATCCATAGCAAGTCATGTCTTCTATCACCATTAGCAAGCTCTCATGCCTTGACTGAGGGACCACAGACAAACTTATAATCAGTTTCTAGAGTCCATGGTTTCTAAACAAACAACACAAATTTTTTACTCCAGCACCAGTACCTCCTTCCACTTGGGAAAAAAAAAGGTATGATTTTATCACCTACAAATAGCTCATATGTAAATATCGTGGCTTGGATGTGAAAGGTCCCCATAAAATGTTCCCATGTTGAAGGCTTGGTCCTGTCTGGGGGTACTACTGAGAGAGAACTGTGAAGGCGCTAACCGAAGCTGTAGGTCCATACATGAATAAGGACATAGACAAGCAGATGACTAGCGGGTCCTTGGGTAAAATATGCTGTGAACGGCATGAGAGGAGTCACTTTGCTCCAACACACCTTCCCCACCAAGGATGTCCCAGCTCACCAAACAAGAGAGCGGACACAGCAACCTCCAGGGTCGTGATCTGAAGCCTCTGCACTGTAAGCCAACATGAGTCCTCCTTTAACTTTTCCCCAGTGTGTTATCACAGGGAAATGCCAATCTGTTTGCTCTCAGCCTATAAGGAAAGACCTGAGACCATCTTGGTTTTATTCCAAATTCATTTCAGTCGAAACATTCCATTTAAAAACATTGTCGATTCCACTTAAAGCTCTCTTGAGGGACGGAGAGTGGTGGCTTAGAGGCTGAAGGCTGGGGGCACTTTCTGTTCTTCCAAAGGACAAAGGTTCAGTTCCCAGCACCACACAGCAGCTCCCAACCATCTCTAATTCCAGTTCCGGGGGATCTGATGCCAGTCCTGGCTCCCTGAGGGCACTGCGTGCGTGTGGTGCACATACTCACACCCTGATGAACACTTACACACATAAAATCAAAAATAAATTATAAAAACTTAAAATTCCTCCCAATTCCTTAGTACTGGTTATATACTGAACACAGTACATTAAAAGCCCCTTAAACATGATCGTCTTAGCCAGAGTAGAGAAAAAATTTACATGTGCAATGTATTGGAATTATATGTCCATGTCTGAGCTGAGGTTGTTTAGCTTGGTACATTCTAGGAAGCAACAGTTCTCTTTCCATAGCATATGGCTTGACAGTCATGACTGAAAATTCCCTTGCTCCTTATAATAAAAACAGTCATCAACTAAAAAAATAAGTAAAACACCAAGAAAAGGAGTTTTTAAGGCATTTTTTTTTTTTGTGGAATTCAAAACACTATTGGAAATCTAAAGCCGTGATCCTGAAGGAAAGGAAGGCGTAGCTCAGTGCTGCTTGTGCTCACATGACACGGGATGGCTCCAAAGGTCTTAGTTTAAAAATACTCTCCAAGAACACAGGCCAAATGGCTGCAGGATTATAAGTTCTCTCCCAGTTGTCCAGGTATTAAAAGTAGGCACAAGTAAGAATAGCCTTCAAAATAACTAACGAACAGCACATGAGTTATGATGCAGCGCTCCCCAGTCAGGGGACCTCGAAACAACAGCTGACCCTTCTAACAATACCCCCACTTCCCCTTTCCCCTGCAAACTCCATACAACTGTTAAAAAGAAGAGACTTAAGAGAAAACTTGACCTGAAGGGCAGATGGAGGGAACAGGCCCCAAGCTCGAGTTTCAGGGGTTGAAGGACAGAAGGGTGTAAATATTTCCTAGAATTCAGCATTTGTGGAGTTACTTCATGCCAGGTTCAGTTTTCCACAAAAGATCTGTAAACTGTGAACTAGGTCAACCAGAAGTCCATCCCACACAGCCACATTATACAATAACACATTATAATAACAGTATAATATAACACACATTCACCTGTCCTTTAGTCACATGATCATAGCCCTCTGTTTCGGGAACAAAATCAAACTAGTAAAAATCAAACTTCTCCCTAGCCAAAGAAAATGGAAATAACCAAAAGACCATCAAATTAATGATGGCAGAGCAAACTGTGGTCTGCATTATAGTATAGGTGAATCTTGAACTGATTACACTAAGCAAGAAAAATCAGATGCAATTCATGCAGGACACATGGCTGTTTATACGAACATCTGGAGGCAAATGCATAAAGAACTAGCTGGCTGTGGTTGTCTAGAGCGAGCTGAGGGTGGGGGGTGAACAATTCCCTGACAGTTCTGAGGTTCCCTCTGAGGGTAATGAGAACATGCTGGAACCAGACAGCAACCCTGGGTTTTCTCCTGGTCACTGTTTAGTCTCCTCCCATTCACTCGCCATTGTCATTTCCCAGGATGCAGCTCCTACCACCTACCTCCATTTCCTCAGCCTTCCTCTCACCTAAAGCCCCTGGATTTATTTTCGGTCCTAAAAGCCTCCTCCTCCCCAGCCTGACACATAAACAAAACCCACAGATAGTTAGTCACACAGGTCTCCAATGTCTTTCCACACCCCAGTGCTCTCCTCCTGTCTCTCTGTACACACACGCTGCTGCCCCCAAGCCGTGCCCCACCCCAGCTTCCGGCATAGCATCGTCATAAGACTCGGGACCCTCCTGACCACACTGGTTCCTCTTTCGGTCCTCAGTTTACCTCTGGCCCAGTGGCAACATCCTCCTAGGCACATTCTTGGCTGTCATCCTCTTTCTGTCCCACCAACCCTGACACTCCTGCTTCAGGACACTGCTCTTGGACAAATTGGCTCAAACTGTGTCAGACTGCAATTACCCCACCAACCAGGTAAAACCATATTGCTTTCATAGATAGAACTGACCAATTTGTCCTTAACAATTTCCAGTAAAGACTGGTTCTTTAGAAACAATAGTTTCCTATTGTTGCTGCAACAAACTGCCACAGGCTTGTGGCTTGAAGCCCCTCCCAAACATAGTCTTAGAGTCATGGCCTGTCTGTTAGCCATCTCCCTTCCAGAGGCAGTGACCCAACTCGTTCAGCTCCTTGGACCTGCCTGCTGTCCTGGACTCACTTTCTTTACCTCCTGTCCAACCCAATCCTGTATTACTCTGGAAAGAGCCCTGTGGTGACCCCAGGTCCATTTGCTTAATCCAGAGAGTATCTACACCCCACGTCTGCAAAGTGCTTGGTATATAAGGTGACAGTCACAGGGAGGGATTGCGATGTGGCAATGGTGAGTGCACTAAGATTGCTGAGCCCATTCTAAGTACATCAAGGTTCTGGAAGCATCCCATAGTTTTCCTAACAAACTTTGCCTGGAACTTGAAATGGTTATTTTATGCCCAGAACCAATGGACCCCCAATCTCTCCTCCTCCTACACAACTGCTTAAGAATGAAGCTGTTTTCTGGGGTTTGTGATTTGACTTTATATAGAGCTCTAGACCAGGAGGGAGAAGAGAATGTCTGTATGTTTTAATTCAGGAGCATGAAGTGGGGAAGGGAGGGGGAGAGGGAGAACTTTCTAGAGCAACAATAGACAGTGAGTAGAAACTGTAGCAACAAGTCCGGGAACATAAAGTGCCTCTGAGTTCTTCTGCCCTCCCAAACCTTTACCTTATAAAACTAAGTGTTACAGCCATGTGTCCCCAGGCTGGGCCGTGCATGTGTGGGTGTCCTCCTCGCCCAGTCGGCCTTACTCTCCAGTGTGTCTCTTCACAGTTTTCTATTGCTTCTCCTGGTCTATGTTACTCTTCTCTACATTGCATACACATGCAAATACGCATCCTAAGTATAGACAGATGTAGGTTTGAATTGGATTTTCTTCTGTAACTGGGGAAGCACGAATGGTTTTGTCTTGCTTAGGTGCTTAGGTGTTAACTCTGCTTTGGAGTGGATGGCTTCATTTCATCTCTCTAGCAGTGGGTTATTTCTCAGCTTCCCAGAACTGAGAGGTCCCACCTCCAACACTCCCCCTAGTGGACACTGCAGAGCACCATAGAGCACACTACTGAGCCCTAAGAAAAACTTCCCAGCAGGCTTGCAATGGTTCTAAATGATCAGTCTGGGCCCAGAAACCAGTGCCAACTTCACACACCCTCCCATGGATGCTGTTAGCATTTCTCCTAGGCTCCGCCCCCCAGTTACCCTGCACCAGCCAGGTGGGCCTGACTCACTATAAAAGGGGCTGTGTGCCCCCTCCTCTCTCTCTTGCTCTCTTCTTCTCTCCCCCCCCATCCCTTCTCTCCCCATCCCCCTCCCCCTCTCTCTCCATGTGCTCATGGCCAGCCTCTCCCCTCTCTCCCCCCCCCCTTTCTCTCTACTATCCCCTCAACTCCCTTCCCCATGCCCTAAGTACTCAGCATGGTCCCACAGAGGCACCCCGTCCACCACCACCCCCACACCGCACTCTACAAACATATCCCTGGCTTCTTTTTCTTTCTTATAAAACACAGCAGATGCAGCTTCCCGACCTCCACAGTCGCTCACACAGGCAATCTTCTCCTCCTTCTTTCCGGCTTTTGCACTGCAATGGAGTAAGCTCAGAGACTCACGGACACCATGAGCAGTACAAATAGATGGCATTTAAAGGTTGTGCTGTATGCACATGATGGGACTTTACATAGCATAAAAGCATAAGTGAACCACAGCTATACCCAGAAGCACAACTATGATACTTTATTGAAAGAGTATTCTTATGTCCCAGGCTGGCCTCCCACACGCTATGTAGCCCAGGATAACCTTGAACTCTGATTCACTTGCTTTTACCACCCTAGCTTTGAGGTTACAGACATGTGCCACCACACTGGCTTTAGAAGGTGCCAGGGACTGAACCCAGGGCTTCAGGCGTGCTAGACAGACGGAGCTCCATCCCCAGTCTTCATTTTATGTTTAATACTTTTTGAAAACCATATCCATTGCCACTGGACAAACACCCATCCATCTCCAGGGAGCTTGACTTAGTCTGGGCTGGTACTTCCTTCAGTCTCACAGTCTCCGCCACAAAGAAGAATATGGGTCTTAAACATCTAGCATGGGGCACTTTAAAAGGCTCATAAATAATTTTATATGTAAGTATATGTCCGGTGGTGAGAGATAATAAGCCTACTTATCCACGTCATTTCCTCCAGAATGACTTCACAATTGAGCTCCATTTTGCAGTTGGCTTTGATGGGTCTCAACAGCAAAGTACAACTTGAGCAACATAACCGAGTTGGCTGCAATCTTGGGAGGCCTGCGCATGGCCTGGAGACCCAGCCCCGCCACCCTTGTGAGGATTTGTTCTGTCTATGAATAGGCCTCTTCTTTTGTCAGGAGAGGAAGAAAGGGGCTTTGAGTCCCATTGAACAATAGAGAACTACCGAACTGTGCTCAACTGTTACTTTTTTCAAAGGCATGAAAGGCCTATTGGAGTTCTCATTTTGGCAGAAGACAGACTTTCAAGTTTGTGGGGCTCAGCTTCGAGGCTTGCTCCAGTATCATTAACCAAAATAAGCTTCTGCAGGCATCCAGCAGAGTTTGAGCTCAGTGACTATATTTTTTGAAAAAGAAAACCCTTCTTCATTTAATTCAATGTACCTTTCACCAGAAGATACTCCTTTAAACTCGTAGACACTGTCAAAGAGCATGTCATGGTTGGGGATGTTGCTTAGCATGCAAAAAGCCATGGGTTCGATTCTTTCACACACACACACACACACACACACACACCCATCAAACAAACAAAAAAAAAACTTTTTTTTTTTTTGGTTTTTTTTTTTTTGGTTTTTTGAGACAGGGTTTCTCTGTGTAGCTCTGGCTGTCCTGAAACTCACTCTGTAGACCAGGCTGGCCTCGAACTCAGAAATTCGCCTGCCTCTACCTCCCAAGTACTTGGGATTAAAGGCGTGCGCCACCACTGCCCGGCCAAAACAACATTTTCTAAACTATGTTCCATTTGTCAGAGGAGACAGCAAAGTCAAGACCCTAGGTGAATTTTCTTTTTTCTTTTTTAAAGATGAATAATAACCTCAGAATTTAATGTCCGAGCCATCAGCCTTAAGTGCTCTAACTCATCCCAGGCTTGTGTACTGGGTGGACACCACAGCTTGGCCTTCATGGTCAAAGACTCTCTTCCTGTCCCTCAAAGTACAGAGCAGCAAAAGCAATTTCTGCGGGAATTATCTGGAAGTCCATAGGACAAAGGGACATTGCGTGCCAATGCCAAATGTCAGTGCCCACGCTGTGGCTCTGAGCGCGTGAGAATCGGAGAAGGCATGTGAGAGCCAGAGCAAGAAGAGTGATCTGTGATCTGGCTACGCGGGAGCAAAACTCCTGCTTACCCCTGCTGGCTAGGATGACCTATGCTCTACCTCAAGGTGAGTCAGGTTGGTACACTGCCCAGAGGCAGCTGAATCCAAGGGCCACCACTGCCGCCTACAGACAGTTCCCTGCTAGAAGCTTCTGGATGTCCCAGATCTGTCAGAAATCCCCCAGTGCTCTGTCAGTCTCTATTCCTACAACTTTAATGCCAATGAAATAAATCTTAAGTAAATAAGGAACAATAAAGTGACTTCTGATGCAGAAAACCTAGCCCCTTAATTTGGGTTATAATGAACAAACTATTAAATATATAGGGTTAAAAAGAAAATCTATTGGAAGGGCAAAGATTTAACCGAGAGGGGGCTAGTGAGTGGGATGTAAAGTGAATAAATAAACAAACAAATTACATTACATTTTTTAAAAAGTTATTAATTCAGTCCAGCTGACAGCGACCTCTGTATAAATCCCGCATACAGTTTGCAGAGCCCCTGTTGACAAACAGGTGAAAACTGAGCTATTTTCAGAGGACGCTCACCTAGAATCACATCTGCATAAATGGCTACTCTAGGTACCTATACTGGCATGACATGAGTTAAGGTTCCCAATTACTATTGATGCTGTTGAAAATCAGAGCCTGGTTCCATCTGTGGCGGGAGACCTGTGCCTGGGCCACCAGGGTTCCATAGCCGAGTAGTGCCAGGAGAAAGTTACTCTCCCAGGAGCGTGGAAAAGATGTGAGTGGGGTTAAGACGAACACCACTGCTCGCCCGGACCCGCCCGGACCCGCCCAGAACCCGCCCAGAACCCGCGGGACACAGGGACTGAGGTAGTCGGGCATAGAAACATTCCGCTTTCCATCTGTGGCAGGAAACCTCTGCCTGGGCCACCAGGGTTCCATAGCTAAGCAGCGCCGGGAGAAAGTTACTCTCCCAGGAGCATGGAAAAGCCGTGAGTGGGGACAAGACAAGCAAGCACCACTGCTCACTGGGACCCACCCAGAACCCGCGGGACACAGAGACTGAGGGACAGGAAACTTCTGGTTTCCACCTGTGGCTGGGGACCTCAGCTTGGGCCACAGGGCTCCATAGCCAATTAACACCTGGAGAAAGCTAGCCTCCCAGGCGCTCAGGACACAGAGACTGAGGAGGAAAAGTCAGGGACAGGAACCTTCCAGTTTCCATCTCTGGCAGGAGACTTGTGCCTAGGCCACCAGGGTTCCATAGCGGAGTAGCTCCTGAAGAAAGTTACCCTCCCAGGAGCATGGAAAAGCCGTGAGTGGGGATAAGACAAGCACCACTGCTCACCGGGACCTGAGGACCTCAGCCTGGGCCACAGGGCTCCAGGATAGAGCTGGTATCCCAGGAGTGCTGACACACCTTCGAGCATAGGCAAAACCACAACTTCTGTTCAAACTCACTGGATCAAGAGGGACCCTTGCAGAGCCATCAGGACACAGGAACCAAGGGACAGCTGGGGACAAGATCCTTCTGGTTTCTGTCTGCACCCCAGAGCTGACCCTGTGCCACAGCTCTCCAAACCCAAACACCTCTCAGAGAGAGCTGGTCTTCAAGGAGTATTGATTCAGAGGCCTGCAGGAGGGACAAGCCACAGCCAGACAGAGTAAGATCAGCTAACATCAGAGTTAACAAGATGGCAAAAGGCAAGGGCAAGAACCTAAGAAACAGAAACCAAGGCTACTCAGCAACATCAGAAACCAGCTCTCCCACCACAGCAAGCACTGGATTCCCAAACACGCCAGAAAAGCAAGACTCAGATTTAAAATCAGTTCTCATGATGATCATAGAAGACTTTAAGAAAGAAATTAACACCCTTAAAGAAACACAAGAGAACAGAGGTAAAGAACTAGAAGCCCTTAAAGAGGAAACACAGAAATCCATTAAAGAATTACAGGAAAACACAATCAAACAGACAAAGGAAATGAACAAAACTATCCAGGAGCTAAAAATAGAAATAGAAACAATAAAGAAATCACAAAAAG
>CM052716.1:12486182-12524777 GCA_028551405.1 Uromys caudimaculatus
AAGACACATGCTCCACTATGTTCATAGCAGCCATATTAATAATAGCCAGAAGCTGGAAACAACCCAGATGTCCCTCATCAGAGGAGTGGATACAGAAAATGTGGTACATTTACACAATGGAGTACTACTCAGCTATTAAAAACAATGACTTCATGAAATTTGCAGGCAAATGGATGGAACTTGAAAATATCATCCTGAGCAAGGTAACTCAGTCACAAAAGAACGAACATGGTATGTACTCACTGATAAGCGGATATTAGCCCAAAAGTTCGGAATACCCAAGTTTCACTTTACAGTAACCGCTGGACTGAGAGTGAGGTCCCAGATGGAGGAGTGGGAGAAGGGACTGAAGGAGCTGAGGGAGTCTGCAGCTCCATGGAGGGAGCAACAGTGTTAACTGGCCTGACACCACCCCACCCCACCCCCAGTCCTCCTGGAGGCTGGACCACCAACCAAAGAATACACATCGAGGGACCCATGGTTTGGACCACATACATGGCAGAGGAGGGCCTTGTTGGCCATCAGGGGGAGGAGAGGCCCTTGGGCCTGAGGGTGTTAGAGGCCCCAGTAAAGGGGAATATCAAGGTGGGAATAGGGGAGTGGGCGGGAGGGGGTGGGGTGGGAGGTGGAATACCCTCATAGAGGCGGGGAGGGGGAGGGGATGGGGGTTTCCAAAGAGGTGACCTAGAAAGGGGGAAACATTGGAAATGTAAATAAAGTATCAAAAAATAAAAATTAAAAAATAAAAAAATAAAAAAAGAAAGGAAAATCCGAGCCTGGCTTTGGCACTGTGAACTGCTGCAATGCAAACACTTGCAGAGTCTACAAGCAGTCCTTAAATGTCTGTCTGAAGTACTGTGCGCATGCTTACGTGCACCACCACCTCTGTAAGATTTCAGATGCTTTAGCCCCAACTGAAGAACGGCTCACAGACAGGAAGCCAGACGCATGCTGAGATCGAGCCCACACTGAAAGCAGACACTGGAAAAGGGAAGACTAACCCTTGCTAAGTAACCTGAGTATGTCAGCTGTTGCACCAGGGACAGTGGGGGACAATGTCCAGCCGCTGCCAAGGAGGACGATGAGAGTCAGGGATAGCATTAGAATTCCAGAACTTGGACTAAAGAGGATCCCCCTCGCACAGGGCTCAGAGCACGGAGTGTCGGCTCGGCTGCCAGGGATCCGCCCGTCACCATGTATTTAATCTGTAAGTTTTTTTCTTTCTTAATTTTTTTTCACTGTTAAAGACAGAGGCATTACCCAAGGCCAGACAGATGCTGAGAACCATCCAACATGCGTGCAAGTTATCACCTAGGAAACTCCGACAGAAACATTAGAAATTCCCATCAGTGAACAAACACAGACGTCCAAGATCAGGGGCATATGTGATACAGGCCTTCTTGCTGGGACCAGGCACCATACAGTAAGCAAGTTCCCACTGCAATCTCCTCTATAGCTGAGTCAATCCACCCATGAGGAGGAGTTGTCGTGACCTGCGCCCTTCCCATTATGCCCCACCACGAAAAGAACACAAAATGAGCACTATTATTTGGGAGATTAAATTTCTGACTTGCAGATTTTCTTTCATGTTTTCATTTAATTACATTACATATTTTTCACACAAGTATATCTTGTACGGTGAACATATTTCCGGCCATACGCTCATCTGCTTCTTGTTTCTCCCTCTGTGGTCCTAGACAGTCTCACTTCCACTTCCGTTTTATGTACACATACATGGTTTTAGGTAACTGCATATAATCTAGAAGCCACCAATGAGCAACAGCATGTGACCGTTGTCCTTTGGAAACTGGCCTGATTCACTTAATGTGACTATTTCCGGCTCTTCCCTTCTTCCTGCAAACAGTGCCATGCTGTCCTCTTTTATGTCCTTTACGCCTGAAAACAATTACGTCATGCATATGCACCACATCTTCCAGATCCATTCCTCTGTGGCTGAACACAGGTTGGCCCCATAACTTAGCCACCGTGAACTGACGCCATGCGTGTGGATGGACACTTTCCAAACCAGAGCGCAAGATACTCAGACTGGTCCGAGCATAACTGAATCTGAGAACACTGTATCAAAGAGCACAAAGCTTCGTTTGCTTGCTTTTTTAATCCTTTGAGATCATGTGAACTCACTTGGTTTAATCTTACAGCCACCACAATTAGAAAGTAAGCCTCCATATTTTTCCCAATGTATGGGAAGCATACGGCAGGAATATGGTCCAGCGTGAAGACAAGACAAGACCCCTCCCCCGGCGGCACGTACATGGAGCCATGGGAACGCCTCAAGAATACTATTTTGGGAACTCAGATGCCTTCTCTGACTGTGTTCAGCAGCAGCCTCCTGACCACCCAGCTTCCCAAGACAGTCAGTCTCTAAAGAAGAGCTAACCTGGAGACAGTCCCAGGCCAGGTGCTCCCAGGTGACAGCAACCGGCATAAATCATCCCGATGAAGTGCAAATGGCGTAAACCACTCTTCAATGTCACTTCCATTGTCCGGGCTGCCTGGACAGCACGTTCTCTGTCCTTCCTTAAGTGTCAAAGCTTACACCTGTGAACAGCTCTATGGTGCACATGCTTTACCTTTACTTCCCAGAAACAAACGCCAAGCCCTGTTGCCATGAGGCAAAGGTTGAGTAGAGACAAATGTCACCAGGGCTGCTCAAAGGATAGGATGCGAGATGCAGTTTGGTTGGGTTGCTGAGCGGGGCCCCCGAACTGGAAAATGGCATCACACGACAGCTAAGGAAACCTACACAGAGAGTGGACTGAGACCAGAAAGGACGTGCTGACTGTGCCTCAGCAGCCTCAGTGTGTGCAGTGCAGGCTGCTCCATCAGCTGCAGCGGCACAGCGCAGGCCGGCCAGATTCTCAAAGCATGGGGGGGGGGGGGGGGGGGGTGTGTGAAGGGCCTTGTTTCTTCGTGGGAGTTTTGTGACACTGTTTATTTTGTTCCTCACTTTATGTGTCCATTTTCTGATGCCTACTTTGGTATAAGTCAGGCATCCCCGCCATCTTTCTTAAGTAACATACATGCCTATGGACAAATCCGTTCTTAAAAAGAAAAAATCAGTTCCTACAAGCACTAAGGTCACTGGAATTTTTTTTTTTTTTTTTATTTTTGATACTTTATTTACATTTCCAAGGTTTCCCCTTTTCTGGGTCTCCTCTTTGGAAACCCCCTATCCCCTCCCCTCCCCGCCTCTATGAGGGAATTCCACCTCCTACCCACCCACCCACACATCCCCATATTCCCACCTTGACATTCCCCTTTACTGAGGCCTCTAGCACCCTCAGGCCCAAGGGCCTCTCCTCTCTCCCTGATGGCCATCGAGGTCATCCTCTGCCACATATGTGGTCCGAACCATGGGTCCATAGATGAGGTCACTGGAATATTAACCCTTAAACTTCCTCCGCCTTTCTCATCTCGTATGCACAGCGGGTGAAGCAAACTGTGTCTTTGCCCTAACTCTTCCTCCTTCCGCTTGGAAACATCCACCTCCCTGAAGGGCAGATGATGGTCAAGGAGCAGATGCAGCTCTCGTGAGACAGAGGCCAAGTGGCCGGTCAGTATCTGAGGCCTTCATCCCTCCCTTTCCTCTCCTCTCTCAAGTCCTCTGAACTGACATCATGGCCAACCCTTCTGGAACATTCTAACTTGCTGTCACCCCCATTCTTCCACTGCAACTGTCACTCACACTCCAAAACCGACTCTGAGAAAAGACATCAAACAGAAAGATTCCTCTCTCTCTCTGCTGCATCCTCGCACAAGTGACTCACAAGTCCGCGGCCCAGCAACTCAGAGACATGCGTTTATCCTGCAAGTCACTTCCCCTTCTTGTCCTCAGCTTCAGTTTCACTTTGTACACTCTTGCAAATCATTATAGGGACTCAGGGCCCTTCACCAAAACATCCAGTGATACACCTCTGCCACTAAAGTCACCTATCCACCCCTGCCCTGCCATCCATAAGCCACATCGTTGAAGGAAAAATTCCCTACCTTTCACTGAGGCTTCTCCACAACTGGGCACCTGCAATAGGAAGCAAAATGTGAAACTTAACCAAGCTGTCACTCCCCAGGAGCACTTGCCAGCATTGAAATATCCCACGCTATTGCAAGCAGAACGCCCACATCTCTTAAGTGCTAGACGCTGTCAATTCATACAGTGCCCGTGTCGGTTACCATGAAGGATGCAGGTGATAGTCTATAAAACCCTTGAATACGTATCATAAGGGTAGGACAGACACTCTAGAATACAGTCCCTGCCCAGTGGGAAGAGAACATGTCCACTTACGAAAAAGTGCTGTCAGGGAATCAGTATGAAATTTGACAAGAGGTGGAACCCATCATTCTTCAGAAAGGACAGAAAATGTAGGAGTACCGGACTTTGCAGGTGATTCCTTGTCAAGCTTCCAAGGGCTGAGCTCAGACAAGCAGCCATCACACATATAAGCCAAGGCAGAATCACATGAAGGGAGCGTATATGAAGGATGAGAGACCATGGGCCAACCTCAACTAGATCTAATCTCAATAATCAAGGGAGCGCTGGGCTGTGGCATCAATAGATCGTGTGGATTTCACAGGAGGGAAGACAGAAAGACAGAGTGGTTACAGAATGACCTCCAGCCACATGGCTGTGGGCAGAGATAGGGACACCTACTGGGCTCTTTTTCCTCACAAGTAGTCCCTGAAGATCTGAGCCTGATGTGGTGAAGGCTGACCCTGATTGCCAGGGAAGTAAAGGACAAGGTGGTCACAGACAAGTTTGAGGACACAGGAGAAATTGTTCATGCTACAGAAGACAGGCTCGGAGCCTGAGAGTGATCAGTAACGCAGGGATGCACACTTCCGGGGTGGGTACCGCATGCCTCACAGAGAAAAGCTAACACTTCCGGGGTCTACGGATACGGGGTGGGTACCGCATGCCTCACAGAGAAAAGCTAACACTTCCGGGGTCTATGGATACAGGGTGGGTACCGCATGCCTCACAGAGAAAAGCTAACACTTCCGGGGTCTATGGATACAGGGTGGGTACCGCATGCCTCACAGAGAAAAGCTAACACTTCCGGGGTCTATGGATACGGGGTGGGTACCGCATGCCTCACAGAGAAAAGCTAACACACATGATTGAATCTCTGCTTCCCTTTCTCCATTTGTTTCACGTGAAGGGTATGTCAGGGAGGACGATGTGGGTAGAAAGGAAGAAGAAGGGGGGGAGGGGGGAGGAGGAGGAGGAGGAGGAGGAGGAAGAGGAAAAAGGAGAAAAAGAAGAAAAAGAAGAGGAGGAGGAGGAGGAGGGAGCAGCGTGGGCTTTGCTTGCCTCTCAGTGAGTGGAGTTCCTGTCTCCTAAAATGAAATATTCAGTCACGTGCACACAGTTCATAGGGATGTGCACTTAAAATGAGGGGATGTATAGTGAAAAAAAAACAAAACCATGGGGGAAGGATATAATTAAGGTCATGACCAGCAATCATATCTGTAGCCAAGAATGTGGAAAGTGGGCAGCTCTAAGAAGGAAAGAGGCAGCAGGTCCCAGAATGTTCTGTTGACCAGGGCTTTACTGGTTGCTGTTGTGAGCAGAGCAGGGTCTCAGAGTGATTCATGAGAGCTGCAGCGATCCCACAGCTGCAGTGAGGTCTATGTCTCCCTGAGAGAAGCCGAGTGCGGCCAGCACTGTGCTGGGCTGGAAGCCCTGCTGCCACCTCCAGCCAGCTATTCATGGGGCTCAATTGGGCCTTTGTCCTAAAAGACTCAGTAAAAGAGGGACAAAGAAGGCCCAAGGGTTTCTCCAGCCAATGCCTGGGGAGAGCAGAAGAAGGAAGCCTATCTTTTCCTTTCTCCTTTTCTCATGCATAGAAATGCTGTGTTCAGACCATCATTCAGTGAAAGATGGGCCTGCTGCAGAGGCCTGGGTGAGGGGCAAGGGCAGAGACCAGCATGTCTGCATCCTCATTAGAAACTGGCACTTATGAGTAGCCTCAACTCAAAAAGACATTTATCATAGCCCGACTGATGAGAAGTCAGAGTCCAGGTGTCCTAGCTGTGCCAGCTGAACAGGGGACAGCCACTGTATGACTGTCACTCACGGTAGCCTTTCATCTGAACCGGATTCACATCTGTGGCCTAAGAATGGGTTGTCAGGCTGGAGAGGTGGCTCAGTGGTTAAGAGCACTGACTGCTCTTCCAGGGGTCCAATTCCCAGAGTTCAATTCCCAGCAACCACACGGTGGCTCACATCCATCTGTAATGGAATCTGATGCCCTCTTCTGGTGTGTCTGAAGACAGCGACAGTGTACTCATATACGTAAATAAATAAATGTTATATACATTTAAAAAAAAAAAAGAATGAGTTCTCTTCTGTTACAGGATGAAGTGGTTTTGTCACCAAAGAAGGCTGAGTATCTACGAATGTTGCTTCATAAAGAAAAGGGGACTTTACAAGTGTCCTCATGTTACGAACAAAGATCACCCTATGTCTTCACCCAGGTGGACAGCAATTCCAGTCACAAGTGTTCCTTGCAGAGAGCTAGGAGGGAGGCTGAGCGAGCACAAGAGAAGCTGACGTGATCACAGAGCTGAGGACTGTCATGATGTTGCTTTAACCCAGGGGCAACAGCACACCAATCAAAGTCAGGAAGAGAGAGGGATGGGTCCTTCAGTAGAGCCTCCATGGTAAATATAGACCTGCTGCTATGTTGCTTGAACCAATGGCCTCCAGAGCTATGGAAGAAAGTGCTGTCTGCTGTTTAGAGCCTCCAAGTGTGTGGTAATTCACTACAGCAGCCACAGGAAACCATTGATCCTGCAGCTTCTCCATAGCCAGGACAGTCATTAACTAGCTTGAGAATTCTTCTTTCTTTCTTCACGTTAGCCTTTCTTTCTTTTGGCATCATTAGAACCCCGACCTAAGGCCCGTGCGTGTTGGTGCGCACTGTACTACTGAGCTAGATGCCCTTTAAGACAGGATCTCAATCAGCAGCCCCCTTGTGGTTTTGCACTTGCTCCCTAGCCCAGGCAGACCTCAAACTTCTGATATCCCTGCCTTGGCCTCCAAGTCACTGAGATTACAGGCCTGCTTCGGCAATCCAATGTAAGAATTCGAGACTATTTAGGCTGGTAGACTTCAGCTTCCTCCCCCCACCCCTCGATATTTTTAAGGACAGCTTTGCCATGAGGAGGGCTTTCAAGAACATTAATTTCCATGGTGTAACTACCAAAATAGGCTGGTTTAGATGAAAACTGAAGGCCTGGGGGGGCCCCGACAGCTAGACTAAAGGACTGCTTGAACCTGGCCCCACACTCAGCCAAGTCCTTCAGCCCCTCCTCTCCTCCATCCTCTGATCTTTTTGATTCATTTAGATCACGCCTGAGGTACGGTCAGGGCGAACACACAGTGAAGAGTGGTCAGGTGCTCAACCTCCTGGGGGGGGGGGGGGTGAGAGAAGAAAGAAAAGGAGTGAGAGAGAAAGGCACATGTATCTGGGAATATAATTTAAATCTGTGGATCTGTGAGATGCCTGAACTAGACAAAAATGAATTTCTTTACCTTCCCAGAAAGGCTAAGCATGAAGGAGACACCGCCACACCTGCATACGCTAACGTCAAACGTCTTTCTAAGGAGTGTTGCTATGGTGGTCGGTTTAAGGACCGGCTACTTAAACACGACCCAGCTTTAAAGCTGACCCGTGGAACACTATGATGGTGAAACTCCGGGGCTCAGGTTCTTGTGTGAGGGATGTTGCCTCTTTCATAATACATCCCATGACGGGGAATCTGGGCAGTTTCTATACACAGCAGTCCACATGGACCCTAACTGAGGCTTCCTCATGATTTTTGTAGACTCTTATGTCCAGGAGGGATTTTTGTATTAGCCAAGGATGCATGGAGATACCTGCAGGCACTCAGGTAAATACTGGGCATACCTCTAAGGAAGCCAAGCACTCTTTAAAAATGACTCAAGCTCCCACTGTAGATAAAATGTAGTGCTTACAGTTGATCTCTTTCCAACACCATTAATCATCCAGAACTTTTATGTAACTATCGGTGGTTCTTAAGCTTGCTGCTTTCTTTCGCTGTGGTGAAAGAAAACGACTACATTTTCCAGTGGCCAGGTATGAGCTTGTAGGGTGGAGTAAATATTTAACTGCTCTTCTTACAGTGGCCTACTTAAATATCACCCTGGTATGTGACGTAGCTCAAAACCAAGGCAGAGCCCAGCACACAGACCTTTACCTGTTCTGACAAGAGACAGAATCATAAAATACATTATTAAGCTCGGGGTGTACCTCAGTGGCCCGTGTTAACCCTAACATGTGCAAGGGCCTGGGTTAACCCCCAGCACTGACGAGAAAAATAAAGTTAAATGTGTGCGTGTGCGTGTGTGTGCGTGTGTGTGTGTGTGTGTGTGTGTGTGTGTGTGTGTGTGTGAGAGAGAGAGAGAGAGAGAGAGAGAGAGGCAAACCCAGACAATATGGTGACTCACGTCTAAATCCTAGCACTCAGCAAGCTGAGACAAGAGGATCACTGGAAGTTCTAGGCTAACCTGGGTTCAGAGTAAGACTCCATCTCACACACCCAGAGGGAAGGGGGGTGGAAGAACAGAGGAAACAAGAAGTAAAGAAAGTAGAAAAAAAAGTATCTGTCTACACGATCCTCATGTTCAAAAGATAAATATATCACCCAAAAATTAGACATTTAGACTCTAGAAATAAAATGCACAAAAATCAAGTTGCATATTCTTACCTCTTGTCCTGGACAGAACCATTTCCTTGATGATTTGCATGATAACACGGCCAAGTATTGTGACGGAAAGGAGATGATACACTCTCCAGGGGGTCAAGGCAAGGAACCTAGGACCAAAGGAAACAGACAAGATCCATCTTACTGTGAAGATTTTCAATTAAAAAAAAACCTCACCCAGACATACATGCAGATAAGATACCAGTGCACATAAAATACAAATAAATAAATAAATAAATAAATAAATAAATAGTCACATTTCCTTTTTTTAAAAAAATCCAATTTGTTAGCACTTCCTTTTTTAAGATCACACAGGGGTCTAGTCCATATGCCCACCTCCTCTATGGAGAAAAACAAACTAAAATTCCCTAACCGTAAAGAGCACATAACACCTGCAGGATTCCTTTTGGCTAGGACTACAAGGGAAAGGACTAGCCAAGAAGAACTCAGAAGAAACTTGGATTCTTCAATGAGACTAAAAAGATGAAGCCTCTGATTGTCACATGTTAGTTGGCCAAGTTGATACCTGAAATTAACTTGGATGTACTCAGAAACCCCCTAGAAAAGTTACATTAACATGTTTAATGGCAAGGGCTCTGTAGAGAAAAAGCAGAGCTGGATGTGGTGGTGCATGCCTTTAATCTCAGGACTCTAGAGGCAAAGGTAGGAGGATCTCTGAATCTGAGGCCAACCTAGTCCACATAATGAATTCCAAGGCAGCACTACATGTAGACAGAGACCTGTTTCACAAAACCAAGGTGGGAAGGGAGAGAAGAGGAGGGTGGGGGAGAGGAGAGGAGAGAAGAGGAAAGGAGGAGAGGAGAAGAGAAGGAGGAAGAGGGAGAGCTAACGTACTGCTTTCTGTCATCTCTATTACCAGACAAACGCAGACTATGCTAACAATGGCCACCGCAAGTCTTGGCGACATACCAGAATGTGAACAAAGGGCAAAAAGCACAGAAGAAGACGAAAAGAAAAGGCACCGAACACCAACGTTCATCACTGCTCCCCGACTGTGGATCTAATGTGACCAGCTGACCCACAATCCTGCTGCCAGGCCTCAAGAGTTGATTGGACTGTTTCCCCTTAAACCATGAGTCAAAATAAATCCTCCCTCCCTTCCTTAAGTTGCTTTCATCGGGTATTTTGAAGGTAGCATTCTGGCTTTTATGCCACAGGCTATAGGGGGAAAGCCCAGGGTATGGAGCAGAAAAATAAAATGCTAAGTGATTTAGGAGGGTAAGCTGAGCTAGGAAGGACGTATGTAATGCCATGCAGTATATTTTGTCATATATTTATAACACATATCTTATATGTATGACTGTACATGAGGTTGGATGCAGTTGTGAATGAAGCCTTCCATCAGAAAGGGACATACAACCCATCTTCCATGCTCGTCCTCATACTGAGCATCTACGTGACCTGGGGCATAAAATAAGTAAGGTAGACCAGGTGGGTGCTTCTAAATCAGTGCTCTGCCTCTGTCTTCCTTAGGGTTTCTATGGCTGTGATAAAGCACCAGGACCCAAAGCAACCTGGAGAAGGAAGGCCTCATTGTGCTTACACTTTCACATTACACTCTGACATCAAATGAAGTCAGGGCAGGCATCCGAGGCAGGAACCTAGAGGCAGGATCTGAAGCAGAGGCCATAGAGAAAGAAACCCTGCTTACTGGCTTGCTCCCAATGGCTTGCTCCATCTGCTTTTGTGTATAGGGCCCAGGCCCCCCAGCCCAGTGACGACCCCACCCAAGATGGCCTCAGCTGCCTCCATCAATCACCAATGAAGAAAATGCTCTATAGGTAATGATGTTAGCTTGTGTCGAGTGGGATATAAGACTGTGAAGCAGCACAGGGCCACAACTTTTTTTGTTTTGTTTTGTTTTGTTTTGTTTTTGTTTTAACACAGGCTGTGTTTTGACATCTGTTTTCTTCCAAGTCTTTAGTCTCAGTTTATAATTAGCTCTTGCCGTTGTCCATGTTACAGATTTCTCCAAATCATACTGAAGTGGCAGCTTTCAAGATTCTTATTAGAAATACACCGTAAGAAAATTCTTACCTTTAAAATGTTTTATTTACGTATTTATTGTACACAGTGCTATACATTTTCTTATGAGTATATTCTGGACAATATACTAAGTGATGTATTTACAATGAAACATTTCTCCATGAAGCCTAGGTTCCAGGAGGCAATATGTATTCTGACCACCTGCCTGCCTTCAGATGTTCTTCACGGGGCTCTGGTCACTCCCTGACCTGACTCAGCACCACTAATGAGTTGTAACTCGAAGTTTGACTCATATAAGTGTAGATTAGCATGTATCAGTGGGATTGCTGCTGTAGAGTGATGCAGGGCCCTGGAAAGGGTGAAAGTTCACTCGAGTTTAAACATCTTTAGAACCAGCCAGACAACCACTTAATTATCTGGCTGAAAACAAAGAAACACAGACTTAACTGAAGCTCTGGAAGCCACGACTTGCTCTCCTCGTGGGAGTTCCAACTTCCAGGAATTAAAAAAAAAAAAAAAAAAAAAATTAAGTAATGGTAGAACTTCAACCCACAGACCTCATTTGGCGAGCACTACCATAGCAACGCCAAAGAACACTCTAGAGGTCTTTCTGTGTCCTGGGCAAAGGCCCAGTTGGCATTTTAGCCAAGGGTCTGGATGGTCATTAACAATCCATGGTCAGCTGAGAACACAACAAAACAATTGCTTGGGAAAGTGATGCCACAATGTTCAGGGCTACTTAGCCTCGGTAGGTTGGTGTCTGTTACTCCAAAGAATGAAATATTGTTGAGAAGCAAATATTTAAGGTAAATAAACACACGTATGGAAAAATCTGTACATACTTGGGATCTTAATTATGTATCATATTTAATACAACTCTTCACTACCGATAAAAATCCATAAATATCCTTAGCTCTGTACTTTATATTTGTGATTTGAAATGAAAATCTTAGAAACACTGATGGGTTTAACCTTCATTTTTAAGAAATTGCCTAAGACAGCTTATGTGATTACATAATCTGGGCCATTAAAAAATTTACTTTGGTAAATTTCAAACATGTCCCGAAAAAGAGGCCAGGTTTACTAACCCAGGTTTAACAATTCCCCATGAGCAGCCATTCCTCCCATACCCTCGTCCCATGCCCCACCTTGACGTACCCACGCCCTACGTGAAGTGAATCCCCACAAAAGAAATTTAATCTGAGAATATTTCCATTTATCTTCCCCAAAGCTCTTTTTTAACTATACCACTGTTATGAGTGAAAGCTTGCCTTAGTCCTTTGGGTATGAACTGTCTTTACATGTATGTATCTGTGAAGATGCTTCTGCACATGTCTGTTATGCAGGGAGCTGGGCAAAGTTTGTACTGAAGTCTGTTTCAGTCACTTTCCACCTTCTTTGGGGGGACAAGGTTTCTCTCTGTCAAGTGAGAATCAAGTGTTAGGTTAGCACGTGTCAGCGGTCTTTGTAGAATGAGGCAGAGCGCTAGGAGAGCAGAAGCTCACTGGAGTGTCAACAGCTTCGGAGCTAACCAGAAAGCCACGTAAGTATCTGCCTGAATACAAAGAAGCTCAGACTTGGCCGGAGCTCTGGAAGCTCACTGACTCACCCGATCGCTGTCTGGCCAGCAAATGTCAGTGCTCAGGATTATGGGTACAAGCCACTGAGCGGCCTTCTTCATGAGTACTGGGGACCCAGCCTCAGATCTGCATGCTGGCGCAGCAAGTAAATGACCCACTGAGCCATACTTTAATTGTTACTTATAATCACTTTGCACATGACGTATACGTGAGAACGCACATGTTGCAACACCCCTTTGGAGGCTGGAGGGCCAGTCCCTGGAGTCAGTTGAACTCTGGGTACCATGCTTTTGGGGTGAGCAACCCTACCAGCTGAACCATTTGGCTGCCTACCTCACCAAGCTCTACCTTAATCCTCAGCGCCATCACAGACCTTGTCAGTCGTCCTAGTTGCAAACCCACTTTTGCAGATTCTTGGAAATATAAAGACAGAGGCCGAAGATTCAGCAACGTCAGAGACTAAAACTGGCGTCTGTGGTCATGTTTCTCCCTCACCCGAATTCCGCTGCCAGGGTCTTTAATGATGGCTGTTTCTGTGGAGGAAACGGACTCATTTGCTCAGCCAAGGTTTCCAGACTCTGGGAGAGGCTTGCTGAATTCCGGTGGCCTAGTTTAACACTTTCTCAGGCCTTGGGAGTAGTTTAATAATTCGGAGTTTATCAGTTTTGAAGCTTTTTCCTGGAAAGTCCAAGGCATATGGTGGTGTGTGCTCAGGGACCCTGTGAAGGTAAAAACCCTTCCTCCTTGCTGGGCCTCAACTCTAAAAAGGATGTTTGTAATTACCAGGGACGATGAAGCTCTGAAGCACGATCGGGCAAACACTCAACATTTGCCTTTGTTGACTAGTTTTCTTCAATGTGTCACCTCCAAAGTGGCCAAAGTGATTTCATTCTTCTTCTTTCCCATGTGACTCAAGAATCCGCACACACACAGCGCATGTTTCGCCCCACCACAGCGTTATGCTTACAGATCCTCCGGCTAGCCCTTCCTGGCTGGTGGGTCCTGAGTCCCCCTGAGGCAACCTTATTATAAACGGCTTTGACAGTAACAAATACTAAATACACAGAGAAAATGTCAAATGCTGTGTTCAAAGAACTCTCACTCGGCTTTTTAATAAAACCAGGCATTCCCCAGGGGTGCTCCTGAAAATGTTCCCTAAAGTGTTCCTCATTCATAAACAAGGTGACAGGTAGCCAGACTGTGTTACACTTGTCTCACACTTGTACCCATGGACTAGTGCTGCTGCCAACCATTAACTGCCAATCACTCCTTAGGGAGGGGTGGGGCCCTGGGGCCCTCCCCTCTCCATGATGTATCATTGAATGGGCCAGTCTTGTGCAGATCCTGTGTCGGTAACTCAAGCTGTTGTGCGTTCATGATTGTGAAGGCCCCGGTGTCTCATGGAACTCAGTTCCACCCTTGGTTCTTTATTCTTTCTCTGCCCTCTTCTATGATGCTCCCTGGGCCTTGGAGGGATGGTACAGACGTCCTCTGTAGGGCTGAGCACACGCAGTCTCTCATTCTCAGCACTTGACCAGTTACCCATCTCTGCGATAACTGCCCAGAGCAAACAGAGACTTCTCTGACCGAGACTGGGAAGGGAGGTGGCCTGTTCTTCGGTGGTGTAGCCCATGGTGAGCTGTCCGTGCACCACTAACACAACTCAGTGTGCACAAATAGCAGACATAAAAGTAGGGTGTGGCTGGCATGACGAAGGGGTAAGCAAGAGTCTGGGGGTGAGGGGGAGAAACGGGCTAAAGACAATCACAGCATTGCATGTATGAACAAAGATAAATTAAAAGCAAAGAAAGTGAAGGGTTTAAATTTTTAATTTTGTAAAGTAAAAAATTAATTTTTGTTCTTTGACAGTTTTCTAAATATGTATAAAGAGTCTCAGTAGTTTCCACCCTACCTTCCCTCCTCAACTGATAAAAACATTCTTTTATCTCAAGCAGTCCCCTGCCTACTTCAAGTCTTAGGGTGTGTGTGTGTGTGTGTGTGTGTGTGTGTGTGTGTGTGTGTGTGTGTGTGTATGTGTGTGTGTGTGTGTGTTTGTGTGTGTGTGTGTGTGTCTATGTCTATGTGTCTGTGTCTGTATGTCTGTGTGTGTCTATGTGTGTCTGTCTGTGTCTGTGTGTGTCTGTGTGTCTGTGTGTCTGTGTGTGTCTGTGTGTCTGTGTGTGTCTGTGTGTATCTGTGTCTGTGTGTGTCTGTGTGTATCTGTGTCTCTGTGTGTCTGTGTCTGTGTCTCTATGTGTCTGTGTGTGTCTATGTGTGTCTGTGTGTATCTGTGTCTGTGTATGTCTGTGTGTATCTGTGTCTCTGTGTGTGTCTGTGTCTGTGTCTCTATGTGTCTGTGTGTGTCTGTGTGTGTCTGTGTGTATCTGTGTCTGTGTATGTCTGTGTGTATCTGTGTCTCTGTGTGTCTGTGTGTATCTGTGTCTGTGTGTATCTGTGTCTGTGTGTGTCTGTGTGTGTCTGTGTGTCTGTGTCTGTGTGTCTGTGTGTCTGTGTGTCTGTATGTCTGTGTGTGTCTGTGTGTATCTATCTGTGTCTGTGTGTGTCTGTGTCTGTATGTGTCTGTGTGTGTCTGTTTGTGTCTGTGTGTATCTGTATCTGTGTGTGTTTGTGTGTATGTGTGTGTCTGTGTGTTTCCTGGTGAATGTTATTAAACTTGCTCGTACGAGGATGCGTGAGAGATTATTTCCTGGAGCAGGGCTCTTTACAGTGGCCAGACTACTGAAAACCCGACCCCTAGCAACCACTGCCGCCAGCCCTCAGGGAGATCGGACCTCTTGATACCCTCTCTCACCTATGAGGAGAGGTTCAGGCTTGTGCAGATGTGGTGTAGGTCAACCCAGCTGTCATGGGTGCGATGTCCACATTGTATGCAGAAGATATTATCTTATGGTCCACTGAAATCAAATTTATAATTAAAAGTAGATTAACCAAATCAATTTACTTTAAAATTCATGCTACTGGCTGTATGAGATAATATGTCTATGAAATTTTCACACCCTTATATATGGTCCTTGTATATGTATATATACATTTATATACATATATATCCCTGCCCCAGCCTTCCCCACACTTGTCCTTCCTGCCTGTTCACTGGCCCCCTTTCTGGTCTTTAATAGCGCCATGTTCTTTCTTCTTCTTAGATCTAGCATGAAGGGAAGACTTACAGTAGCTATCTTTCTGGGTTTGGATTATTTTGGTTAACATGATAATCTCCATGTACAGCCACTTCCCTGAAAACAGCACTGTTTTGTTCTTAACAGCTCTGTGGGGTGTGTGTGTGTATGTCTGTCTGTCTGTCTGTCTGTGGTGACATTTTCTTTAATCGTTTATCCAAGGGACACTTAGGCCAATATTACAATTTTTCTACTGCAAGCAGTCCTATGATAAACTTGGCTGTGCAGCCACCTCTATGATACGCTGCCTGATGCCTTCAGATGAATGATATATACTCATGGACGGTAAAACTGATCTTTGATGGAAAAGGACATCAAAATAGCAGTACTCAGCATGTCTGATGATCCTGCAGCAGGGCTGTGTCATGCCAGCTGAAAAATGCTGTCACTGTCATAGCACAAGTAAAATGGAAGGAGCCCTCTTCATTCCATCGGTCCACGAATCCCTTCAGATGCAATCACGGACCTCTACTTAAGACACCTCACCTAATATGATCTGCATCCCGGTACCGTCACCTTCCCGCAGCAACGCTATCATTACTGCTTTGATTCTGCTAAGCATGTGTCTGACACTGGGCTTGCAGCTGGGATGATATCGAATCTGCTCTGCCCGATAAATATCGGAAAGCACAGAGGTAAATTATCATGCTTGATCAAAGTACCCCTCAAGCTTCCGTAGGAGCAGAAGAGAGCCCCCAACTGTAAAAGAAATAGGTAGTTCTAGAGCAAAGATGGCTGTAACATTTTGTCTTCCAAGAGAAGTCAACGTTAACCAGGTGAGAAGGAGCAGCATGTCCCAGGCTGAAGAGGACCATGTTCATAAGAGCATATAGAACCTAAGAGTTAGGAGGTGTGCCTGAGCCCTTGACCTCTCTACTTGTTGGTGTGGGGTGCATCCTCCAGAGCCAAGTTCAGGGTGAATGTAATAGCCACTGCGCAATGAGCAGAGCTCCTCCCTTGGGATTTCACAGCCACTTGCTTCATCCTTCCGCCCAACTGTGAATGAGGAAGGTTTGATCATTATCCCCATTACACAGATGAGCAAAGAAAGGTCAGAAAGTTGCCTAGGGCTCCAAGACGAGGTGAGGTTGCAGTAAGATGCAAACATAGGCTGCCTAGCTGTACACTGTGCCAACTGCCCTCAGATGGATGGTGTCTGCCATTTCGTGTGCCCCTTGTCTTGTAAAAGGGGCTAGAAGCACTGTCACCCGTTTATAAATAAACTTTATTTTAAGAATACTTTCAGATTTACAAAAGAATTAAGCAGAGAGTGCAGGGAGCTCCCATACAGTCCCTCTCCCCTGAGTACCATGTCCCCTCGTATAGAATTCCTGCATTTCAGATGGGGCCCATTTATTACGGTGGATAAACCATTCTCAACGCGCGATTAGTGACTAACGTCCTTAAGGCTCCGCTCTTTGTGATGTACGTGCTGTGGTCTTTGACGAATGCTTGCTGTCCTGTATCTGCCTTTACAGGATGATACAGAATAACTGCACGACCCTACCAATCCCCTGTGCTCCATCCCTCCCTCTCTCAAGGCCCTGAAAGCGGCTCCTATTCCTGCCTCACACCTTCACCTTTTCCAGTTACATGGACTCACTCAACAAAGAGCCGTTCCATTTGGCTTCCCCCGTGCGGCAACAGAGAAGATCCCAAACTGTATTTGTGTGGATTAATAGGATGCTTTTTAAAACCTTTGTATATAATACTCTCTTGTATAATATATTGAAATTTACCCATTCATCTACTGAAGAAAACACCGTGGTTGCTTCCAGTTGTTGGCAGTTCAGACTAAAACTACCATTAACATTCGTATGCTGGATTTTGGGTGGACATACAATTTTCACCTCGTTTTCAGATCTCTCTCTCTCTCTCTCTCTCTCTCTCTCTCTCTCTCTCTCTCTTAAACAATTCTATCGGCATGCTGCCTGTGCTGAATTTATAGACAGTTCTGTTCTTCAGCTGACGTTCAAACCTGAGTATATTAAATCTGTGCTTGTTTGACAGAGACCATCCATCACACCTGTTTCCTGGCCACAGGACACCTGTGTGGTTAATACCTGCGTGTCAGCAGTCCTTAGCCACCTCAGTAACAGGTGCTGATGACTGCTCAGGTCCTGCCACTCCCCATTGTCAGGGTGACCCACATTTAGGAGCCAACACTTGATGAACCCATGTTTGTTGTCCCTGTCACTCCATCATAAAAGACTTTCATAAACAACTTGCTCCAAAGCCCATTGCAACCTATGGTCTACATTACTTCACCGCCTGCTGTACAGAACCACCGTGAAATACTCAACAATCCTCTATAGAAGAACCATCAGACCATCCTCGCCATCAGACCCTACCAAGGATTTCATGGGGCAAAGCCCAAGCAATGCCTTGGAGACTTTACTGATTTACCCAGTCTCATAGTTCCCAGAAGCCTGCTGTGACCACCTGGCCCATGGTGGGATTCGGGGGTGAAGACTGTTCTATGCAGGCTGTCTGATTCTAGAATGCTGCAGAGCAGTTATCACAGGGGGACTGGGGTCGAAGGGATGCTGTAGACATCATAAGAGCAGACAAGCTATGTGCAGTGTAAGGGAAGAGACTGTGTCTGGACATACACTATCCTCACTCAGGATAATAACCAAGGTCCAAGGTGAAGTGTGAATGATGGCACTCTGCAGGACTGACAGGTCATCACAGCTCCTCCCAGCTAGTTCTCACTGCACCCCGAAAAGGGAGACCCAGAACCTACTGTGGTCTACACTCCAAGACACTCAAGGCCTTGATGTAGGTAAGACAGGAAGCCTCTGTCCCATGGCTGCCCTGTGGCTGCCCCGTGCTCATCACTGACTTCCATGAAGCGGGCTGTGTTGCCTCTCCATGGCCGTGAGTCACAGTCCCTTGTATTCACACCCCCTTGAAGGACAGCAGCCACAGTGGAATGCTCGGTGGGTTGGGCAGGGAGGCACCAAGTGGCAGGACACAAACTGTATCCTCACTGAGTGACCAATAAAAGCGTTCTTTTAAAAAAAATTTTAGCTCATTTCTTAAAGGCTTCTAGCCCTCGTGTCTGTATTGTTTAGCCTAGGGACCAAGATGCAAAAACACCCAGAAAGACCATTCCCACCTGTCCCTAATCCCTGCTTCCAGCACTCAGAAACATCTTCTATATGTCAGCAAACTTCTTACAACCAGTTAACTACTATAACAAAAAACTAATATACCTTAATTAAAATACATATGATGTTTACACTGACTGGATATTGTATATTTGGGACACAAAGGCAAATATATATAATTATAATGAGTATGTGTATATCTTAGGCAAGCAAATATAAAATTATTCATATGTAATAATAGCCCGTTGGTCTCATGAAGACATACTATGTGTGTTCGGACGCTGCTGCAGTGGACAGTTCTGTAAACTGATCCATGTGCATTCTGTCAGTGAGCTGTGACCTACTTCTCCGCCCCAACAATGGTGCCTTTAAGCGCACGCCACGTCACCCAGGCGGCTCAGTCCTCTCTTGGCCACCACCCACGGGTGACTTCCAGACATGCCTGTCTATTATCCCTCCTGATTCTTTTTTTATACTAAGTAAATCCATTTGCTCTAATCTATCTCCCTCTTCTGAGACAAGGTTGCTGACCTTGACCTTCTGATCCTCCTGCCTCTACCTCCCGAGTACTGTGGTTATAGGTGTGCAGTACCTTGCTTAGTTTGTCTAGTGCTGGAGAATGAAACCAGGATTTGTGCTTGCTACACAAACACCCCCTGACACCCCTATCTCTGGACCACTTGTATTTTGTTTGGTTTTCCCCTCGATTCTGATCCACTCCCAGAATCAGTAACATTATTCTGAATTTTAAAATGTTTTCCATGTAACCACCTGCCTCCTCCCACTTGCCATCCTTGGGATAGTTAGTTGTTGGGGTCAGTTAAGAGCTGACACCCACAACTTTTGCACCGAAAGCTCAGGGAAGACTGCAGAAGAGGCAGCAGAAAGATTTTAAGAGCCAGAGCAACAGGGAGCTGGCTCTGAGACTGTGTGAGCTATATCAGAGAAGCTACACCCATGAAGTATCGCCAACTGGCTACCTAACCACGAACAGAACAAGAGCAACAGCATAAGGGTTAATATGGAAGGGGGAACGCTCACAAGGCCTCGCACACAGATAAAGAACTACAGGCAGCTAAGGAACTCTGAGAGTAGACATAGTCTTCCCCAGGGAACAGTATGCCAATTAGTTAGCTAGTACCAACTGGTCAGCCCTAAGAGGAAGTGTGTGTGTGTGTGTGTGTGTGAGAGAGAGAGAGAGAGAGAGAGAGAGATATGTACCGAGCAAATTGTATTTTTAAATTAGGAATATACATACATTAAATATATAAAGTATATACTTATATATTAAAGGGTGAGAGGTCACGTATTTGAAAGGGCAAGGAGAGGTTCATGGGAGGGTTTGGAGGAATGAAAGGGAAAATGACATGATCATACAACCTCAAAAAAAACCATGAAAAAAATGAGAACCAACCCACATGCTTGGAGACCAATAAAGATACAAGAAAATTGGGGAATGAAGCAGAGAAAGACTCAAAGAATGCAGAAATAACACAATAACACTTTCCTCATAGAAATACAAGACCTGGGTAAAGTGCAGAGGATTTCCGTTTCAGAACACACCACAGTTTTAAGGATGGAAGATCCTACCAGGATGTAGGCTTCACGGAAGCAGAATCTGTCCGAACTTAATGCTCCTGGCCACAGAAGAGCTGAGACCCTCGCTCCACAAACACTCGACAAGGAACCGACAGTCAGGGGACCTGACTTTGTGCAGAGATCACTCAGCCCCCAGCCCAGATCCTAGCCCTTTCTTAACCCTTCACTGGCATTTAGACAAAGCATTGTCTATGCAAGGATTTGGGGTGTAACCGTAGAGGCTCAGAAGAAAGCCAAAGCCAATGGCCAAGCTGGCTAGAGAGTGGAGACAGACCTCAGGCTCTGCGGACAACGTAGAGGATGAGAAAAGGCAAAGCCACAGAACAAATCATCTGACAAAGTCCACTGAGTGGCTGAGCACAGAGACGTTTCTCAGCTCGTTCCATACGCTTTGACAAGAAAAACTGACATTTCCCCCGTTACTCCATGGTGAGTTTTGCAAAGTTGAATTATATGGCCACATTGAACAGATTTCTTCTAGGGCCAAAGGAAGGATCCCACAGAGAAAGAGGGTGCCAGGGTAAATTTTTAAAATAATGAGTGGAAAGAACAGGCCTGACTCTTTCCATGTGGGAAACGGTGACCTCCACTACCCCACGTTGCAGCATGAGATAGATGAATAGTGTCCAAGAGATAAAAGAAGGGTCTGTAAACAGACCGCTGGGCCCCTGCGTGGCTCTGGTGAGGAATCTAGCTGTGTACCTCTTTCAAACCAGAGGGCTAAAAGCACAGCTTTGTTTCCCTTCACTAAAATATATATAACTACAGACCGGCCCAGACCCTGCCTTCAATCCATGCCAAGTTTATCTAATACTACAGTAGCTCTGATTATGAGGAGGGAGGAAGATGGCAGGGCTGCTCAGTGGTGGGGTACCACAGGGGGCGGGAAGGGAGAGAGGGGGAAGAGAGGCAGAGAGGAAGTGGGGGAGGGGGAGAAAGGGAGGGAGGGAGGGAGGGAAGGAGGGAGACAAAAGTCTCAAGAGCCTAATAATTTACCAAACATCATTCAAAGTCCAATCATCGAACCAGAAAATTATTTCTTATTTTACCAAGTGTTTGGCACGCTGGCACCATCACCCTCAGTATTAGAAAATCCTGAATCTTCCATATTAACTCTGCAAAATCAGTGACTGAAAATGCCATATGAAATTAAATTACATGTCATTAAAAGGACACATAAGGTGGTGACAAGATGGCCCAAGCTTGGTCCCAAGCACTCATATTGGGTGGATGAGAACCATCTGTAACTCTGATGCTGAGTTACAGAACCAGTGATGTGTTTATAAAAGATGAGGAGAGAAGTGGATATGTTCTATGGGGCTGTGGTGAGGTGTGGGGGGAGGGGTGCTTCAGCGGACCCATGCATCCTTCCCCCTGAGGAACCAGCCACACTAGAGATAGAGGTTACTCAGGGCATGGGGAGGGGAGTCAAGAGGGCAGTAGAGGCAGAGAGAGAGAGAGAGAGAGAGAGAGAGAGAGAGAGAGAGAATAGAGAGAATAGAAGAGTAGAGGCCGACCATGAGCACGTGGAGAGAGGGGTGAAGGGAATGGGGAGAGAGGAGGAAGGGGTGAGGGAGGGGACAGAACAGGAGCAAGAAGGGAAGAGCAAGAGAGGGAGGAGAGGCAAGTAGCCCCTTTTATAGTGGTCAGGTCTGCCTGGCTGGTGCCAGGTAACTGTGGGGTGGAGCTTAGACAGAATGCTAACACATACATGCCTTTAATCCCAGCATTTGGGAGGCAGAGGCAGGCAGATCTCTGAGTTCAAGGCTAGCCTTGCCTACAGAGTGAGGTCCAGGACAGCCAGGGCTACACAGAGAAGCCCTGTCTCAAAAAAAAAAAAAAAAAAAAAAAAAAAAAAAGGAGGAAAAAAAACCCTCGCCAAGTAAATTTGGTACTTTGAATTGTAATAGGAATTTCATCTTTAGATTGATTTAAAACCTATGTGGGAGAAGTTCAGTGGTAGGATGTTCGCCCAGCGTGCCTGAGAGCTGAGGTTTGATCCCTAGCACTGTAAAATGTGTGTGCTTGGAAAGAGGGGTATACGTCTTAAACAATCAATATCAATAATTTGAAAAAAGATTAATCGTAGAGAAGAACGAGATAAGGTAATAATTCCTGGGTGTGGAGGGGGTTGGAGATGGGGGATGGGGTATATGTGTCTGTGTGCGGTCCAAAGATCACCATCAAGCGTCTTCTTCATTTACCGGTCATCTTCGTATTTTGAGATAGCTTTCACTGAACCTGGAGCTCACCAGTGCGGCTAGTCTGGGTAGTCAGAGAGTACCAAGGATCTGCTTGTCTCTGCTTCCCAGGACTGGGGTTTCCAGGCAAGGACTGCTCTCCCAGGCTCTTTGCATGGGTGCTGGGATCCAAACAAGAGTCCTCAGCTTATGTGTGCCAAGGACTTTACCAACTGAGCCATCTCTCTAGGCCCAAGTAATATTTTTTAATTATAAGTCACAGACTCAGATTCGGGTAACTTTTTTTTTTTTTCCTTGAGACACTACTCTTGTAATGACCAAAAGTGTGAATGAGAGGAGAAATGGGGTTGGGGGCACCTCTTCCTGTAGGAAAATGAGGGGTTCTGGAGACCTCGAGAACCAGGAAATGCTGCGCAGCTGCGAGCACTGTGAAGCTGCTGCCGGGTGGGAGAACTGGCTCACAGTGGTGACACAGGCTGTGGCAATCCAGTGAGTCCAGGGAATGTGCCCGGTCAGCAAGGCGTGCTGGTGCAGAAACAGACAGGACAGCAGGGGTGAGGAGGGGGGTCAGAGCAGGCAGCCTGCGTTCTGTTTACACACTTAAGCTGAGGAAGGAAGCCAGGGCACAGCTGGAGTGGGCCATCCGAGACCAAGGCAAGGAGCAATCGGTCACCTTGCATTCTAACTATGGAAAATAACATCCCAGGAAAGCCAAGCCAGGTGGAACGTGGGACAGTGGAGTGGGGTCCTTCAAGCACCGTAAGTTTAGCTGGATGTCGGCCAATGACACATTAAACCTGGTACCTTGTATGTGACCTGGTGAACACAGGGAAGTTCCCGAGGTGGAACTGGAAGGTAAGAGACTCTGCAACCTGCTCTGGCTGGTTACTAGTGAGTTCAATCCTAACCACCAGTCCATCACAGGAGGAGCTAAAAGGAGGGAAATGTCACCCAAAAGCACATGCTGCAATGGAGTGGGTGAAGGTAAGCGGGAAAGGGGGGAACCAAGAGGGATGGAAAGTGGAAAGCAAAAAGAAAAGAAACAAACATCTGGTTAGGGAGACAGATGGCTCAGTGGTTAAGAACTCTGGCTGCTCTACAAGTGGACCAGAGTTCAACTCCCAGCAGCCACGTGGGTAGGTCACTACTGTATTTAACTCTAGTTCTAGGGAGATCTGATGCCCTTCCTCTTCTGGTCTTCCTGGGCAGTCACAGGCATTTGAGTGTGTGTGTGTGTGTGTGTGTGTGTGTGTGTGTGTGTGTGTGTGTGTATGTGTGTGTGTGCGCGCGCGCGCGCGCGCGCGTGCGCACCAGTGGATTGGGGATTGTGTACAAATGGCAAGGAGACAACCTGCCTGCATAGCACGGTCCCAGCAGCCCAGAGGCCAGTACGGCTCAGAAATGTACACGCTGCCTCCCCACGACTTCTCGTGTTTCCATTGAGGCCCCAGTGAGATGAGCCTTCCTCAAAGGGCATTTTTATCACTGGAATTACCTGAAGCATGCTTTAAAACTCCAGATTCCTGGGTGCCACTCTGAGTCGGGCGGATGAAAGCAGAAGGTGCAGGTGAGACGTAAGGTCTACCCGTGAGCACGCAGACTTGCAAGCTCCTCAGGCTCCTTCACTCAAACCTTCCCTGCTATGTAACTGACCAAACATCTAATGCAGCTCTGGGGATTCTTCAATAAATGAACAGACTGTCTTCAGGTCCATTCTGATGAGTGCAGCAAAAATACCATTGCCTAGGTGGCTCGTACACCAGAGCTTTCCTTCTCACTGAGGTGGGGAATCTTGGTCACCCCGGCCTAGGGAACACACATCTAGGAAATTGAAGCGTGATCAGATTCTAATAATCCACTGTCAAGGTCATGACCATGTACAGATTGACCTCTGTCAATGGCCCTCATTGCCAAGTTTGTAGACTTGGAAATAAGGTTACATACGGCCAAACCCTCCTTCCCAATCTAGTACCACAATCCTCACTCCGAGAGCTCAGTCTGGAGTTATTGAGCCCTGGATGTCAAGCTTAATGGGCATGGCTTTAAAACACATTTTCTCAGAGTTTTGGAATTCAGAAGTCTAAGACCAAGGTGTCAGTGATTCGGTTTGTCCTACAGCCTCTCTCTCAGCTTGCAGTTGCATGCTTTCCCATGATGCCCTCGTGAGGTCTTTGTTCACACTCCTTGGTGTCTCGCTCTTGGGGATGGTCTGCTCATAGGAACTAATTTAACATTATTAACCTCTCTAAAATTCCTAGCTCTAAATACATAGTCAGCCAGCCACTTCCCCAGGGTGCGCTGTGAGTTGGGACCTCAGTGTGTGCAGTTTGGAAGGAAATGATTCAGTTCCTGACACCAAATATTTAGACAGTCAACCACTTGCTCCAGGATCTGCTTCAATCCCAAAGTCTTACCTAGCCCTGCAATGGGCATGCCACCCACTGTGCCAAGGGTCATCTCCTCCCAAGCCTTCTCCTAGACGCTATAATGTAAACAAGGCTAAGATGATCTGACCATCAGGAAACGATGCCAAATAGGGCGGTGCACTTAAGACCAGAGGCCGTAATGTCTAGTTTGCACACTGCCCTGGCCTACTTAGGGTTAGACTTAGGGTTCTATGTCATCCTACTCAGGATCCAAAACAATGTATGTCACAAAGAGAAGCAATTATCAAATGTGTTTCCAAAACCCCAAAGATAAAATACATAGAACAGGAATCTCTGAACTGTCATCTGGAGGACCACATATTTGAAGGCCATGGTCAAGTTTCCTTTACTAGTGTAGTAAAGGTTCAATTCTCAGCAGAACTGGCCTGGTCATACTGCTTATGGCCTCTGTCTAAGGTCACAATGCCCCTGGGTATATGGAGAGCTATGTCCACAGACAGCCTTTAATATCAGGTGCATATACAGTAGTTGCTCTGGAAAATATTCCATTTTTGGTCTTTATTCATTGACAAAATCTTTAAGAAACCATACATCAAAACCAGATAAGAAGACTTGTCATCAACTATGGAGCACAGTAGAGGATGCTCTTGGGTCACAGTCTTTCCTGGCAAAGCAGGGCTAGGATATGGAATTGAAAACTGAAGCTAATCCCTGTTGGAAGAGGTGTCCCAGTCAACACGGGGCAAGTGGTAGTGTCTAAGAACAATACAAAAGGAGCCATGGTGCACTTAGTGGGCACCCTTTCAGCTGCTGGCATGGAAGAGAGCCACGGTCCTCCACTCCACGGTGTGCAGACGGACGACTACTGGTCACTCTACAGCCAAAACGAAAGAGGGGCAGAAGGAGGCAGATATTGGTTGCTAATATTACACATCGGAAATGGCCACTTGACACCAGTGGTCACACTACATCACAGCTGGTCTTTGATTGGCAGGCCTGCCTCAAGGCCGGAGACTGTTATCCCTCCCTAGGAAGGTAAAAAAATTTTTTTGTTCTTTCCCATGGGTCAAAATAAAAGACAAGCTATGTGCACTTGTGTGAAATTGCCTTATGTGACACAGCACCATGTACAGTGAATGCATGTGACTAATTTTTTCAAATCATTAAAACATTTAAATTTAGTTTTTTAATTAAAAGAAAAGAGAAGATAAATAGAAAAATGAGAGGAAGAGGGGAGGAAACTGCTTCCTAGCCCTTGCAGCTCCATGTTTGTGGACCTGTGGACTGCTAACACAGTACTTTAAGAGACAAGATTGGCTAAGAATTAATCTTTTTCCATTGTTAATTCTAGGTTCTTCTGGCCCCAGCCCCAACACGCATGCAGACTATGCTATCCACTCTGAAAGAGGCAGTGTGCAAGCCTGCAGGGTTCTGGCTACAGCTCAGAAACAGACTCAAACCACAAGCCTGCGCAGCAGAAACTGAAGTTCCATCTCCACGTAGGCTGCAGAGTGGGCTGCCTGCAGACAGACAGGTGCCTGGGTTTGAGATCATGTTCTAATGTCCCATTACATGCTTGATCGTCCTAAAAGTAACCTTCAGTTAGCGGCCCAAAAATACAGAATAGGAGGTTTACTGACACATTTTTAAAGCAGGAAACCGGGACATGCTGGAAGTATCACAGGACAAGGCCATTATCCTGAATGTGATCTGAAGGCCACACGCTCAGGTGGACCATACCTTTGAAATGGACTACAGCCACATGGTGGGCTGCAGCTGTGAAGGGGCTAACTACCAGGGCCTCACTGTTTCTTTATGAAACGAATCTTATGTGTTTCTTTTGAGTTTTTTGTTTGATTTGGTTTGGTTTAGAGGTTTTGTTGTTGTTATTTTCATTTGTTTGCTTTCATTTACAAATAATAAAATGGCCACTCAGAAAGATAGGTCACTGGAGCGGGTTCATCTTGCTAAAAGCTAGTTAATCCGTTTCTATAATCACTCCTAACTGCGCATGCGTGTTTCTATCATCTCTCTCTCTCCTCTCTCTCTCTCTCTCTCTCTCTCTCTCTCTCTCTCTCTCTCTCTCTCTCTCTCCTAACTGCGCATGCGTGTTTCTATCGTCTCCTAACTGCGCATGCGTGTTTCTATCATCTCTCCTAACTGCGCATGCGTGTGCACACAGACGCAATGCTCGCATAACTTGCCTGCTTCCATGAGCACTCATTTCTACTATATCTCCATCCAAACAATAATTTAGAGAGATTAAATATCTATTACACAGCATAAATGTAAAACATAAACATGTTAGGCAAAGGAAAATCCAACCACTGAAATGAAGATGACTCTCAAAGGGTGGCCCACAAGAATTCAAACCACGAGTTGAAATGCATGAAGACAACCACAAAGTTGAGACTCACCCTTCAGGGTGCGAACTTGATACTTCATTATTAGTGTGGTGTCCCCTTAACAGAACAGGAGAAGTCAAACTAACTCAGGAAACTGTCCGTCTTGTCATTGTAGAAAAGGATCCAGGAACAAAGCAGAGTAACCCTAGAATCCGAGCACAAATGTGTATGCGCCTGTGTGTTCACATGTGTGTGTGTGCGTGCGTGTGCGTGTGTGTAGTTGAGAGATTCTGGGAACAGGTGAACTAGCTTTTAGCAAGATGGATCCCAGTGCAAGGAGCACATAACAACCTCAGGCTCTGTGAGCATCTGTGAGCCAAAACAGTGACCAGAACATCAGCACCATGCCTCCTCCGTGGTGATTCACTGGGGTGCTAGTTCCTACACTCTTCAGTTCTTGCCAAAGAGCAGTGACTAACTAGAAAGAGCACAGAAATGATTAAAAGTGTTACAAGAGGGAGCAAAGCCACCCCTTCCAATAAACAGTGCTAGGAACCCACATGGGTGTGCCGGAGAGACGCCTCCACCCAGCAGGTTCACTCATTCCCTGCTCCCTTTGTGTGCACACATGTGCACACACAGCGGAACAAACAACCCTAACAACTCTCTAATTAAACAAGGGAGACAAAGCCCTCCCTCAGCACCAGTCCTCCCCGAGGTCCAATGGAAAACATATGTCTCTCCTGGTAATTCCACCTGAGATTGTTGGTACCATATTAACTTTCTAAGACAGATACAGTCCATGAACACAATGTACAGGTTGAGAATAAAAGAATAGGTAATGAGCTCTCCAGATGAGCCGCACAGCTTCGGTTTATAACATCTGACATCAAATACAAACATGAAAAGAAAACACCTCAATCGACAAATGGCTTCCATGTACAGTTGGTGTGGTGAACCGGAAGTCTCCATTGCAAGCCCAAGCTTTCATTTTGAGCAGATGAGGAGAGAATGAGAGGCAGATCTATGCTTTAAACACTACAGAGAAATGTCCCCATCAAGCAGAGCTTGTTGAAAACAACCCAATCATAAACTCTGTTATATCAGAACTTTAAATCCATATATCCAGAAAGAATTGACTCTCTTGTGAATAAATACCCATGCTCTCTGACAAAAGACAACCAATTGTGCAACAAAGCCCGACAAAGGCATGGTTAGGGTTTCCTGATTCACTACAGATGCACACAGTGGTTACGCTCTAAGGTGACACAGACAGGAAAAGCCAACCAAGCTCCTTGGCAACCAGCAATCAAATCAGACACCCACTGCACCCCCGGGGTAGCATTTGCCCCTCCACAGAGCTCCTCATGGTTCCTATCTGCACATTCCTTTCCCTGTTCATCCCTTTACCATCTCCTCCTCATTTTAAGCCGTGAGCTCCACACAGGATGGACCCACTCTTCCCTGTTCCAGCATCTCCCGACTTTAGGCAGTGCCTTGCCAACAGCAATGATCAATAGCTGTTTGCTTGGTGCTGGAGCTTATTCAACGTTTGATTGACTCAAATAACATAATTCATCCACACATATGGCCAATGTAATTGTTACTCTTGAAATCTCTACAGCACATTATCATGGCAATAACATTTGAGCTGAAAAGAAATGTATAGAGATCATTACCACATCCGTGTCGTTTTTAAGATCTCTAAGACGCGACGGTTAGCATGAGAGCCTGGTGGATCCAGCTTACATGATTTCTTCTTCAGTAGAAGACCTGAATTCCATTCTCCTCTTTGCCTTAGTCATCTTTAACTGCCAATAACTGGGTAAGTTATAAAGAAAAGAGATTTTTTTTTTCAGCTTTCACCTAAGATATAAGGTCTAGTGCTGGCCCTCTTGATGACAGAGGAGCAAAGGAGCACAGACATCACATGTTCCGAGCAAAGACTAAACTTGAGAGTCTAAACCAAACTGACTACTGTCTAGACAGTTCATTAAGATGTTAAACCTCTCATTATTTAAGCAGGTTAGTTTACGTGAAGGCAGAACCCTAATCACCCTTTACAGGTCCTGCCTCTTATAGTCTCCTGATGGGCACTACATTCCAACATTAGTTTCAGAGGGCAGGTTCTAGCTATGTTTCTGTTACTTGGATAAAACATTCGAACCAAGACAACTTGTGAATGAGAGCTTTTATTTCCGCTCACAGGTTTAATTCATCAAGGGAAGCCATAATAGGAGGAGCACATGACAAGACCCTGGATGCAGCCATGAAAGCAGAGGCCACAGAGAAATGTCATTTATTGGCTTGCTCAGTTTGCTTTCCAATATTCAACCCAGGACCATCTGCCCAGGGTGATACCACCACCCACAGTGAGCTTCCCTGCCCTACTCAAGCAAGAAAATTCCCCACAATTCCTCAACTGAGGTTTCCTCCTCCCGGGTGACTCTATATCAAGTTGACAAAAAAAGTATAGTCAAACCAAAACACTATCCATTGGACAACAGTCTGGGTTCTAGTAACATGCCCAGAGCTAAAGCAAGATTGTAACCATGTGGCTGGGAGGGTCACAAGGGGGACTCTCACATTTCCTTATCACTAATGGACCTGAAACATGGGTACTCCCAACAAGCCAAAGCAACAATGGCTGTACACCACCCAATATATCTGGGCTTCTCTGTAAAAGATGTTCTTTTACGTTTAAATCATCATTAGCCCAAGACTGACTGACCGCGGTCCCTTGGAACTGCTGCTACTCAACAGCCACACTCATGAATGCAGCAGGCAGTACAGGAAGGATAGACAGCACTGGGGTCTCATAAGTGAAACGCACACAGAAGACATTTACGGGACAACTTCAGACTGAAAACATAGATCCAATACCTGAGTCACACCAAATATTCAAAACCTGACAGATATATTCAGTGGTACTACTAAAAATAAAACTGAATGTGTTTTTATTCTCAACATTTGGGAGGTAGAAGCAGGAGGATGCAGTTCAAAGGTAGCCTCAGCTACATAGCAAAATCGAGACCAGATTGAGCTATATGTAACCCTGTATCAAACAACCAAAACTAACTAATTAAATCATTTCTCCTGAGGTTCAATTCCCATTTTGATTAGTGAAAGCCACTGTTCACTAATACTAGTGGATTTAAAAGAACACAAAAGCAATTCTGAAATTACACCTTTATTTCCAGTGAATTATTTTTAAACATATATTCTAACATACTGAGCACTTGAGCACAAACTGAAATTTTACTGCCAAGTACATAAACAATTTGTATAATAAAAGAATAAAAATTTAGCTTGCTTATTTTTATAAACAATGAAAACAAGGCTAAAATTCCCACACTAAAAATTTCCATTATGGATTACAAAAAAATGATACCTTCAGAGTTTAATTTACTCTGAAGGTATTTTGAAAGAGTATGCCAACAAGATATGCATTCGTTCCTTAAAAGATATAGAAATGGGTAAAGATTTGGTCAGTACCTGTTAGCAACACCCAGCAGGTTGCAGGAAGAATGTCCCTATAATGTCCCTCCTTCCAGTTAGGAGCCATTTCCCCCACCAGAAAAGACGCATTAGGATTTTGTGCAACTGATGAGCAAATGGGCCCCAAACATGAGGCCATCTCTGACTCATAGTTTAATTTCCCCACCAAGTGCTGGCTGTGTGCAAATCTACAGCAGTTACAGCTCATACACAGTGCCTCTAAAACATGCGTTCCAGTGGACTTCTTTGGTCTTCAGTCTTTGTTCTATTCTAGTTTTATTTATTTTTTTTTTTAAAAAGGCCAAAGTCTTGAGGTACTGGGTGCATACGGGACTCTCAAGGGAGTGCCACCTTTTGGTCTTGCTGGGTCATATTGACAAAGAACCATTACTCGTGAACTTCACAGTCAAGTAATAAAACAATTACAAAGATATCTCATACTTTTTCAATCAGTTTATGATTTTGTAGTGGGACATAGAGCTGCATGCAGCCCTGCAGGCTGTGAGTTGGACACTCCTGCAAGACTCGTAGAATTTACATGATGTATAATAACATGAAATGTGTAATAACAAGAAAGGGTTGCATGAGACATAGCGAATATTCTATTTTAATCATTTCATTAAGTTGTGCTTTGATAACTAATAGAGCCATCAAAGTGACCGTGTCCATGTTAACAGGTCCCAGTTACTTTAGTAAACACCATGTAAATTTGTAATTAGAACAGGAAAACGTTTCCTTTGACTACTAAGTGTGTTTCCAGATGCCAGGGATTTCCTGTACAGGGTCCTTTTAAATAAAGACAGAGCCTCCCGCCTCATTTGAAAGGTGGTCACATCACCATGATCCCAATCAATACCTTGTTTCAAGTAGAGTCAAACTCAAACCATTGCTACGGAAAGCAAGAGAGTACCATTGTCTGCTTCTATCAAAGTGACTTCAAACTAGCTGGTCCCTGTGTCTGGGAAGCAAGAAGGCTAAGTAGAAGCCTAATCCCTGAAGGGCACAGCTGAAGCCGAGAATGAGGACATCTGCCAGAACATCCACTCTAGACCTCAGAAGGCTCCAAAGGTACCTGTGTTCTTATAAGCAACCCTGATGAAACTCACTAGGGTCATTAAAAAGTGGGCGGGGATATGTAAATAGAAGAGGGGCTAGCCTAGGAAGAGGAAAAATATAACAGGAGTGGGGAAGGGTTGGAGAGGGTAATGGGAGGCAAATATGATCAAATACTTTATAAGCATGTATGAAAATGCCATAACGAATGAACTATCGTATATAATAAATACATGCTAATAAAAAGTTCATCTTAAAACCCACACAAACAAAAAGGTCCCAGAGACACAGTTGGGTCAACACAGTTAGGTTCCCAACCAGATCCACAAAACATAACCAGTGATCTGGGCACTCCAGAACATTCTCACTTTGCTTCCTGAGCTCTGTCACATCCAACGCTGAGCAGCGCAATTTACAGAGGGGTGAGATTCTGACACCGATCGTGCCATGAGTGGAGACTCAGTTTCTTCATCCACAAACTAAAACAAAGATTCCCTCTCCCTTTGTTTCATCACAGAGATGCCTTCTTATGAAAGGCTTGATTGCCAACCAAACAACCCACTTTACTTGTTTACTGTTGGTGCAAGTTGAGCACAAAAGTAAACACCTCCCAGGTGTCGGAAGACTGGAGGCAAGTTGGTGCCCTCAGAGAGCTAGGCAGGTCAATGTCCCCAGGAAGTGCGTGATCCCTTGACAGAGATCTTTTCACTTCTGATATAACATATTCAGTTCAGGTACACAGATTAGAAAAATAACCTGAAATATCACAGTGGCATTTGGAGCCAGAAGGGTAAAGTGGCTCCGTTGTAGCACTAAGCGTCAGACCAGGCCTAGAATATAAACAGCAATGACCTCCCGTGAATTCAGCACATCCTGGACACTGACAAGTTGGAATATTTGTTTTAAATGTTGTATGACCAAGTGCTGGCATGACTTTCCTTCTGCCCTGTAGGTTGTTCATAAACAACCTATTTTAGAATTACATAAAGTTCCCAAAAAAGCCAAGTCAGTTATCAGTCCTCACTTTGACCCCTCAGGGTACAATTAGGTAAATAAAAAATAAAAAATAAAAAATAAAAGCCAGGGTAGCCTTCCAGCACATCTCCAGGGTTACCACTCCTACAGGGAACACAGAAGCCTCATCCAATGCATCCACTTGGCCAGTGGACCCCAAAAGGCAAATGGGAAACGTTTTAAACTTATACTGAAGTCCTAAAGAACAAGAAATCATCACGCATCAGAAATGCGTCCGCTTCCCTAAATATTAGAAGTTGTAGCCAGCAGCTAGACCAAACACAATGAAGGGCAATTATCCCAGTGATACACAAAGAACACTGACAAGCAGACTGGCAACTGGTAATGGACCTGCAAACTACCTCCCAAATGTCCAGAGCAAGCACCATAAGGCAATATTAGCCACACACACAAGCTGAGCACCCCTATCGCTTAACTTCTCTGCTCCTTGGGGTCATCCACAGGAATATGAATAATGATACTTACGTCTTCTCAGTCAGTTGTTGCATATATGGGATATGCTGCCTAAACAGGTGGCCCAAGCATTCACACATTGGCTGAGAAGTGCAAGTCATTGGTTTCTCACTGTGACGTCCATTAAGGCCCAACTCTGTACTAATGCCCAAACGATGAAGACTAACCTCGAAGTCATAGCAGGTGCATTGCCTTTCTCTACTAGAATGTGAGCACCCTCCAAAACTCCTGTGGCCTCACACAGGTCTTTTTTGGGCTGAGCTGAGCTGGACCTGAGACTTGGCAGGATGTCGGGGACCTTTGCAGAGTCCTGCCTGGAGGGAGGGTTGTGTTATACCTGCTCTGCCCTGTGGCCACTCCACATTACACAGTGACCTCAGGCCATTCCTACCAGTGCTCCCATGTGGAATGCTGGGAACCCTCATGGATTTCCTCTTTACTCCCCATTCGCTAGCCTCTAAATGGTCTCCACACATCCCACCTTCTTGCCTCTAAACATTTTCTGTCACAGAAAGCCTCCTGCCAGTGCCAAACCTTATATATAAAACCCCCCACTGGCTTACGAGGTATAAAAGGGATTGGTCCCCATACATGGGCCAGTGCTTAGGGCCTTATGAATCTAGGCTAGCTCCTCTACACTTCATCTCTTGCTATGTCTGTTACTATGTCCTTAGAAAGAAGTAGGCAGCTTCTTTAGCTACCAAGACAAACCCAGTTTTGGGCTACTCTCAGGGAAAAGCCTAGGCCTTCCCTTCACTGCAGAGACCTTTCATGGCTGACCTGACTTTCATGCGTGTGTCACCTCACCCTGTCACTGCCCCCACAACACACAGATGCTCTTTCCTCTGGATGGTTGCACACACTGCTTTCCTTGTTTGAAACAACTCCTTCCAGCTGCATACCTGGCCAGCTCTACTGATCATTTAAGATCTCAGCCAAACTGTCACGTCCTCTAGATCCTACCAGCCACATGGCTGCCCTCCTAGATACCCGATTATTACCCTGAAATGACCATATCAGAATGTCATCTTCAAGTTAATACAATCAACAAAACCCAACTACACCTTGGACTTGTGGTGCTTAATCTTCGTTGTGACAGGATTTAGAATTATTTAGAAGATATCTACAATTCTTTTACTTTAGTTTCTTCCCAGAATTTCAAGAAAGACACAGCCAGGGCAATAATATCAGGCTCGGTGACTTCCTGACATGTCCCCAGTCGACACTTGCTAATAGACTGAATCACTAATTTGTCATTGACTGTCACACTTTCCATCTTCCATGGCCTTGGAGAACCCTTCTCATCCAAATACTTCTAATTATCATTACTAACTCAGCTAGGGTGTAGCTATCCCAAGAGAGTCCTACTTAAGGATAGACCCCTGATCCCACTACCAGCTTGGGGCACATGTTATATGCTGACTTCACATCTCAAGTACCTGCTACTTACTGTATGTTCTCCCAAGAGGCATCACATTGTAAGGTCCATAGATCCTGGTGAATCTAAAGATGTAAAGGGAACCCAAACTATTTGGTCCTCCCTTTATTAGACTTTATTATAGTCTGTAGATTATAATCAAACCTCCTGACACCTAAGAACTCAGTGTTGGAGATAGAGAGATAACTCGGAGGTTAAAAGCACTGGATGTTGTCCTAAGGACCTGGGCTCAATGCCCAACACCAGCATAAACATACATACATGCCAGCAAAATATGCATAAAGTAAACATTTTAAAAACTTAATGTTATATCTAAATGACCTAAAGATACAGGGAGCTTATTTTTGATTTCCGGAAGCCTCTATTCATCAAATCATGTTCCATTTGCTTAGTTTAAATTTTTTAGAAATAAATATTATGATGTACAAAATGTCATCTTCAAGTTAATACAGCCAGCAAAAAATCCCAATACACCTTATATCTGTGGTGCTTAATCATTGATTGGACATACACATCTGGACGTCTTTACAGGCATTTCCAGAGGTTTAGCTAAGGGGAAGACTTTATGCTGACACCACCTCGTGGGCTGGAGACCTGGAGAATAAAAGAGAGAAAGGGAGAAAGCAGCAGAATTCCAGCATTCATCTCTCCACTCAGATGGTAGCCTCAGTGTAACCCACTGCCTGGCGTTCCTACAGCCCTGGCTTCCACGCAGGATAGACCGCACCCTCTCATACCATCAGCCAAGATCAATCCTTCCTTCCATGTGTTGCTTCTTGTCATAACGATGCAAGTAACCAACACACTCATGAATATTCTTTGTGAAAACTCCAGACCATGGAGTTCCTCAGAACTAAGTGACTATTAGGCCAATTTTTAATTTAAAATATATCAAGTGCCACATACGCTGACTGGAAAGGATTTTTTCATAAGAGCACAGCTGGCATTGGAGGAAGAAAATGCAAGAACAGCATGTGTCCTCCAGGGCGGTAAGCGGAAGACATGCACATAGGCTTCCTCCAGACTCAAGCAAGCCTTCACTTCAGCCTCACCTATATGATCGCTGAGCAAACACTGAAGATCTTGGAGCTTGCGAATGGCGTATACTATCCCTTGGAGACAGTGGGGAAGGACTGACTGGTAATTAGCTAGACATGGCATCTAAAAACATGTCCCTTTCTGTCCCCCCCTCTCTTACACACACCAGGATAAAAAGTAAAACAGGAATCAAGGTGTATAAGCAGGAGAGCAAAGAGCAGCAACCTAGATGTCAAAAAAAAATGTGCTTTGGACAGGCAGAAGGCTGACTAGGAACACTGAGTCAGCAGGGTAAGAAGGCCTGGACATCCATGCTAGAACCTGAACGGTTGACAGGACTGGGGAGCACCAAAATCTTCACAATGAAGAATTAGAACTTCACATCCCATCTTATTACAAGTTCAGGAGAGATGCCCTCTTATCTCCTTATAGAAATGGAGGGCTGCTCTCTGAAGACATTGAAGAATAGTCTTCACATTCAGAGAGGAGGCAGACAGGGATGAGGACTGCACTGGAAACAGGGGAGAGGGTACCAGTTATCACTCTGATTCCAAAGTCCCCATTTTCACCCTTTCCACTTCTCCAACTCAGTGCCCAGAACACAGCCAGGCTTCTACCACTCCTATGCCCAGCCCTGATGCCACAGGAGGCAGCCAGGCTTCTACCACTCCTATGCCCAGCCCTGATGCCACAGGAGGCATGTGTGAGTCAGGCTGTTCCAAAAGTGGGCAGGCCAGAACACTGCTGGACATTCCTCAGGATGCAGAGAGATTTTCATCAGATGAGCCACAGGAAACCACACGGTGAGGTAATACCTTGGCAGATCTTGCTTCTTGTCAGTCATTCAGTGTGAAATGGGAATAGGGGTCTAAGGCTCCCTATTGAATATAGAGAGAAAGCCTCCAACAGAATGCTGAACACATAGAAATAAGGAACACCAGATGAACACAGGAAAACCTCAAGTCAGGTCCCCTGACATTCTTCAGGAGAAAAAGCCAAAAGCCCGAATCCAGAAACAAAAAGAAAAGCATTCTAAAAGGAGGAATCAAAAATGAGAAAGAAAAATGTCTTAGAACTAAAAATAAGACAATAAACTTTAAATGACTGAGAGATAAGTGAATGAAGGCAGAGATAAACCCAGAGACAAATGTTGAGAAAATTGGGAACCACCCAAGAAGTCCAATGTTTGACCAATGCAATTACCAGAAGAACAAAATTACAAAACCAAATTAAAAAAAATAACAACAGAAACAAACTCAGGGTTGTAAGGAAACCTTCTGCAACTGAAGGGCTGGATTTGCAAATGAAACCTGGATCAGTGAAGGAAAATGTGACCAGTGGTGTCTGCTGGGACAAAGCATCAGGAAGCCAAGGATAGAGAGGAGTTCCTAGAAGCTTTTCAGAGGAAAAAGGAACCGAGAAATCAATCACTATTCAAATGAAGCAGGCCTCTAATCTCTGCTCCCTGGGAAGCCAAAGCAGAAGTGTCCAGAGCTTTAGGACTTCTGGGGACCAAGGCGAGAAAACCCTGCCTCAAACTGAAATATCCGTGGGAGGAGTGGTAGTGACTCTCAGTTGTAGAACACTTGCTCAGCATGTGCAAAGGCTGCCATTCAACTCACAGATGTACACACGCACACGCGCGCACACACACACACACAAGCACGCACGTACATACACACACAAGCACACACGCACGCACGCACGCACGCACACGTGCGCACACACACATGAGGGAGGGAGGGAGGGAGAGAGAGAGGTGGGAAGGAAGGAAGAGGGAGGGAGAGGAATAGGGTGAGCAGAAATTCTTCCAGTTCGAAGGGAAATTTGTTTGAGACCCAGAATTCTAAATCAAGTCAATCCAGCAATCATCAAGGCTGAGCTAAAGATATTTTCTGCACACAAACACACACACACACACACACACACACACACACACACACACACACACGGTTCCTTTGTGCTGTCTCAAACATGTGATCCTGGAGCAGAGGAGAGCATCAAGAATGAGTTCATTCCAGGGAAAAACAAACAGAAATAAAAATCTTTGAACAAGCAAGCACAGGGAAGTCTTTTTTTTTTTTTTTTTTTTGGCTTTTTGAGACAGGGTTTCTCTGTGTAGCCCTGGCTGTCCTGGAACTCACTCTATAGGCTGGCCTCGAACTCAGAAATCCACCTGCCTCTGCCTCCCAAGTGCTGGGATTAAAGGCGTGTGCCACCACTGCCCGGCTGCACAGGGAAGTCTTAAAGCACCCTCAATAATCTCAGGGGGTTGGGAAGAAACGAGGCCACCACTGAGGACTCCGACCTTCTCTGGACCCCTCACTTGCAGCCTGGGTCCCCTAAGAGCCCCTAACATAGAAGAACACAAAAGAGGAAGACACTGATGTCCTCAGTGGACAGCAGGTCTAGGAAACCACTAAGAGACCATCAGACAAGATCAGAACAAGAGGCCTCAAACACCACTCCTCAAAGGGTCACTTACAAGTCAGGATGCAAAGGCTGACTCCAAGGGAGATAAGAGAGAAACTGCCACGTCTGACATGCCAGCCAGAGAGTTGCTCTTGATCTGAAGGAATTTTCTAGGTATGCTGGAGAGTTTAAAAGATCAACTCAACAAAAAAATATTAAGAGCGACAGCCATGCAAACTTGTCTAAGAAGTAACAGGCTGCGGGGAAAGCCCTGTGCAGTACCTGTCCTAAATGTATGAGGACCCGAGTTCAATCCCCACAACTCACTTAAAAACTGGCAGGGTGAGGGACAGGATAGTGGAGTACACTTACAATTCCAGCCCTGGGGAGGCAGAGCCAGAGGCCCTGACCATCCAAGCCGCACTATGTGGTGAGCCCCCACACCACAGCGCCATGTAGCTGTGAGCTACAGGCCCATTGAGAGGGAAGAGGGA
>CM052716.1:12524877-12625322 GCA_028551405.1 Uromys caudimaculatus
AAGGCGATCTCAGTCAGCCTCCAAGGCCAGCGAAGTTCCTGAGGCCTGAGGTGCGTGCATATCTGCGCATGTGTCTTCGGCACGTGTGCTTGTGCATCTGTGTAGATGAACGTACACCAGTGTATGTGTGTCTGCATGTGTATGTGTGTGTACACAGCTGAATGTGTGTTTGCCTGTGTCTGTGTGTGTACATGTGTGTATGCCTGTACATCTGTGTCTGGGTTGTTTGGGTGTATGTGCATGTATATGCTTATGTGCCTACATCTGTGTATGTGTGTGTATATATAAACATCTGTTTACATGAATATATCCCTGTGTGTATATCTGGGTCTTCGTGTGTGTGTGTGTGTGTGTGTGTGTGTGTGTGTGTGTGTGTACATAAGATGGGACCTGATTTTTATGTGCATTATTCTCAATATCATAGGCTCTATCTTGGCAGTTTTGTCTTTGATCTAAGTCAAGTTGACAGCATTTGCAATTCTGACTCTAAGACTTAGAAAATAAGCACACAGAGAAGTAAATAAGATGCCTTTAAGTTTTCGCAAATACTCTGAAGAACAGAAGCTGAAATAGAAGCCGCTTGTGCTGGGGCAGGAGGATTGCTGGGAGGTCAAGGTAGGCTCTGAGCTAGGCTGTCTCAACTTCCGGCCCCCAAACCTACTCCTAACTCACCTCTCGAAAGACTAAAGCATAAAATAAGCAGCTGTTTTTCTTAAGTAAAGTTGTATTTGATTGGGAAAAAAAATATCTCCAAAGAAAATATAGACATTCCTTGGCCCGATCCTTGGAGCTGCGTATAGAGCAAGGAAGACAGGGCACTTATTTAAGCTCTGCACGGCACCCTTCTGCACCAGTGCTTGAACACAAACAAGACTTTACTGCTCTAGTGCAGGGTTCTGTGTTAAAGGATTGACAGCCCTCTGAACTAGACAAGGGCCATCCCATTTATTCATGAGGTCAAATCTCATCTTCAGTACAAATTCTAAATCCTATCTGCCGAGTGCTCAGCAGTTTAACACATCAGGGTCAGAAGCCTCACCGGCATGTATTGATAATTCAATTCTAATGTACGCTGGGTTTTACATATTGTAATCTAAATTAAAGGAGGCGCTTTTCCAGATTCATAATTACCTTGATTGTTAAATATGACCTTAAATTAACTTCGAATAACCCTGAAGGCTAATTTGTGAAATATTTAGGGATTCTACAAAATACGTTTTGGGGAAACTTGGTTTATTAGTATATCACACATAAACATTCTAAATAAAATATTTTCCTCTTGCAAAGAGAGAGAAAGAGAGAGAGAGAAACTCACTGATGTTATTGTTGAAATGTGTTCCTCAAAGTTCATATGCTGGTAATTTAGTTACCAGGGCAAAAGTGTTGGGAGACAGGGCAATTGAACTGATTTAGGCCAAGGGCTCCACCCTTGTGAATACGTTAGTGCTGCTATGGGGACTAGTTGGTTATCACAGCACTGGGTTCCTTAGAAACTGCAGCCCCTTCTCTGCTGCTCTGTTTTCCTTACCCTTCTGCGCCTACTGAGTTCCGCTATAGCATATTGGAATTTGTCAGATTCTTGGACTTCCCAGACTCCAGAATCAATACATTCATGATCTTGACAGGTATGGCAGTGCACGAGTTAGTCCCAGCATTCCAGTAGCTGGAGTGAGAGGATCTCTGTGAGTTCAAGGCCAACCTGTTCTGCGTAATGACTTCCAAGCTAAGACCCTTTCTCACATGGAGAACATACATACATACATACATACATACATACATACATACATACATACATACATACATATTCCTGTTCTTTGTAACCACCCAGTTGTGGGCATTCCACTTTAACAACAGAGGATACAGAGGATACAGAGGATACAGAGAAGAGGCTAGGTAAGGAAGACGGAGACACGACAGAGCCTTGAAACAGGAGCCTTGATGCACTGTCTCAGTGGTCTGTGGGGAGCTAATGGCTGCATGGTGGCAACTCGGCCAGTGAGGGATAGGTGCAGAGGCAAACTCCCAACATCCTCTGCGCCCTGCCAATGCCAACACCTGCACTGCAGCCCAGCATTCCAACTCCACCCATGTGTTCCAAACATCCTCCTTAAAGGCAGTGTCACCCAAGGCAGCCTCCAAACACCTCCACCCCACCCCACAGACCCACAAAGGCATCTGGACCAGCAAGAGTTCACATGACACTAAGAGTCATTTCTGGGTCAAAAGGGCAAACACAACAAGGAAGTGAAATATGATGAAACTGGGTCACTCCACAAACTCAAAATGTTGCCCGGCCTGGTAACTGAGGCCTGAAGCACAAAACAAAGGTTGCCTCTGTGAGGGTGAGGCCATCTGTGGGGGTGGGGACTTCTGTGAGGATGGGGGTGCTCCATGGGGGTGGGACTTTTGTGGGGGAGGGGGACCTCTGTGGGAATTAAGCCCCTCTGTGTGCTGGGAAAATCTCTATTTCCTTCTCTAAAAGCTTGGTAGGAAAAGTAAGCTATGGGAGACAGCTAGGGTTTCCAATGGAGGAGTGAGCTGACTGCCTGCTAAGATAGAGATCCTTAAACAGGGGGCTGCGTGACTGAACGTGAGGGTCCTGCAACCGTGAAGGGAATTCAGAATCAAAGGTGCAATGAATCTGAGGTGTTCCTAGCACTGCACAACTTCACCCTGGCCTCAGTCCTGAACACATGCCACCCGGTGTCGGCAAGAGCTCCAAAAAACGTCTTGGTGCGGACCCCAAATTATCCTGTGTCACTAAATCTGTGTTTTACTGTGGCGAGTTTCCTACTTTTCTAGAAACTTAGCGATGTGGTCGTTGGAAACAAAGATGTCTCATATTAGCCTACCACCGTTCGTCAGCATGTTCAAATCAGCTTAGTAAGTTTGGGGTTGTAGCACCTTAGAATATTTCGTTTTTTTTAAATTGATGTTTAAATTGGGGACTTGAGTTTCATTAAAAATAATAATAAATTTGGGTTAGGGATTAGGACAAGTTCTCTAACAACCTCTAAAACGGCCCTAAACATACTTCTGTCGTTTTGTTATGAGAAGTGATGTTCTCAGCTTTGACTGTAATAAAATAAAAATGCTGTTAGCCCGGGAAAACCCTGAAGACATTCCTTGTCTGCAGTCCCAACCAGGAGTGTGGCCGTGAGCAGTCTGCACTCAGTGTGTTTCCATGTGGGCACTGTATGCTCATCCTATAAAGGTCTTTCCAAATAAACTCAGATCAACAGGACCAGGAATCATGTGGCAGAATCTCCAAATATCTTAAAGCTCCCAGCATCCCCAGTGTCTGTCACAATCTGTAGATACAGCATGGGTTTGGTTTTTAATCTTTTATGATGAGAAATTCCCCACACACAAAAAAATAGTTACTACTCATCTAACACATGAGTCACCCAAATACTGTACATGGAGTCTTATTCCATTGAGAAACACACGTTGGGAAAAAATAATCCTTAAGGACAATGAGGGAGACTCAGAATATGGCCCGAAATATAATCAGAGAAAATGATAAAATATACATAAAGCCAAGAAAACAGTCATGACCCCTATGTCCTAGTCATTTGTCCTGTGATGAAATCCGTCCCCCACCAGTGGGCTTCTGCAGATTCCTCAGCCTGCCTCCTCTTCCTCTGACCTACCAAACACCATCTCCTCCTTCAGGGAGAGGCCAGATGTCATGACCTGCCTCCCTTTCACTGTGAACACATCTGACTCTACCCTGTTCTCGGTACCAGAGGAATAGGTACCTTCTAACTCAGCCCCTTTCCGTTCACTCCTCAGAGGTCAACAACAATCTTGCTATCCACTGTTCCTTTCTCTACAAATTCCACTACGCTTCCAAGCACCCATCCAAACATCCAGCATTTTGCAGAATAATCAGAAAGGCTAGGGATTACACAGAAAACTTGCAGGGGGCGATGCAGGTCATGCTACTTCTATGCATTGAATCAAGGGTCTTGGTTGACTTGGGCTGCTAAGCAAAGAAAGCCATAAACTCTGCAGCATGTAAGTCACAAAGTTATTGAAAGACAAAGACACCTGTATATGTAGCATCTGTTGAGGTTCACTTCCTGATTTGTAAGTGACACCTTCTTGCCGTGTCCCCACATGGTGAGAGAATGAGCTCCATGAAGTCTCTCTTGTAGGGGCACTAACCCCATTCACTACGGCTCTTCCCTCAGTGACCAGATGGCCCTCCACAGCCCCAGCTTTTCCTGTTACTACCTGAGAATCATGTGTAAATTGGAGAGGACAGAAGCATTCAGAGGTAGTGGGGAAAAGGATTTCTTAGGCTACTATAACTCCCCCAGTGGCCAAGTCAGGAATAGTCTGACATCAAATCACACAGGGGCCCAGGAATATAGCCATGTCATTGTAGCAAGGAGGAGATAAATGAGAGAGAGTCCTAACACCACCACCACCAGGACCCCCTTTCAAGTAGAGTCTGGGCTCCTCAGCTCTCTGTGGAAACTGATGCTGAACAGGACAGGAATGCTAATCAAAGGCAGGTCTCACTCTCAGTGCTGGCCTCTGTTGGCTTCTCAGGAGAAAGATAAACCTAGAACTGCCCCACATCGTTCCTCTCCACAAGACACTTGCTAACACTGGCTTCCTCAGTGTTACCTTTCCCCTCCCGACAAATGCTCCCCAGAAATTTCACCCACTCACAAATCTGCAAGAACTAAACTGCAATAAGCCCAGCCATGCACTTCCACCCAGCCCAAACCCGAGGCATCGATCCTTGGATCTGACCCAGAGTCACCTCTGTAAGTAACTGCCTGGGAAGTCACAGGCCCACAAAACTCAAAATCCTCAAACCTGGACAGAACCCCTAACGGGGTGCGCCCCTAATGACCCTCAAGTTGATAACTGACATTCCCAGCCACTTGGGGTCATCTAACCTACTTCCCACCACCACAAGAGTCAACCTTCTCAGACTTTACCCTCAGTTCCAGCTAAATCCATTTCCTCTTTCCCACCCACACTGAAAGCACCTTCACCCAGCCTCCCCTGCCCCATCAAGCATTCTGCAGAGGTGTCCTAGCTGGTCCCCATCCCCCTGTCTCTTGTTCCCCTAATTTATATGGAGAGTGAATAGAGAGCTGGTGAGCAGAATCTGGTAGAATTGCAGCATACATTTCTAAGCTATAGAAACACCTTCTCTCCCTAAAGAAAAGGAAGAATGTGTGCACTGGCTGGTTTTGTGTCAACTTGACACGAGCTGGAGTTATCACAGAGAAAGGAGCTTCAGTTAAGAAACGCCTCCATGAGATCCAGCGGTAAGGCATTTTCTCAATTAGTGATCAAGGGGAAGGGCCTAGTCCATTGTGGGTGGTGCCATCCCTGGGCTGGTAGTCTTAGGGTCTATAAGAAAGCAAGCTGAGCATGGCAGGGGAATCAAGCCAGTAAGTAACACCCCTTCATGGCCTCTGCATCAGCTCCTGCTTCCTGACCTGCTTGAGTTCCAGTCCTGACTTCCTTTGGTGATGAACAGCAGCTTGGAAGAGTAAGCTGAATAAACCCTTTCCTCCCCAACTTGCATCTTGGTCATGAGGTTTGTGCAGGAATAGAAACCCTGACTAAGACAATGTGCTAGGCCTGGTGGCACAAGACTTTACTTCCAGCTCGTTAAGAGGTAAGGTAGGAGGGTCACAAGTTCAAGGCTAAGCTGGGCAACTAATTGAGATCCTGTCTCTGATTTTTTAAAGGACTGGATATATCATTGGGCGGTAGAGCGCTTGGCTAGTCTGTGTGTGTGCTGTAGCAGCTAGGCTCTGTCCCTCTGCTGTGACAGAAGGAACGGGGTGAGGATAGTGCATGGTCCAATAATAACCTCTTCAGAAACTGATGTCTCAAACTTTCTCCTTCCAGCCGGCACATACAACTACTCTCTATCTCAGTCTCTTTCCCTATATGAAGAAACTCACAACCGCTGCTGTGTTCTGTTTCCATAAACCAGCTCAGCAGTCAAAACATAACATAGCAGGCCAACCGCACCTTTTACATACTGATCCAGAGGGTATTAGGCCCCTCGCCCTCAATCCTAATACCCTCTTGTCTTGGTCTATTTTGTTACTCTAACTGAAAAACCGGATAGGAGAATTTTTGAAGAATAAAATCTTGCTTGGCTGTCATCACCAGGGAAGGGCCTCTTGCTGTAGCATAGTATGACAGAGCAAGCACACCAACTCTGGGCTTTCTTTCCCTTTCTGGGGTCCTGCCCTATGACCTCACCTAACCCTAATTACCACCTCTTAAAGTTTCTACTTACAAAGGCCATTAAGATGAATTTGAGGATTACATTTCCAGCATGTCAAGTTTTGGGGGACACTTTAAAAGCCTAGCATTTCTTCATCCATTGGCTAAAAACTCCTCTGCTTCTTCCTGGCTCCCGTTTTACATTCACAGCATAACCTGTCTTACACACAGTTACTAACTTGCTTCCCTCCTAGCCCCCAACCCCTGGGGATCAGACCATGTCTGTGTCATCATTCCAGTCCCAGCAGCAAGAATAATGACACACCTCATTTACTTGTACTCATTTGGATCAATTGGGCAGCCTGAGAACATTCATGCACAGAACAAGATAAAAAGACAGACAAGCCAAATGGAGCTGACGTAAAGTGATTAGCTAAATCCGTGCAAAAATCACCAAAACTGCCTTAGGAGGTGACTCTGAGATTCGTGGCTGCTGCAGAGCAGCAGCAATTCTGATTGGTTTAAAAAAAAAAAAATGCACCGAGCTGCTGAGATCAGTCCTGCCTTTGCTGGTACTGAGGAGTGAGGCTCAGAGACGGCCTCACAAAGAGCTACTGTGTCCATCAGGAAGCCATTGCTCAAGAAACATTTGCTGAAGGCTCACTATCTAAAGGGCTAAAGCTGTTTTTAATGGACTGAGTTCTTTCTATTTTGAAGGACCCTTTCAACCCAGCTTTCCCATACTGGGGTTAGAGGAAGACAATCTAGCTCACCTAGAACTGCACTTCTTCAGGACATCTGCCTTCAGATCCTCCACTGCTTTAGGTAGACTATCATCCTTCCAACTCCCCCAGTCACATCCCTGGGGGTCCAGGGAACCCCGCTAGTCTGCAAGCACCTAGAGTCACCCCTTCTTCATTCCTAGTTTAACCTATAGCAAAAGCTCTTGGCATTAACCTCACTTGTAAAATTGGACTCCTCCTTTGAATCCTATAAAACACACTTCACAAAGCTTGCACTGGCACTGCCAAACTACCCAGATCTGCACTTTGCCCTAAGCTATAAAGTCCTGGAGACTATGACATGCAACTTAGAACCAGGATGGATGGTTTCGCTCAACTTGGTGAGCCATCGGTGCCTTCCCCAGGAGAAGGAAAGCTCTCAGGAGCAAGTGTAGCCCTTGGACTTCTGCTCCATCCCTGGATCCAGCACCAGACTGAACAAATGCTCAGCTGTGTCTTCTGGTAACCCAGGTCAAAGAGAAATGCAATTCTTTCTATTGTTGCAATAAAGCACCACAATCACAGCAACTTATGGAAGAGTTTATTTGGGTGTATGTTCCGAGGGTTTGAGTCTCTCATTGTGGAGTGAAGGCAAGGCAGCCAGAGTGGGAAACTGAGGACTCACATCTTGACCCATAAACCAGAAGCAGAGAGGGCAAAGTTGAAACGGCCCCAGTGACAGGCGTTCTCCAACAAAGTCACACCTCTCAAGTTTCTCAGACCTCACCATCAGCTGGGGACCTACTCAAATGTCTGAGACTCTGGGGAACATTTCTTATTCAAACCAGCACAAAGCACGAGCAAGGAATTTTGACTCAATCCAGTAGTAAGGTAAAAAAATAATTCTAAGCGATATAAAACAACCACCTCCCCACAACAGTGTCTCTATTCTGCCCTGGGATCACTAACTGTAATTATGTAATATTGGATCCGAGTTTTCTCGTGGTATTCTTTTAAGCAAAGGAATGCTGTATTTATGAAAATGGACATGCTTCATGACTCATCTTTATACCTATCATCAAGAACTGTGTGTCTAACAGGATGGCCATTAACCACATGGGACGCTTTACATGAACCAAATATAATTAAAAATTCATTTATCAAGGACAGGAAGACCTGAGGACCCGAGTTCAATCCCCAGCACCCATAGAAAAAGCCCGGGCTACACAGAGAAATACTGTGGGTGGGAGGTAAAGAAAGAAGGAATGAAAACAAGGATAGGCTCATTTGAGAAGAAATAATCTAGCTTTTTAAAAATAAGTGTTAGGCTTTAAACAACATATTTTAAGTCCAGACAAACAAATAAGGAAGATCTCAAAACAATTATGGCATCAATAAAGTAAGTCAGAAGTCCAATGGAGTGTAATACAAAAGCAGCAGTTACTTCGGGATTCTGAGAGCAGGATGGTTATCTGTCAGAGGAAATGCACGCATGGAATTCAGCTACTGCAAACAGGAAAAATAAAACAAAAAGATCCCAGCCAGGTTCAATCTGTGGCCACTGTTTGTCTTCTCATCAGCGTGAAAAGCAAGATGGATGTGAGAGAATGCTCGTGAAAAAATCAAATATATTTTATAATTATTTATACAAAAAAAAAAAAAAAAGCTCCAACAATGGTTCTGAAAGAATATGTCATAGGGAGGCTAGAGAGGTGACTCCGTCAGGACTGTGCCTGCCACACAAGCGTTCAAGTCCCTAGCACCACATACAAGCCAGGGGTGATGGCTTGGATCTATAACTCCAGCACGGAAGGGCTAGAGACAGGCAGAGATCCAGGGTTAGTGAGAAAGCCTGTTGGAAAAAAACTAACAAGATCAATTAAAGAGGCCCTGTGGCCTCTACACATAAATGTAGACCAGAACACACATAAACTCCCACATACCCCCTGACACGCACACATGCATGCATGCATGCAAGAACACATCACAGGAAAAAATGTTTGTAACTCTTTACATTAATTATGTAAAATCCATCCTATAAAAAGAGCTCCAGTAAGTCAATAAGAAGACCAACGTCTAAAGTGAAGAAACAAACCAGAGTTGTTATAGATAAATAGGCACTGCAGAGAAAAGATAATCATAGTGTCCTTGAACATAAGAAAAGCATTCAGTCTTAGACAAATGCAAATTTAAAATCATAACCAGAGTACCCTTTTCACTTACTAGATTTACAAGAGTAAAACGTTTTTCAAAAGCTTCTTGGCGAGAGTATAGAGGAGCAAGCTGTCACACTCACTGTTGGTGAGCAAATAATCTGGTGGAACCCAACAACAGTATGGTGGTCATACCATACTACCATGGCAGCCGTTCAAATGCAAGGGCACATGCCCTCTGACCCAACTGTTTCTCTTGTGGGACTCACCCTTTAAAAGGTTTCATATATACAAAATGATATACAAGACTCAGCTATCACACTCAAAATGCACATGCTGGGAACTACATCTGAGCCTCCTTAGGAGGCAGGTTCAAATCTCCTGGAAAGGAATTCTATGCATTGAAAAAACAAGGAATACTCAACAAGGCACCCGCCCTTAAACGAGGAATCCTTACTATGCCAGCCCACAGTCTGCACAACACAAAGAGCTTCTGCGGAAACAGGCACCATACAAATAAATAAATAGATAGATAGATAGATAAAATAATAAAATAAAAATAAAAAAACCACAATTCAGAGAGCTAGCAGCCCGTGTCCTCTGGGAGGAAGCTGAGGAGCTGGGATGGGCGTGGGAAAGAGATTTTCAAAGGGAGAAGATTTTCAAAGTGTTTACATTTTTTTGTACCTTCAAGCTTTAGAACTGTGGTATTTTTAAGTAAATAAAACTTTAAAATCTAAAGCATGCTGCTTATTAGTAAATAATTGAGACACAGCCCTAAGACTTGGTGTCCTGCCCAGTCTAGCTCAACACGATAGAACCTCTTTATTTAAGGGCTAAGGTAACTTTACAACATGATAGAGACCTGGGATAAACTCCAGAAACAGCAATACTGGGAGACCCAAAGTTAATTAACATCCATAGACAGCAACAAGACACAGCTCGTTTTCAGAGTAAACCAAGACCAGCCGGGATCTGAAGAAAATCCTTCACGTTGCTCAAGATATTAATCTAGAAAAAAAAAATAACAGGCTACGTCTCTTTTATGCATTTATTTATTTCCCAACTTTGGGGTTAAGAAATCTACGTCCTGTAAATAGGTGCTTGTGAGTTAAACTGCTTATTCCGTACTTCGGGGGCCGTGTATGTTAGGAAGACACTTAGCAAACAAAGGTTTCTCTTCACCCTTGATGAACTAGTACCAGACGATAAGGCTCATCATTCCGTGATGGAGCCAGACACTGTCTGATGCTAACCTAGGCAGAACACTTTCTGGTGAGGCAAACCTGTTGATTGGGGGCTACTCAAAGAAAACCCCTCCCCTATTCCCTCTGGAGTTCGCCTGAAATTACTACCCCCCCATACCCCTCACCCTTGGGGCGGGGCGATGTACCTAATCCACCTGTTTGTTTACCTCCTGCTTTCTCATGGGGATTAAAGACAGTAAACCCTACCCCTCCAGGGGAAAGAAAGACAAATCATTCACTGCCCATCTCTGGTGGCCGATGAAGGCAGCAGTGTTTAGAGTGGACTTAAGGTGGTCCAGATAAGCCTCTGTGGGTGCAAAAATTAATTCAAGCCCACGGGCCTCTGTACCCCTATACTTGAAAGTACAGGTCAAGACCTGAGAGTTAACAATACCAGGGCCGAAGTTTTCATGAGCTCTGGAACATCACTAGATACAGGAGCACACGTGGGTCAGCTGACCATCACCTCCCCTTGGAGACTGGACACCCGCAGCAAGGGTGACAAGCCACTCACAGAGAAGTGCGTCTGGAGGAAAGTTGAAGTGGGTGACTACCTGTTTCAGACAGGTGACCAAGCAAGTGAGACCAGGCTGTCACTTCCACCGCAGCGGCGCCCAGCTCCCTCCCTCCAACCCCCAAGCCAGGCCACATCCGGCCGTGAGCGCCCCAAGGTCACCTGCCCTCTGGGGCGCCCCCACCCAGCCCGAGCGCTCACCAGAACAGCAGGTTGGCACCCAGGAAGGCGAGCAGGCTGCGCAGCGGCCTCTTCCAGCTCAGGAGCTCATCGGCACGCCAGCCCAGCCACAGCACGGGCTCCCCGAGCAGCCAGGTCAGGGCGGCGGCCACCCTGCGGGCGGCTTCCTCCACCTGCGGCCCCGCGCTCTCCGACCCTGCCTCCTCCCCGGGAACCCCGGGCCGTGGCGGCTGCTCCTCCGTAGCCGGGCATCCTTGTGTGGCGTGCTCCTCGGGCGCCGGGCTCGCCATCTTCAGCAGTGTTTTGCTGGCGGGGACGGGGATGGGGACGGGGACAGGGAGGGAGGCGGGCGAGCGGGCACGCGCGCGCGCGCCTGGTGGTGAGCGCCGGGAGAGCAGCAGAGACAACGGGGACCGGTCGGGGCGCAGGGTGCGCACCGCGGGGTGCTGGCGGCTGGGTGCCTTGTGACGTCAGGCCTGGCCGCGCCGGGAAAGAGGGTGCGGTCTAGCTCGTGTAGGGGCGGGGCCGCCCGGGGTCTGGCTGCACATCCTGGGCTCGGCTCCGTGGGTGCGAGCAGGGCGGCGTCCCTGGGGAGCTGGGGACCAACAAAAATACTCCCTTTTCTCTTCCAGCTGAGGGGGCCAGGTAGAGGACTCGCCCCAAGGGGAGTCTGGGCTTTGGATTTTAAAAGGGGAAAGGGGGAGCATTCTCACTTGAAAAGCACATTTGGAGTCAAGGAAGGACTTCTGGTTTGGCCCTCTGATTTGAAGAGTGAGGACCCGCCAGGCCACAGGGCACACACTGGTGAAGTGAGCTGTTGGCTCCGAAGTGAGAGTTGTTTTTTGCAGAATGTCAGTGAGCTGATCAGGAAGCATAGAAGCCAGAGGGTGGCCTGTGGCCTGACTCTGTTAGTATGCCAAGCTTTGGAGGTGGTTGCTTCAGTAGATCTGTTGTGGATGTCACAAGCGGCCTCAGAGGTGGAGAATCCTGGAGTTCCCATGTGGTTCTCCCGGTTGAATGTAGTTAAGACTGAAGGACTGCTGTGCATGTCCAGTCTCTGTTCGTCTCTCTAGAATGAAATATCCTCCTTCAATCCTGAGAGTTGACGCATCAGGGTACCTGGCATCCTCTGGTCATGCTCTGTATCCAGCCTGCATTCATGGGATGGATTTGGTGCATTCTCAGAGCAAGGAGAGACTACTGCCCCTGGGTTAAAGTTTGTAATGCTAATCTAGATGGCCAGTATATACCTCTGTGTCTATGTATGCAAACATTTATTTATATATTGCAGACTAGATGTAGGCAGTGATCTGAATGTATGTTGTATTTGAAGGAATCACATGTCTAGGGTTCACACAAAAGTTTGTTGACCACCTACTATGTGCCTGGTACACTGCTGGGTCCTGTGGATGTGGCTTCTACCTGCAAGAGACGCACAATCCAAAAGGTAGCACTTAAAATTGATAAATGCAGTGATGGAAATCCTCATTGCCAAGAGATTTCTCCTTTAAACTGCATCCAAAAATCATGTTTCAGAAGGGTTTGGGATGTAGATAGCATCTTTCCTGACTTCATTACAGCTCAGAGAGGCCCAGTGAGCATGGCCAGAGGGAGCAGTGCTTTCTGTTGGGAATTCAGCTTGAGAAAAGGTCATATGAGTTGCAGGTATAGATCAGTCATTGTTTTCTTCAAGGACATTGTTACTCAGCAGTGACAACCTGAGTTTTTTAGGGGCATCCAGGTGACAACTCCATGCAAAGAGGTCCTGGAAGCAAAGAAAAGGCAGGATGGGAACAATTCAGTCATTCTCCCCACCCAAAGAACTTTGTCCAATGTGGGACCTTCTTGGCCTTGGTGGAGGAGCTTTGGGGAAGAAAGATGCTTTTCGATGTAATTTGGGCTTTGTTTAGTACTTGACACAGACCTGAGCTGAGGGTGCAGGGCAGTGGGATTCCAGAACTGGTATCCCTGTGGTCCAAACCCAGGATTGATAAACTTTCAGAAACAAGTTTACAAGACTCTTTACATTCCTCCTCCCCCTAAGTTCTAATTATTGTCGTCAGGATTTGTGGACGCAGTGAAGCTGCTGGCAAAGGAGTCACCCAAAGGCTAAGCTCTGGTTGCTAGGTGTGATTGCTGTCTTCATTATCTCCCTTTAATGATGAATCTTTCCAGAACAGTTCTAAAGCGTTTTCTTCCCCCTCTCTCCAAATAACTATAGAGAAAGGCTGCTCAGACACAGACTGGATTCGTTCCTCCACTCCAATGTTCTTCTTTACTTCTGACCTCTAATAATTACTGAAACACTAGGAGACACTAGTGAAAACACATAAATTGGTATTAGTGAGTCGTTACTCTCTGCCTAATTATCTTTGTGATGCCTGCATAATTTATTCAGCCCTGAGCACAGAAAACTAATGTAGGGTGGAAGCCATAAGTCTTGTTCCCTACTTACAAAACTTGGATGTGGTGCACATCTTTAATCCCAGCTCTTGGGAGGCAGAGGCAGAAATAGAAGCAGGCAGATTTCTGTGAGTGCAAGTCCAACCTGGTCTACATGGCAAGCTCCAGACTAGCCAAATCTACACAGTGAGACCCTGACTCAAAATAAATAATTAAAAACAAGTCTTGTAGGTTTTTTTAAATTTAAGACTCTTATTTGATTTTGACCTTGATGTTTTGGGGGAATAGAGTCATGAATACTAATGAGCTACATGATAGATAGATAGATAGATAGATGATAGATAGATAGATAGATAGATAGATATATGAAAAGAACAAGGAAGCCAGAAAGCTACATCCACCCCCCCCCCCAATATGGGAGAGAGGAAAAACTTGTAGCTACTGAGCTACTGGATGGATAAAAAGAACAGTTCAAGAACCAACAGTCCTTGAAAAGGCTAGCACAAAGCACATAGGGACTCTTGGAGGCCACTTGTCTCTAGTCTTTCTCTTCTAAAAGTAGGTAGAGATTTTGGAACAGAAGACAAAAGGAATAAATAACTTCCCATGTAGAGAGTCTCCTTGAGCCACAAAGGATTTGGAGACACACCAGCAAGACCGTGTGTGTGTGTGTGTGTGTGTGTGTGTGTTTCCACTTTCCCTTTTGGATTCCTGCAGTGACTCCACAGTTCTCAAGAAAAGCCATTGTCCGTGTTGTATAGATCATCGTTGCTGTAGATAGAACTTCTGTGGATTAACATTTTCCAATCATTTCTATCCTTGACTTACCAAGCTTTCTATTCCTAATTCCTAACTTTCTGGACATGTTTAGTCACTGACCTAATAGCTGACTCTAAGCACAGATCAATAAGAACACCATGTAGCAGTAACAGTGGAAAAGGAGATTCGACCCCACCTCTCAGCCTTTTCTGACCCTATTTCCTGGTCTAGTGCCTGAAACATAAAAGTAATTTGCTTCCCATGTCCAGCTGACTGTCTGTGGTGCTTGTAAAAACAAGACTATCTAAGCCAGAAATATATGTTTGTCCACAAACAACCTCCCATGAAGGGCTGGCCTCTCAGACACCTGTTGGGGTAACCAGTTTGGGTAGCACTACCTTACACCAAGGAGGGATCATATCTTCCTTCTCTGTACAAGAAGAGGTCATATCTGCAGATCATATGCACACACAAAGGCTTTCTTGGGACCACCACACATGCATGCAGTGAGTTTGTGCAAATTAGGAAAGGCATCCCCCATTCTAAGCAGATGAAGCCCCAAAGCAGGGAGCCTAGCTTAGAAAACAGCACAGGCTGAGCTTCACCTCAGTTAGCTCCTTCTGTAGATGTCCTTGTCCAGTGAAGAAACTGGCCGACTTCCAGTCAGTGATTGTTTGTCCTGTGATACTGCTTGTCCTGGTTTGAGAGGCCGCTCTGAACTCCTCCTCCATGTTTCCTGAGTAACTCTGGACTCTTCTGTCCAAGGTAGTCATCTGTTCTTTGGGCTCTACTTCATCTTTTGCACCAATGTCAAAATTTTTTAATTCCTAGGTGTCTGGTTTGAAGAATCTTTGTGCCTGAGGCCGTATCTGCTGCTCTTAATCCTTTTGTTAGCACCTGGAAGGGAAAGGGGCAGATGTGAGCTACAGCTGGGTCCTGCTGAGTCCCCCCACTTCTGGCCTCACTAGAAACTAAAAACCATACTTTTATGTGCCCAACTTTGATGGTGCCCCATTAATCACTGGTTAGTAGTTCCACTGTCTTATTGCTTCAAGTCACTTGTCAGCTAACAAGACCACTGTCCTGTCGTCCAAAAAAGTTTTTTTTAAGATTTTATTTTTAAAGTATGTAGTGTGTGTGTGTGTGTGTGTGTGTGTGTGTGTGTGTGTGTGTGCGCGCACGCAATTATAAGTACTGGTAGTAAGCAAAGGCATCAGATCCTCTGGAGCTGCAGTTACAGGTGGTTGTGAGCCACCTAACATGGTACCAGGAACTGAACTCAGATTCCCTGCAAGAGCAGTGCTGGCTCTTAACCACTGAGCTATCTCTCCAACTTCAGAATGGTTTTTCTTTGAAGACTTCAAAATGGCTAATTAAAAAGAAGTGGAGATAATGAGATACCTCTGCGAAGTAAGATGCATGCTAACTCTGATAACCTTTTTGATTGGTGGGATTCATGTGGCAGAAGAGCTACCCTCCAAGAACATGTGTGCCTGTACAGCCATACATGCCTGCACACACACACACACACACACACACACACACACACACACAGAGTAATGATAAAAGATTTAAATAATAAAAACTAATAAGAACTGAGACCACACTGTCAGGCCATCGTCTGCTACTGTAACACAATACCTGAAGCACAGGCAGTTTATCAAGAACGGTGATTTATTTGTCTCATAGTTCTTGAATCAGGGAATCCACGAGCATCTGCCAAGCTCCTTCTAGTTGTGTTATCTGAGAGTAGAGGGTCATAGCACACAAGAAAGGGAAGCATACCATCTGGAGCCTCTCACGCTCTTCTCACAAAGCCAGTGATTCTATCAGAAGGGCCTCTTTTATAGCCTCAGGCATCTGAATGTTTGGTCCCCAGCTAGTTAGGGACCTGTTTAGGGAGCCTCAGGAGGTGTGACCTTGTTGTAGGAAGTGTATCACTGGAGACAGGCTTTGAGAGATTAAATATTCATGCCACTTTGAGTTATCCCCCTCTCCTTCCTGCTTGTGGTTCAAGATGTGAGTCTTCAGCTTCCTGCTCGTGATACCGTGCCTTGGCTCACCCATATGGACTCTCACCTCCTAGAACAGTAAGCCTAAAAATAAACTCTTCCTATAAATTGCCTTGGTCAATGTGTTTTGTTCCAGCAACAGGAAAACAACTAATACAGAGGGATGTAGTTAAATCTCAACACAGTGAAATATAAGTACGCCTACAAAAGGTATGTGTCTGTTTATCTCCAACCACACAAGTGTGCCCTCTCTCAAGAATGCAAACGTAACACACACACACACACACACACACACACACACACACACACACACACACGTGCATGCACACACACATTGCAACTGTGACTGTGGTACTATAACTTCTGGTCCCTTCCCAGAGCACTGTCAGTTAGCAGCTGCCCACTGCTTTAGTACTGGCCTGCAGCCTGGTTTTGTTTTGCTTTGTTGTTTTAGTTCGTTGTTGTTTGGATTTAGCTTGGGGACATTTTTGATCCTTCCTTCCTCCTTGGGTTTTTTTCTTCAACCACTGTTTGCTGAACAGAGCTCAAAGATTGCCTGTGTACAGATGGGCCAGGCTGCTGTGGCCACTGTGATCTCTGCAGAGCCTGAGGCCAGGAAGATGGACCTCAGAAGGAGAGAAGCATCAGGCCCTCAGAGGAGAGCATGGGGATTTCTGAACCGGAGGATAGGGTGGGAGAAGAGACTGGCACATTTCTTTCCATGTGACACAGAGTTTCTGGTTTGTCCTGAGAGCAAAGAAAGTGAGTCATGGCGGAGGTAAGCCCCCACAGGAGTTCTTATCTTTTATTTTCTTTTTTAGTCATTCACTAAACTGAGTGTGGTGCTTTGAATGAGAATGGCTCCCATAGGTCTGTATACTTGAATGCTTGGTCCAAAAGTTGGTGGAAGTGTCTCTCTGGAAGGATTAGAAGATGTGTCACTAAGGTGGCTTTGAGGTTTCAAAAGCCCTTCACAAGTTAGCTGTCTGTCTATGTCTCTGTGTGTGTCTCTATCTCTCTGTCTCTCTGTGTCTGTCTGTCTCTCTCTCTCCCTGCCTCATGATTGTAGATTAGTTGTAAGCTCTCAGCTATTGCTCCAGTGCCATGCCTGCCTGCCTGCCTGCCTGCCTGCAGGCATGTTCCTCTTAATGTTGGCCATAGGCTCTGCTACTTTGGAACCCTGAGCCCCAAATCAATGCTTTCTTTTATAAGTTTGTTCAGTCATGGTGTTTTGTCACAGCAATAGAAAAGAAACTATGACATTGAGAGAAAAAAAGTGGCTGCTTTGGAAGGCAGATGGTTTCATTTGGGATAATTTTTAGAAATGTCATGTGAGTGGACACTTGACTATAGCTCAGAGGCCAGCAGGCATCTTGACCAAGACATAGAACCAGGCACCTGGAATATCCTGGGTGAGAGCCTTGTGATGATCGGGTTGATTCAGAGGCGCTGGCCGGCCAGTGTGCCTGCATGGAGCCGTGTGCTCGGAGTCCCAGCCTGCACTTGTTCACCTGAAAACCGATGGCTTTTGATGTTATAAAGGCAAGGTGCGCTCCATAGAAACCACTTGGAATTTTTGCATTTGCTAGCAGTATGTGTCCTTGTACTCGGAGCGTGGAATGCAGCCTCTAGCTACATCTTCCAACTGTATTATTGTGAAGGAAATTGACGGGATGCTTCAGTCAGTGTGCACAGTAGGCTGAGCATATAAAATGAACTTAAGGGGTTTACCCACATTTAACTCCTTGAGAAGCCAAGAAACTACTATATCTGCAAAAACTTTCAGATAAACATGAGAGAGAAAAAAGGCCTTGATTCTGTGACTAAGGTTTTGTCTTCTTGACTTTTTCAAAATAGTGGGTTTCTTTGCTGTCCCCATTTTTCTTTGTCTTCTGTGAAAGAAGTGATGGAATTAAGACACCAGTCTCCAAAGATCTCAGGAACTCCAATTCAGTTTCCATCTCCCAAGCAAAATGAGGGTGTCATTATCTCTAAATCCAGGTCTCGGATTCAGGCCTCCAGTCTCCTGGGGTATTTTGTGTGCTAAAATTAGACTCCCGGGAACATAACGAAAGAGCTATGAAGGTTCCATCGTACAAACCATCCTTTAAAGTGTGCACTCGGTTTGACACCTGTCTGGTGGCTACAGACCCTGCAGTTTCACTGTGATGTATGTCACTGTAAGCCAAGAATAAATGCACAGCCAGTGCTAACTAAAGGGCTAGAACATCACAAGATTCAAGTGCTTTCTGTACCATTGGAGCATCCGTACTAAGGTTCTGTGTTGTTTGTGGTTCACAGTCTTGCAGATCATTTCACTAAAAATTGATGCTTTCTCTCTCCACTGCCAGGCTGTTATGCTCACAACACTTCTGGCATCAAAATGTGGGTTTTTTCATACCAGTCGCCAACATGACACTTCTGACGATTAGCACCAGGGGTTACCAGTCGTGCCCATGGATTGACCATACAGTCTGGAATACCGCCCCATTTTGTAGATTAATACAAGCCCTTGGTTTGCTGTACTTCTGACTTAACACTTGTCAAACAGTGGCCTGACACGCTTCTGCGATGGTTCTCAGAACTGGAGCCCATTTCAGTTACTGTTACCAGCTCACTAGAAAGGAAAGAAGAGACACAGTGAAGTTCAGAGGGAAGGGTCCCGAACTACCCTAAACTGAACCTTCTATCCCACTGGGGTGTGTGTCCATCATCTTGGCACAAAATGATGATTGCCAATCATAAATCTCCCTGTGACTCTTCATTTAGAGGTTCTTACTGAGGTTGCAGACGGCAGGCGAGTGTGAGGACACCATTGGTTATCGTTGACTAACTCAGTCTCTACCCTGTTTTCTCCAGAGGTCTACATGTAGCACACGTGTCCCTCCACTCTAGTCACATGGTGATTGCTCTGGCTACCAACCCCTACCCCAGGGCTATCTAGGGGCCTGTGGAGTCACTTCAGGAAGATGAGACTTGTTTCCTATGAATACAGAGCTATACAGAGGGTTCAGGAACGTCTAAGAGATCAAGATGTCCTATGCTGGAGCTGAGGAGGAAGACAGAGCAGAGACGTCTCACCCTATCGTCATGCCACACTGGCCCATGTGTACCTTCATTCTTGCACAACCCTCCCTAAGCCAGATATTGCACTGCACTGAGCAAATCTGCCTCACAAAATGGCCTTGCGGTTTCATTCCAGATTAACTGGGTGTGGTCCTGAAGGCCTTTCTCCTTTCTCAAGGAAGATGAGAAGCCAGGACCCTACAGCCTCAGTGGTTCTTTCCCAAAGCCAGCCTACTCTCGTTGACCCTGAAGCTCTCCAGGAGTGGGCAGCTGGCTTTCCTAACTAACGCAAGTCATTGGCATCGCTCTTCTCCCACAACAAAGGGGTCCAATTAAAAGGGCAATGACAGTGAACTGGGCAGGAGTGCTCCTTGCCTAGAAAAGCCCATCCCAGTGGTCCCACGGAGCATCCTGATTTGGTGGAGAGGAGAGGCAGGATCCAGCAATTTTAAAACAAGGAGGAGGGAGGAGCTCCGGAGGGCCCGCCCCTAGCTAAAGGATTGATGGGCGGGGCTTTCTCTTAGGTCTCCTTGCTTATTAACCTGGTGCTAAAAGAACTCCCCTTTAATGTCACTAGTCCTGTCAACAATGAGAGCTGGATATGTCCACAACTCGACTTAAGTGTTTGGCCTTGCCGACCCTTTTGCTCTGCTTTTTACATTTTGTGCTGCAAAATGGGTGTGAATCTTTGTGGGTCAGGAGCAGAATGTTAGTTACTGCTTGACTCTAAGGTGTCTGGTTGACTCATATTTTGGACACTCAGTTTCCAACCTTAGGTACTATTATAAGAGGCTGTGGAGCACTTAGGTTGAGTGAGTACGCCCTGTGGAAATCATTAGTGAGGGTCTTTGAAAGGGGTAGCCTGGGCCTGTTACCAGTCCTGCTTTCAGCTTAATGGTCTGCCAAGGAATGAGGACCCTCCGCCACCCACTCCTGCCACCAGGCTTCCATAAACACCACACTGCTGAGTGAGGATGAGGACGGGATCGCTCCTAGGGGGGGTTAAGGAGAAGATTTTATTGTAGATATGAGGGAGAGAACAGCCAGAGGCATCTGGAAGAATCTTAGAGTGAACCAGGCCATGAGAGGAGGTGTGGGAGAAGGAGGAGGATTGGAGAGATGAAAAGAGGAGAGGGCAGCAAGTGGACCAAGAGAGGAGCCAAGGAACAAGTGCTCACTATGGAGCCAAGAGAGCAAGAGAGCTCCGGGGGAACCAAGAGAGCACATAGCTAAATGGCGGATTCTGTAGAAATCCGAATCTGGAGGACTCAACCCCAGCCCCCGGGCAGGAGAGGGTTAGGGAGGGTATGGGGTGAGAAGTGCTGGGAAGAGCCACATACTGAGTGAGACCTTCCCAGGGTTTCTTTGAGACCTGCCACCTGCCACCATAGATTCCATGGTTCCCACCACAGACAGCACCCTGCCACCACAGACACCACTATGCCTTCCCTAGCACAGCTGAAACCTCTCTGAAACTATAAACCAAAGCACTTAGATTCTGTCAGGTCTTTTCACAGCAACAAGGAAAGTGACTGATTTAAACCCTACTGTACTGGCTGGTTTTGTGTGTCAACCTGACACAAGCTGGAGTTATCACATTGAAGGGAGCCTCCCTTGAGGAAATGCCTCCATGAGATCCAGCTGTAAGACATTTTCTCAATTAGTGATCAAGGGGAGTGGACCCCTTGTGGGTGGTACCATCCCTGGGCTGGTAGTCCTGGGTTCTATAAGAAGGCCAGCCGAGCAAACCAGGGGAAGCAATTCAGTAAACAGCACCCCTCCATGGCCTCCACATCAGCTCCTGCCCTGTGTGAGTTCCTGTTCTGACTTCCTTTGGTGATGTCAGTAATGTAGAAGTGTACGCTGAATAAACCCATTTCCTCCCCAACTTGCTTCTTGGTCATGATGTTTTGTGCAGGAACACAAACCCTGGCTAAGACACCCACCTTGGTGTTCTCAGCTAACCCCTTCTAGAACTATGAAGCCAAATAAGCAGAGGCAGTCTCCCAGAGCCTTGCTCTGGATGATCTGTCTCTAAAGGCACTTCTGAGCTGGACACCTGACTAGAGGCAGATCCAGTTACCCTCAGTGCACACGCTAAATAAATTTCTCACCTGTGTTCTTGCTGAAACTGTAAAACCCTTTTCTGGCTTCTCAGGGTTTTCACACCCCAACCACTGTATCTCCAGTACCCTCCACTCCTCTTCTGTGGATGCTCGATCAAACAGAAAGTTTATGGGCTTTTAGGGAGAACATGGTATGATCTTCCTCCTCCTTTTCCTTCTCTTACTCCTCCATCTTGGAGTGTGTGTGTGTGTGTGTGTGTGTGTGTGTGTGTGTGTGTGTGCGTGTGTTCATGTTCAGATGCATGTGTATGTGGGTGTGCATGTACGTATGTGAATATGGAGGCTGGAGAGCAGCCTCAGGAGTCATTACTCAGGTGCTAGAAATTACAAGGAAGGCTAGGCTGGCTAGTGGCCAGCCTAGTGCTGGGATTGCAAGCACATGTCGCCACCTGGGGAAGGGGGACACTCTGGAGATGCACTAGGAGCCTTGTACTTGCCAGACAAACTTACAAATGACCTGCCCTCCTGAGACATTCTATTCCTCCCCATTTTAGCAGGCCTAGAAATGGGAGGTACCTTGAAAACTTAGCTATGTCAGACTCAACAGAGCACAACAGCTCTGTAACTTCTTGTTGCATAGCCTCTCTCAGACTGCTCACCTTGACTTTACAATAAGAGACAGCAGCAGCCCAGAGTGTTGCAGGAAGGATGGAACTCATCACAGCCAATAGGGGCTGGAATTGCTGCAGCATGAAGAGTCAGAAAGAGAAACCACGCTTTCCTCATGGGTACAACTTAGCCACAGTACTCTGCAGAGTACTCAACTCATAGCCATTGGTAATGGGTTCAGTAAGTCTGCGTTGGAAGCAGGTCATCTTCACGGCAAAACGCAAAGGCCACCCTGTCCTCACCTAACTCTCCAGTAGAGATGGCCCAGAAGCCATTGGGAGGAAGTCCACATTGACCTCTTATGAATCAGGTCACAGTGTGTGTTTGCAGAATGTCCAATTAGACAGTCACCTGTCTTGGGAAACATCATTTCCATTATGAGTACAAGTCTCCCCTTCCTTGAGGACCCATTTGGAAGACATCATTGCCTGGGTGCATGTTACCAGGCTCCCAAGGGAAATGGATGCTGCTTTCCCCTATGCCACTTCCAGGGAGAAGCTGGCATCCACAGAGAAGCCCAAACCAAGGCCTTGAAGGCTTCTTTAGCTCTGAACGGATGAAGGTTTCCAGTGGAAGGACACTGCAGCATGGACCGAGGGATTGTGGGGCGCCCTTTGGGGCAGGGTTCGAAAAGAGTAAAGGGTGGTGGATTAATATTAATTTTTGGCTGAAAAAAGCTTAATGTCAATCATAAATCCACAGGAACGAGCTCACTTACAGACCAGATATTACATTCTGAATATTACTGACTGCCAAAGAGAACCAAAGTACCGTAGATGCTGCTGCTAGGTCTAATTGGGAACATCTTGTGTACCAGAAGGCAAAGGCATAATAAACAACATAATAGTTATAAACAGCATAATAGTTCTCGTCAAAGATACAGAACCCAGACTAAAAGGAATCTCAGTAACCTGAGATCCAAAGTTTTGAGGATAAAGAATTCTGGCAAATGACTATAATACACTGACTTAAAAAAAAATGATTCCAGAATAACTCTAAAAAGGCAGGAAAAGATCTCGTTATGGGAATATATTGAATATATAGATTAAGTTTTACGCTATTTTGTAATTCTCTATGTAAAATTTATTTAGACAGTGATAACCAATGAATCCCATAATCCACTGAAGAGAAGACTAGAGGGAAAAACGGTATTCCCATGACCTCACAAGTTACTTGGTAATTTCATGGCCTTTACATTGAGGAAACCTGCCAGGACCTGCGGTGTCCACCTCCTGTCACGTTGGCACCAGCTGGAGTGGGACAGTCTGATTCCTGAGTTCCTGAGCTGAAGATGTCAGAGAGAGGCACCTCAGGACAAAATATCCTGGGAAGGTTTCACCTACGTCACATTCTGATGTAACCGACAAGAACGAGCTAGTTGTTGTTTTGACACAAAGTAGAGACACCTGGGATAAGGGAACTTCAGTGAAGAACTACTTCTATGAGACTGGCCTGTGGCACTTTTTTGTCTCAGGGCATTTTTTTTCTTTGCTAGTTGGTGGAAGAGAACCCAGCCCACTCCCGGGCAGTGCCATCCTGGGCAGGTTGGCCTGGGCTGTATAGGAAAGACATCTGAACATGAACCTAGAAGAAAGGCAGTGAGCAGCATTTACCCATAGGCCCCGCTGCAATGATTGGCTCCAGGTTTCTGCTTGAGCTCTTGCCCAACTCGCCACAATGAGGCAGTATGACTTGGACAACGACATAAAACCTTTTCCTCTCCCAAGCTGTTTTGTCCTGTGTTTCACCACAGAACCAGAAAGCAAACCAGGACGCAGAAGAATCCAGGGAGAGGGCAGTTTGCAGGTTAACTGGGCTGGGTTTTCAGAGCCAAGTAACAATACTGACAAAGTGTACGGGGAGAGGGAAAAGCCAGATCATGGCGAGAAATTTGATTAGATTCTCAGTCAAGACAATAGGCGCAGGCAGGGTTATTCAGAGGACAATTGGGGAAATCAGAATCCAGAGAGTATGCTAGATGATCTTGTTGAATTAACATTGATTCCCTTTGCTATAATAGTGATTCTGACCTGCTACAAAACGACATTTTTTTTTTTAAGATCAAGATGCAAGATGCAGGCAGGGATCAAATGCTGTGAGGACAGCTGCCTGCTGTCAGCAAAGAGAAATAGGAAGTGTGTGTTTGTGGACGGGCAGGAATGAGAAAGCTGGTGTGGGAAGATGCTGGTGTGTGCATGTGAGAGCATCCAGGGGTTCACTGTGTCAGTCTAGAAATGTCTATTTTAATGTGGGTTTGGAACTTCTCAAAACAACTGGGGGAAAAAAGTGCTTTTCAGAAGACAGAATAGGAAATAGAGTACTTCTAAAATAAAAATGAAGTCATTTCCTTTTACTTCCTGTTCCCCCAAACAGTGCCTCATAGATGACAGCAATTTTTTCTTCTTGTGAACTGCTGCTTAACTTAAGATCATTGTGACACAGCTTAGCAGGGTGATGCTGACTTTTCTGGCAGCAGGAAGAGATGAAATGTTTATCTTCTCCAAGAACCGAAGTTCAATAGTTAAACTCCTTGGGTTTTATTTTGTTTGGTTGGTTTTTGGTTTTTGTTTGTTTGTTTGTTTTTTATTGAGCTTCATCTGTACTTAAGACCCTGGAAGGTGACACAGAGATGAATAAATTCCCTGCCATCGATGTGTATAGAATCAAACGTGGAAAGATAGACTCAACAGACACTTTTAGAGCAGATAATAGCAGCTAAGGGAAGGCTAGGAGGAGGGATTCTATTGGTAGATATAAGGGACATTAGGAACCCCTGTCTAAAGACAGAGGAGCATAAGGGACATTAGGAACCCTTGTCTAAAGACAGAGGAGCATAAGGGACATTAGGAACCCTTGTCTAAAGACAGAGGAGCGCACTAACTTCTATAAATTGATACAAAGAGTATCAAGTTTTCTGGACAAATGGGTACGCATCCCAAGTAAAGGGACCAGAACAGGCAACATCAAGTGAGCATGACATTCTTAGGGACTGACAACTAGTTAGTTCCAGCTCGAACATAGGATTCTTGCACACACAGTGTCCCAGCTAGGTTTGTATTGCTGTGATTAAGCCTAAAAACTTGGGTTTGATCCCCAAGACTTGAACCATCGAAGAAGAGAACCAGCTCCCACAGCTTGTCCTCTGACTCCCACATGTACACCTTGGCATGCGCACAAGCACACGCAGACATGTATAAATAAAGACAACTGTGAGTTTAGGAAGAAACTAACCATCGCAATGAGAATTGTTGTCCTTACCAAGACATGGACTAGAGAGGAAAGATAAACTCAGAGAGAGGGAGAGAGAGAGAGAGGGAGAGAGAGAGAGAGAGGGAGAGAGAGAGAGAGAGAGAGAGGCAGGCTTGAGGTTTGGAGACGTTGCACTTCAGCCAGCCATGTACACTAGGACAAGCGCTCAGGAGATATCTTGCTATTGAGTCAATTCTAGAATCCATGTGGTGTTCCTGGGTGTGTTAGTGCCAAGGCACTAAGTGGCAGAAGCTAGGTGGCTTCATTTATGCCTTCCAGTTGCCTGGGGCTGTTGGCTGCTGTGCCTCTGTTGTCCTCCAGGTGGCATTTCCCACTCTCTTCCTACAGGAGTAGTCCCACCAGGGCAAGCCCTAGTGTGTGAGGCCTCCTGAATTCCCTGCTTCCATCTTATTTTCCAGTGTCCTGCTGACCACAGAAATCACAGAGGTAAGCTAGCATAGCAGTGGACAACACAAAAGCCTGGAGTTCATTAGGGTGTATTAACATTCTAATACGTGTTAACTGCAATGAAGGAGAGTAGCATGCAGCAGAAATCTGCACAGTTCATTGAAACCGAGGTAGGGGTGCTCAGGGAAGTGATGTTTTGAGTGGAGACATAACGTGATACAGATAGTCATGTGACATTCAGGAAGCAAGGCCATGGCAGACAGAGCAAACAGGGAGTGTATGAGTCACAAAGCTAAGACTGGCTTTCAAATAAGTTCTCAAGAAACCACAGGAGCATCACAGCAGCTGAGCAGAGTGGTCAGGTGGAAGAATGACAGCAGTGAGCCTGCAGAGCTAGCGGAAGAGAACACTCACACAGGGCCTAGCAAGCCTTGGCAGAGTCCTGACTTTATCCTACAAATGACAACCCAAAGCACTAGTGAAACAGTGGTGACATCAGCATGACAAATCCCTGAGAAAGCCAATGGGGGGGGGGGGACTATATTTTACTCACAGTTTCGAAGGTTTCAGTCTGAAGTCAGCTAGAGCCATTGTTTCTGGGCAGTGGAGAGCTAGCACAGCATGTGGAGGGTGGATACTGCAAAGCTGCTCACTCCATGGTGGTCAAGAAGGAAGAGTAACAGGGAGGGCCCCGTTGTGTCACCTACGTCTTTAAGAGCACGCCCTACCTTCCTCCAACTCAATCCCACTTCTGGATTTCCACCACTTGCCAGTTATGCCTATAAATTACTAATCCAGCGACGGACGATACCATCGATGAGCTCCAGCCCCCAGGAGCTGCTTCCTCCAAAACCACTCCTCTAAACACTGTAGCGTTGACCTTCATCACAGGAGTCATTTAAGGGGACACCTCTTCCAGCAGATGGGTTTTCTGCAAGTGACTCGATCTGACGTTCATCTTTCAAAGGCTGTTTTGGTCACTGGTGAGGAGACAAGCACGGGATCAAGGACACAGGCCGGCATCTGAGTGTAGTGTGCGGATCCGGGAGAGTAGAGCAAGCATTCTTTCTTGAATGTACTGTGCCTCACATACAGCGTACTCAGCCAAGCAGAGGTGGAAGGCAGCAAACTAGACAGAAAGTCCTTAAGCTGAAGGGAGGGAAAACCCACTTCTAAATAACACTAAAGGCCCAGGACTGGGAAGCTGGGATCTGTGACAGAAAGGCAAAGAACCCCTGATGATCTTTGGGCTTTCGTGCTGAAGTTAAGTACGGACTGAATACAAAATTTTAGGAGACAATTGAGACAGGGATTAGGGGTGGCGGAGTTCCATAAGAGCTGAATCGCTAAAGATTCATGAGAGATGAATGTGGCGGAGGTGCTGCTAAGCTTCTGAAGACCGTGGCCATACACCTGAAGTGAGGGTTGGAGCCTGTGTGGTACACATGCACCCGGAGGCCCAACTCCATGGGGGGCTTGGGTAGGAAGATTACTCAAACCAAGGAGTGTGAGGCCAGCCTGGACCCTACAGCACAGCCCTGTCTCACATTAAATATATGATGGTTAAGTGAGGAAGGGAAGGGAAAGGGAGGGGAGGGGAGGGGAGGGGAGGGGAGGGGAGGGAAGAGAAGAAAAAGGGAAGTGAATCATTGCTTCTCAATCAACTTTCAACTGTTCAACTACAGAGTGTTAGTGCTGCCCAATCAAACAAAACCAATAGGAACTCTGTTTATGTATATGACTAGAAATATATGCATTGCTTCACAGAGTTAGGAAACCTAAGAAATCTCACAGGCTGTTGTTGTCTCCGAGCTGTGCTCTCAGGAAAGCCAACAGTACAGGTCAAAGGTCTGAGGTCCAGAGGGTGGTGATCCGTACACCAGCTAGGGTTTCAACACCTGAGGGTCAAAAGCTCTCACTGCAGACCAATGATCCAGCTCAGTCAGACAGAGTGACCAGAATGACATCAGTTTCACTCTGCTTTTGGCTCTCCACAAGCCCTCTGCAGACTGGCGGGTGTAGCAGCACTGAGGAGCAGCATCTGCTCTGCTTAGCCACCAATTCAAGTGCTAGTCTCCTCTGGAAACTCCTTCCTAGACACACCCAAAAATTGTGTTGAGTCAGCGGTCTGGGCCTCCTGGAGCTCAGTGAAGCTGACACATGAACTTAACCAGCACATATGAACTTGGAGAGATGGGTTGATCCGTGGGTGGAATGTTCAATGCAGGGGGAGGAAGGCATGAAGTGGGAGTTGGAAGTCTATAAAAATGAAAAGTGTTGCCATTCTGAACTGGGAGTGCAGAAGGCAATGGACTGTGAAGAAGGCAGTGACGTCACTCGTCCAGCCGTAGGGAGGGGGTGGGAGGAGTAATGATTGGAGAAGTCTCATTGTGATAAATGAGTTTGGAAGAAGTGAGAATGAAGTGATTTGGAAGCAGAGACTAGAGTTTGGAGGATGAACGAGGTCGTGGAACCAAGAAGCCAGGCGACTGGATGGATTATTCATGAGAGGAAACGCTCTATGGCAGAGCTACAGATAAAGGCTTCTGTTCTATCGCTGGGATAGAAACACTGACCAACAGCAGCTTAGCAGAGGGAGGTGGCTTAAAGTATCTCCAATAGGTTCACGTAATGAACTCTTAGTCCTCAGGTAGCAGTGCCTTCTGGAGGACGCTATGAAACCTTTATGAGTTGCTGCCTTGCTAGAGGAAGTACATCATTAGGGGGCAGGCTTTGAGAGGTCACCGAGAGGAAGTACATCATTAGGGGGGCAGGCTTTGAGAGGTCACGGAGAGGAAGTACGTCATTAGGGGGGTCAGGCTTTGAAGGGTCACAGAGAGGAAGTACGTCATTAGGGGGTTAGGTTTTGAGAGGTCACAGAGAGGAAGTATGTCATTAGGGGGCAGGCTTTGAGAGTTATTGGTGTTGCTCCACTTCCAGTTCACTTTTTCTGCTTTATGTGTGTTTGAAGATGTAGCTCTCAGCTTTCTTCTGTGGCTGCCTGCCACAATGTCTCTCCAGCCACGAGGATCCTCCCCTGGACCCATAAGCCCAAGTGAACTCTTGTTGCTTTCTCTCATGGTGTTGAGGCGACCAAGAGCCAGACACATCCTAGACAGGTAGACAGATAGGGAAAAGTACCATGGCTAGATAAGAACTTGAGGCTTCTTCCTTACTTTGTTGACCTGAGACAAAAGTGGTGGCCTTTTTCTCTTGCTAGCAGGGCCACCTTCCAGCTGACTGATCTAGACTGGTCAGATATACTCGAGACTGGTCCTGAACTTGTTTACTTGAAGCTGTGAGCCTTTCAGCTCCCTTTCTTTTTCTAAGTTGACTATCCCAAAGCTAGGGAATTGTTTTTGCCACCATAAACAAAGAAACAAATGTTTACCTGAAGCTGTGGCCTTATGCATTTCTTTTGCTTTGTTTAAGCTGGCCTACACAAAAAATGAGGACAGAGACCCACACATGCATGTGTGGTATGTGTGTGCATCTTAACTTTTAATAAAGTTTATTACTTGTTTTTGTTTTTCCGACTGTATCTTAAGATTTTTCCAGCCTTTTAATCAGACCCTTAGATGGTAATAGCATTTTGTCACAGCAACAGAAAAAATAACTAATACAGGGAAGAAAGGATTTATTTGACTTATATTTCCAGGTCACAGTGCATCATTGAAAGGAGGCTGAAGCAGAAACCATGGGGAAACACTACTTGCTGACTAGCTTGCTGGCTCATGGTTATGTAACATAGCCAGGACCACCTGCACAGGGAATGGTGCTACCCATGGTGAGCTGAGCTCTCTTACATCAATGACAGAGAATCAAGACAATCCATCAAAGACAGGTCCAAAGACCAACCTGATAAAGACAATGACTCAATTACAATTATTTTTCATTTGATTCTAGGTGTGTGTGTGTGTGTGTGTGTGTGTGTGTGTGTGTGTGTGTGTGACAGAGAGAGAGAGAGAGAGAGAGTATGTGTGTATGTCTGCTTGTGAGTGTGTGTGTGCGTGCACAATGACATATCAAGCATCACAGGAACCTCAGGGCAGCAGGTAGAGAGGACTGCATTGCTGAGTGAAATGAAAGATAAGAAAAGTTTTTCTGACTTTTGGGGAAGAAGAACCCGCAAAACTCATGCGGATGGTTATTATCTTCATGGAGTCATGTTTTCAAAGCTCACATGACTGATTATTATTTACATGTAGCCATATTTTGCTTCCTCACAGATTCTTGGCCATGTTCAACATTACTAAGTTTGCTAAATAAGAACCACACACATGCTTTATTATATTCATTGAGTTTTAATCATAGAAGTACTGCAAGAAATAATACCACATATCTCACTTATCCTTGGATGTTAGTTTTCATTTTGATTTAAACCCATTTAAAATTAGTTCAATCTCCTAGAAACATCAGAGAGCCTACACCACGAGGTCTCATCAGCATGGCTTCAGAAACAAGACCTGAACAAAGACACCTAGGGACATGCTGACAGGGACCTAGGAAAGCTTGAGAGGTCTCAACTCTAGACAAAGAACTACCTTCAACTGGGAAAAGCTGACGGTGAGGGGACTGGTCATCTCACGAATAGGAAGAAATGCCTTAACAGGGAGACATCATAGTTGTGAGGTGAGAAAGTGTCACCATACTCCGTGGATATTCCACGTGCCTCATAAATATTCATAAAAGCATCCTCCATGTAGAATGCACCGTAGAAAGCATTGTGTTGCTATGCCCTTTCAAGACGGCCCACTCACATCTGTCCAGAGCACACACTTTGCTTTTCTAAATCAACTTCTGCTTAAATAGCCTGTGTCTCTCAGCTGAAGTCTTTACCTCAAGAAGACAAGAACTGAGGCGAGCTGTGTGTGGTGGCATATGCTTTTAAACATGGAACTGGATAGCCAGAGGCTTAAGAAGACCTCTTTGGGGCAGGAAGAGAAGAGGAGTTGGGACTTGATACTGCTTTGGTGCTGCAAAGTTCTGCCTTCTGAGAGCACACTCTTTTTTCAGTCAGCTGCCGAAGTCTAAACAGTAGCTCAGGCCTAGAAACTGGACAAAGGGTTGATATTTTTATGGATGGATGGTCATTCATCCTTGATTTCTATGTAAACTTCACACAAATGCTACTGCTGAGCCCCCAGCTGGGATGGGCCTCTTCCTGACTAGAGGTGAAGAGGCCTGGCGCAGGCAGCGTAGTGTCTTATCCAAGGCCTCTCACACTTGGCTTTCTCCATCCTTTATCCTTCTTGTCCCCACGGCAACACGTCTCAGAACATCAACAGTTGCTCTCCACCTCATGCTCCAATCTCCAGGAGTTGTTACTGGAAGGGGCCCCCAACTGAGTCACAATAGATTCCTTCATTTATTAAGAAGCCATTGGCTGGGCTCCCAAAACTCAGGAGACAGAGGCAGGTGGATCTCTGTGAGTTCCAGGCCAGTCTGGTCCACAGAGTAAGTTCCAGGATAGCTAGGGTTACACAGAGAAAACAAACAAAACACAAGAAACAATTGCTCTTTCCGACCTGAATTGGCTTCCCAGAGCCCATAGTGGGCAGCTCGCTGCCACCTGCAACTCCAGCTTCAAGGGATCCAACACTCTCTTCTGGACTCTCCAGGAATCTGCACCCATGTGTACATACTCTCATGCAGACACAGACACATACATTTTAAAATATAACAAAATATTTTTAAAACAAAAAAATCCCTGCTATTCTATATTTAGCAGTGAGGACCAAGGAATCATTTGCATGGACTGGACAAGGAGGGTGCGCTCGGTTACAGGCATCAGTTGTCAATCCATGCACCCCTCTCCCGGGAGAGTCCAGGAATCTGCACATGTATTGAGGAGCAGCAGGAGGTTGATGGCTTAAAGTGTAAAATGAATGTGTGAAGCCAAAGCTCTCTGTTCACCAGGGAACAGGACTTTGTTCTGGTCATGAAAGATTGAGTCTGTTGCCTTGAAGAAGTCACATGATCTCTCATTATTGCTTATATCCAGCCTTGAAGGATTCTCAGAGTAGCGGTTACAGCGCTCCAGCTTCCTTCTTGTCTGCATTAAACCAGTTGGGTTCTACCTGTAACTTCTAGCTTGCTGTGATGGTGTCATTGCATAGTGCCTCTTCTCACTGTATATGCTCTTGTGGATTAGTTTAGAGCTCTGCTCAGCCTGAGCACAACGCAGGCAGGGGTTTTCACATCAGAGGATGCGAGGATTCCCACCTATACTTCCTTTCCAATATTAAATGTTCGTATAGCATAAAAACTACCCGGAACCACCCGACAAAACTAGACTTTGCTGTGTAGACCAGGCTGGCCTCAAACTCAGAGATCCACCTGCCTCTTGCCTTCCAAGTGCTGGGATTAAAGGCGTGGGCCACCACACCTGCCGTATATTATTAACCTTTTATCTAATTTTCTTTCTTCCTTCAAAAGCTAATTGAAGCATCCACGACGACCAGCTGGGTGAGTAGGTGCTTCACGCACTGGCTCCTTTCTATTCAATACTAACTGTAGTGGCTATTTCTGATTGTCAACTTGACTATATCTGGAGTGAATCACAATCCAGAATTAGAAGGCTCACCTGTGATCTAGATCTTGAGTCTGGAAGACACAAGTTTCAGGTGTGGTGGTACACACATCTCTAATCTGGGCCACACCTGCTGCTGGAGATCTACATAAGGACATTGGAAGGAGGAAGATTCAGTCTTCTTCGCCTGCGAGCTTTGTGGGACTAAGCGACTGCTAGATCCTCGGGTTTTCATTCACAGCTACTGCTGACCATTGTTGGGGAGTTTGACTACAGACTGTAAGTCATTAACAAATTCCCTTACTATATAGAGACTACCTATAAGTTCTGTGACTCTAGAGAACCCTAATACATTATCTTTTCCAGTTTATTCCTGTCTCTTTCCTATGAGAAGCAGAAAGAAGTCGAGTGCATCTTGCACACCTTCTCTGGAGTGTGAATGACCACAGTCAGTGTGTTGATAGACTTTCGGCTGAATTACAAAGGTGTCCTTTCTCTCATCTTCCAGCAATACTTTAAGTCTTCATCAGCGCCCATCCAGAGGGCCACCAGGCCTCTAGTAATGCCTTCAGTTTCCTCTAGCCTGCTTCCTAAGGTCAGCTCCTTTCCCGCTACTTAGTCCAAAGGTCACAAGCAAGCTGTTGTGGCAGCACCCAGTGTCTATCGCTAGAACAGGTCCTGGCTATCTAATGTTGTTTAACCAACCATCCCAAACTTAATCATTATTGACTGCATTCACGAAACTGCGTTTTGGACAAATCCTAGCAGGGCAGGGCAGGTTTACCACAGCAGGAGGTAGAGTGGTTGAAGATGGGGTGACAAGCAGCTTCAGATAGTTAGCCTGAGGTAGTTTTGACATCTTTTTGCCATGTGGGAGTATGTGTGTGTGTACATACATATATACACACATTTCATATACATAATGCATATATGTGTAATTAAATGATATATATAATATACATTTTTAAACTATAGCAACAGCTTCAGATTAGTGAGACTTTTATATGCTGTCTCAGAATATGATAACCCAAGAGAAAAAGCAGTTATGACCTTGGTTTGTACATTCATGCAGTATCTTTTCCACATCACCCTATTCATTAGGCATAACCACTGTGGCTAGCACGTTCTTGTGAGAATTAGATTTCACCTTTTCAGTGAGAGGTATCAAAAATTTGCAACTTGATATAAAATTGCCACCTGCACAGAACTGCAAATGAACCTTGGAAACACGTTCTGCAGTTAAACTTCCTCTGTGAAGAAAAATTCTGATTATTCAGTACTGTAAGGTAAATGGAGAGGGTGTATGGTGGATTACTGGGGGATGGTTAGCAGTCTCGTGTAAGCAACTCCAAGTCAGAAGACATTAAACTCTGGACCATATTGTTATGAGTAAAGAGAAAATGAATCTGGAATAATCCAGAGAAAGAGACTAGGAGGAGATACTGGACAGGGGGACATAAGTGGGGCATAATGCAGGCTTCCATGAAAAGTACCCAAATGACAGGAAGCCAGTGTGGGATAGTGATAGGTCATGCCACCTAGAATGAGTGTGGCCATACAGGAAGGCAAGGTGTGTAGAGAAATTTTAATTCAGCAACACTCTAGCTGGAATACAGATACTGGTTTAGTACACACCTTTAATCTCAAATAATGTAGGTAAGATTAGTTTGTAGAAGGAAACAGCCATGCTTGAAAGTGGCATCTAATTGAGGGGCAGACAAAGTGATGAATCAGAGAAAGATCTGACAGAATGAGTCAGAGAATAATCCAAACTCTCATGAGAACAGAAAGGAAAAAGAGAGGCGAGTTAAGAGTGGGCAGGGAGAGCCACTCAGTTCAGTTGAGTGGATCTGAGTTTGTTCAGTCAGTTGGGAGTGAGTGCAGTATAGTGGAGTGGAGTTCACTTGTGAGTTCATGCAGCTCAGTGCAGGTTAACAAAGGTAGTTGAAAGCCAGAGAATAAGGAGCCAGAAGATTAGAACAAATTGCCAGAGCTATTTTGAAGTCAAGCAGAGCAATTCAGTGAGAAGCTGAGAGAAGATAGTTTTAATCAGTCAGCTTGGAGAGGAGTTTGAGCCAGAACAGCTGAGTTGAACCAGCTGGCCAGAGTTCAGAAAGAGCTAGAAAGGGTGAGCTTATTCAGCAGTAAGCCTCTGAGACAACAATTACTTTGGGCAAATAAAAGTTATTTTTACAATAAGGGAGAATATAAAACATATTTCCACCTAGTGTAATTTGTGAGGAAGAGCAAGAGGCCCTGGATCTGCCATCTATCTGTCAAGATACTGGGATTTGAAGTATGCATAGTGAATGATAAAACTGGCCACAATGCTAAGTGACTTTGCAGCAACTTCCTGGAAGATACAGAATATAAATTCTGGTAAGATATAGATTATAACTCCCCACGTCTTGATTACGCCAGGGAATCTTTTGTTCCATTGAAAGAATGTAGAGGAAGAAGCAATCTGCAGATTTTGAGTCTAGGTTCCCAATGGCCTTGCCTGTCCAGTTGAATTTCTTAAGGCCTGACCAAATGCTGGATAAACTGGAGGAAGCACTAGATAGAAGAAAGCTTAGCCATATCTTGAGAGGACCTAACCATGAGAAAAACTGAGACAAGACCCATTAAAGTGACATGGGAGTTTACTGAAGAGGCATGAAGGATGAACATTACGATTGCCCAGGTGGCCCAGCTCACAGTAACCACCTCTAGAGCAGTGGTTCTCAACCTGGGGATCACAACCCATTTAGGGGTCAAATGACCCTTTTAGAGAGGTCGCTTAAGACCATCAGAAAACATAGATACTGACATTATGATTCATAACAGTAACAAAATTACGGTTATGATATCAATGAAAATTTTATGGTTGGTGGTCACCACATCATGAGGAACCATACATTAAAGGGTCACAGCATTAGGAAGGCTGAGAACCACTGCAGAATAACCAACTAAATCAACTGTTCACTTTAGCCAGTGTGACAGTTGATATTGTTGATTTGTCAGCATCTGGTGACTGACTTTCTTGAATTGGTAAATTGAGATGGGAAGACCAATACTATATATGCATAGCATTTCTTGGCCTGGAATAACTTGTTGAGCAACATTTCTCTTTCTGCTTCCTGACTCTAGATGACATTGACCAGCTCCATGCTCTAGGGCCATGTCTTTCCCCATCATGGTAGATAATACCTTCAAACTGTGAACCAAAACAAACCTTTTTTTTAGTCAGGTGTTATGTCATAAGAACTTAACTGAAATGCTAGTGTTCTACCCATTTTTCTACAAATGCAGTTTTGCTATCCACTCATCTGTTGGACATGTAGGTGATTCTAATTCCTTATTATTGTGACCAGAATGACATTAACACACATGTTCTTTGTGTACAAGCCCACGAGTGATGCAGCTGAGACCTGTGGTAGTTCTATTTTTAATTTTTTTTTGGGAAAACACACTGATTTCCAAAGTGGTTATACTAGTTTATACCTCATCATAAATCCCCTTTTCCTTACATCCATGATATCATTTGTTGACATGACAATCATTCTGATTGATTAGTATTTACTATTCCTTACCAGAGAGATGAAAATTATAACTATGTTAAGAATTTTTGTTTTAAAAGGAAAAGGGAGGGCCAAGGTGATGCTCAGTTGAGAAAGACTTGCCAACCAGGTGACTTAAGTTCAGTCTCTGGAACCCACACAGAGGAAGGAGAGAACTGACTTCGCCAAGTCATCCTCTGACACGTGTGTGATATGTGGCATGAACACATATGCAGCCATGACTGGACATTACTTATACCTTTAGATATTTGCATTTCAAAAGACAATTTACCTGTACTCCTCTAAAAAAGAAAACCGAATAGATAAAAACAGAGCAAGATATTAGCAGAGATACACCCCTGTGATGGTTTGTATATGCTCTGCCCAGGGAGCGGGGCCATTAGTGGCCCTGTTGGAGTAGGTGTGTCACTGTGGGTGTGGACTTTAAGACCCTCATCCTAGCTGCCTGGACGTCAGTATTCTGCTAGCAGCCTCCAGATGAAGTTGTAGAACTCTCGGTCCTTCCTGCACCATGCCTGCCTGGATTCTGCCATGTTCCTGCCTTGATGATAATGGACTGAGCCTATGAACCTGTAAGCCAGCCCCAATTAAATGTTGTCCTTTCTAAGACTTGCATTGGTCATGGTGTCTGTTCACAGTAGTAAAACTCTAAGACACACCCTCCTCAGTAATACACAGATACCTGATTACTCCATTACCATTTTCAAAGCTATATCACACACACACACAGACACGCACATGGGAGAGGATGTGCAAATCCTCCCCTTTCCCCTAAGCAGGAATGAATGGTGGGTGAGGAAGTGCAGAGTCCCCTTGCCAGGTGGAACTGTTCTGTGGTTATGAAGAAGGTGGCACTGGAGGAAAGACATCTTCTGAATCTTGTCACTTCTTAGCAAAACACCAAACCAAATAAAGCTCGTGTGCCATGCCACCTGTGTAAGCCCACATCTTAGCAGTGGCACCGGGATGCCTTTCCTAGCCATTTTCTCATTATAAATGGGGTAGGCGGTTCCCTTTGGGTGCAAGTTTACAGAGAGGATCCTCAGTGCTGACCAGTGGGAAGGGATTTCTGCCGAAATATTTCTCCATAAAAATGAAAATGAAGTCTGTGGTCCTCCCTGCTTGCTTGCTTTCTGTCCCACAAGATCACAGGTTCTTCCCAGGCCTCCCTTGAGGTTGCTGTTCCAAAGCAAATCAAGCAGAGCACCACCCAGTGCCAGCTTGCTCATGGCATACTCTGTATCTGTGAGTTACAGATGGGCTCGAGCACCACCCAGTGCCAGCTTGCTCACCAGCATACTCTGTATCTGTGAGTTACAGACGGGCTCAAGCACCACAGGTTTCGAGGTCAGGTGTACTTTGTAGAGAGGCAAAGGACACTGTTCACCATGAAGACATTTCAGGTCCTCATATCTATGTGCTTTCATTTATAAGTCCTCTTACTTTACTCTTATCTGCTTCCTTGAAGCAACATATGGTATCAATAAAGGTTGACATGGCTGTGCAGTCAGATGGCCGGGGTTCTGCTTTCAGACTTGGTGAACAAATACGGATGGCCTTCAGCATCCAAGAGTTCAATCCCTATGGATTCAAACAACCTCAAGCTAAGAAATAAAAAATCAGAATATGTTACTCTTTGAATAATGTACTTAGCGTTTATGTTGCGTCAGGATAAGTAGTGAGGGATGATAACCACACCAGGATGATGTGAGGAGACATGCAAACACAATTCCATTTCCCACAAGAGGCTCCAACACCTTCATTGGCCTGTCTATTGTCCCTGGTACCAGTCTTTGAGGATTCTGAGTAGAAAAAAAACAATGCCTAGATACCATGACCCCACTGCAGTGACACCCAAACACAAGGAAAGCACCCCACTGTGACACACTGACTTGGGAGTCATTTAGGTAAATACCCTTCAGTTGTGTAGCTGACTTATATGGTGGGCCTATTTCCAGTGTTTCAAAGAATGAAGAATTTCCATACTGACTTCCATAGCAGCGTACAAAGGTTCCTGCAGAGTCATGCTTGACCATGCCAGGGAAGGTGTGACATGATTCCTGCCACTGGAACTAAGCCAGCAGGGCATAGGCCTCCACCAGTGTTGATTGTTGCTATGGGTGTTAAGGCTTGCTTGTATGTATATATACACGCGCGCGCACGCATGTGTTTTTTATTTTATGTTCCTTTGGAGGAATGACAAGAGAGGTCTGTCAAGGTTAATGACTCCATGATAATCAGAGATTGCACGAGTCCAGGAGACAAGAATGTGGTAATGTCTCATCAAAATGGTAGAAAGATGTGACCTTCAGGACAGCCTTTAAGGCTGTGGGGAACAGCTCTGAAAACATGAGTGCAAAAAATATAATTTCTCAACTATGCAAAATACAAGCATGCAATATGAATTGTATAAGGAGTCTCACAGATCTAAAGGAACAGAGCTAGCTGCACTATGAGCCAGCTTGTCAGAAAGATACTAAGGAAGGACATAGAGATTTAGGGAGTGGTGATCCCAGGGCAATATCCTAACTAGCTAAGTTTTTCAAGGTCAGCCTGGGACAGAGTGAGTTTAGGTTTGGGCCCAGGCATGGTAGGAATTGTCATTTCAGGGCTATCTTATTGTCTGTGCTTGCTATCTCTTTCTAAGAATCAAGGGGCCAGGTTCATGGGATGCTGATTCACGGGATAATCAAAGGAAACCTGTGGTAATGACTGGATTGATATGTAAATAAAAAACTGAGCTTTATATCCGCAAGAGATGAGTTATCCACAGAGTTTTTAGAATAGCAAGAGAAAGCTGTCTTGAAAAAGCAGAACAGAGAGCAATCTGGAAAGCTGTCTTGAGCAGAACATAGGTCTTCAGCTTGGACCCATGATTTGACTTCTAGTTGTTTCGCCATTCCCAGACACCCCTTTTTCTCAGGGACCCCTACCTCCAAGCTGAGGCTGGTCCTTGGCAGGTTCCCCTTTGTCTGAATCCTCACCTGCATTTGTTTTCCTGATGGCTGCGATTCTGACTGGGGTGAGATGGAATCGAAAACCATTTTATTTGCATTTCTCATCTTTAGGGTCCACTTGTATTTTCTTGAGAACCATCTGGCCGTTTTATTAGCCATTTGATTGGGTGGTTTGGTTTTAGTGAGCTTAGCTCTCTGAGTTCTTTGTATAGCCTAGACATTAAGCCTCTGTACAGCTGAAGATCTCTTCCGCCTGAGAGGCTTTACTAGATTAAGGTGCCCATCAATAGAGGATGAATAAAAAAATGTTTTATTTAAACAATGAGTTTGTTTTTCACCCACGAAGAATGAAATTGTCATCTGAGGAAAAATGGACACAACTGGATGTAGTGAGAATTTTGATTTCTTAAAAAAAAAACAGTTATGGGCTGGAGAGATGGCTTAGAGGTTAAGAGCACTGGCTGCTCTTCCAGAGATCCCGAGTTCAATTCCCAGCAACCACATGGTGGCTCACAACCATCTATAATGAGATCTGGAGCCCTCTTCTGGCCTTCAGGCATACATGCAGGCAGAACACAGTATACATAATAAATCTTAAAAACCCAGTTATGTATGTATGTAGATTTTTGTTTTAATCCCAGGTGTAGGATAAGAGGCTGCTTCACAGCAGGAGATTATGATTTGCCCCATGCACTTGCATGCCAACTGCAGATAGTTTAATTCCGGAGAGGGTATAAAGGGGGGAACTCCAAGATGGCTGGTGGTGGCTCCCCTGTTGCGTTTGTGGATTGGATATTCTGACAACTAAGATTAGATTTGCCCCTAGGAATCCAACAATGTCCCTAATCAGCAGGAAGTAGCCTAAATAGGTTACTTCCCCTTTCCCTCTAATCTTTCTCTCCTACCTAGTGTTGGGGGATTAGAAGGGATAAGGGGTGGAAGAAGGGTTGGGAGGGAGGTAGAGGCATAAGAAGTCAGCAACTGGAGATAATCTTAAGTGAATTAAGTCAGCTACAGAAAAATATTACTTGCATAGACTCATAAAATGTTACATGTGCAGATGACATGAGAGGAACAGAAAGGAATCGGGCACAGACAGGAGGAACAGGAAAGGGTTGGTGGCAGCATGTGGAGAAGGGCTCAAAGCACATTTTATGAGAAAGGCCCTATGTAACACAATACGATGTTTTAAAATCTAAAAATAAATATGTAAAAGTCAGACCCCTCACGTGGTTACTTAAAACTACTCAAGGAGAGCAAACACAGCATTATTAATATCTTTTTTATTGTCAGACTTTGTGAGCAGAGACACTGCTTCCATGGAGCTGTCTGTAAGGGATAAGGCCAAGGTAACATTTCTTCCTTTGTGAGTAGACTCGTTTGGCCCACCTTTATATTTTTTTCCATATAAAAATAAAAGTCCAAGTCCAGATTCTTTTTCTTCTGGTTACAACCGCTGTTATTTACAGGTGCTGTGTTCAGGCCACCTTTAGGAACTAGGGACAAAACAATGTGTAAATTCCATTAAAGCCTCAGCATTTGTGTTGGGGTCCCTTAGAGGTTTGCTTGAGGGGTACAGAGTTTGGGAATGAAGCAGCTTCCCCCCACATTCAACATGGTTAAAAAATCTAGCCAGAGTGATGAGACAAGTTACCCTTCAAAGACCAAAAAAAAAAAAAAAAAAAAAAAAAAAAAAAAATTAACTTAACTTTTAGAAATAAAAGACTCCAAAATGACTTCATATTGTTCTAAAAACAGCACTGGAGCCAGCAGTTTACGAGTGGTTTATAAATACAGTTATCTCTGTGGGCTGTGGACCTGTTAGTAATACAGCAGTCACAGGTCGCCGCCCTTGCTACATGTAAAACAAAACTGAGTCAAAACATCTCTTTCCAAAATACAGCAAAGACAGGAACATCCAGGATCCGGGTCTGTTAATAAAGCCACCTCGAGACTAGAACTCTGAACTAGGAAAATCTACAGACTGTTACAACATTGCACATCCTCCTTCCCTTTGTGTTTAACGCTCCCAGGACAATGATTAAAGTGTTGAGTGTGGGAACACACGCATGCGTGGGCAAGCATAGACAGCTGAAACAAAGCAAACCACGTTAATGTTAATCCATGTCCGCAAGGAAGGCTGCCAGCAGCGCTCCACCACCACACGGTCCCCTTCCGCCCTGCCTCCCCTCCCTACTCCCTCAGCTTCCCTCGGATGCAGGAAGTCAGGTGGGGCGGTTAGTGCACCATCAGTGGATCTACGTCCAAGCCCTGCAAACCCCCCACCAGGAGGTGGAAGCTTCCCCAGCAGCACAGTTAAGGTCGATTGGGGTCGGTTCTGCAAGTTAAGGCACTTCTGGCTGCTTTGGTGACCGCGTGGTTTTCTCCCCTTTCCTCTTTTCTTTAAGGCAAGTATCATCTACGAATACTAAAGCTTAAGAAATTGTGCAGACTGTTAAAGGTTGACAGCTTAATACATGATCACTGAGGCTGGTCGGGTGAAGGGAGCCCTGGAGACCCCTCCCTCTGACGACTGCTTTCCTGGCCTGGACAGCTGTGTTTCCAAAGCTGGGTCAGGACCTGGTGCTGCTGGCCCAGGCAGAGTGGCACGTTGAGATCTGAAGGACACATGGGCTTGCTTGTCTTCACCTGGAGCTGCCCTGGCTGCTCACAGAGCGGGTGGTACTATAGCGTTTCTTCACAATCATGCCGATGTACGCTTTCATGAGCTTGGCCACGCCCACCACCTGCCGGGGAGAGCAGAACCCACATATGGTCACCAGTCTCTACCAGGTCCGAGAGCCTAGCTAAGCAGACATCCTCTGACTTCCCTCCATGTCCGAACTTGTAGCTTCCTATGCTAAGTCCAGAAAGTGAACCGGGGCCTTTCTAAATAAAGCACGCACTACCTGGTGGCTCTTGCGTGGAAAGCACTGACTTTCTTTGACGCATGTTATCTGACTTTGCAAACTAGTACGCCACTAGTACACCACATTTGGAATCGCTAGGATTCCAACGGCTGTCCTCAGTTAAAATGGCAGTGAAATTGGAGGCTACGGCAGCTAATTCCAGGTTTATCTGGACACAGCTGAAGCAGAAGGGAGCCTAGTGGGTGGGGTTAGACCTATGGCAGGGCCCCAGATGCCCAGCTCACTTCCACTACAAACCCGCCATTCTCCTGAGCTAGGTAGGATCTTTCACTAGCATCTTCTGAGGATGCTGCTATCACTGCTCTCGGCCTGGACTATACAAAGGCGTCTTCTAGGCTTCAGTTTCCCCTTCTGCCTTTCCAATCTCGCCCCACCCATACTGATGTTGGTAGAGCCACTAGCTGTAATGTCTTACACAATCCTAGATTTCACGGTAGGTTCCTGCCTTTCATGGGATTCAACTAAATGTCACCGCTCAGCACTGGGACCTGAGCCCTTTTTTCTGTCTGCATGCTTTCTCCATCAATCCACTAAACTTCAGCATTCACCTTCCTGCCCCCAGTACCCCAAATGCCCTCTTGCCCACCACCAGCCCCCTTGACCACTCTTTCCTGGTAGCAAGCACCCTTGAGGAGGCCTCAGTTGGCTTCTTTTATTATTACACTTGCTGAAGTTTGGAGTCTCTAGTGTACACATTCAGTGACTTTTCTGAATGTGATTTTTGTGATCCGGAATCAACTGTGGCCAGATGGGGGGGAGGGCCCCCCAGCTCCCTCCTGCTCTGAAGATGCTCTGGAGTTGTGATCCAGAATCAACTGTGGCCAGATGGGGGAGGCCCCCAGCTCCCTCCTGCTCTGAAGATGCTCTGGAGTAGTTTTCTTATCATTGTATTTCATGTGTGAGTGTTTTACTTGCTTGTGTATTTGTGTACCTCCTGTGTAACTGGTGTCTGAAGAGGTCAGAAGATGGCTGGGAACCACCATGTGGGTGCTGGGAATTAAACTGTGGCCCTCTACAAAAGCAACAAGGGCTCTTAACTGCTGAGCCATCTCCCTGGTCTCCAGAGTAGAGCCTGACTGCTGTCTCCCTTGTCATGGTCACCTCCTCTCTGCATGGTGTCACTGCCAGCAATGTTCTTTTCTTTCTCACTGTATCCTTTCCTTCTCTTCCTTTCCAGACCCACTTGCAAAAGAAACGGATTTCAGTGCTCAACAGAAGGGACATGGCAAATCTGGAGCCAACTATCTGACTTTGGATTTAGAAGAGGGAGGGCCCACCATACTGTGCTCCATACAAGAAACCTGGAGAGAGTTTGTTCAAATAGAGAGACTTGGTCACCAGCAGCCAGGAGATGGGCCGCGATTCTCCACTTCCCTGAGACCGAGCGAATCCTGTCTGCCCCTCGGCCTCTTACCTCATTTGTCTCAAAGAGCAGCTCCCGCTCATCCACCACAATCTTGTAGGTGTTGGCCAGGGGTGCCCCGAAAGAGAGGATGTGTTCGTACGGGAAGACTTCTAAGGGTTTGCCCTCTCCACGCTTGTACACAGACACGGCGTCGGCACTGACACCCAGCCACAGCTCCTGGGGGAAGCCGCCTTCTTTGCACTGTGGGGGCACAAGAGTCAGTGTGAGCAAACATTTTTGAGGATGGCCAGAACACATCCAAGAAGCCACAAGGCAGTGCTTGGCAGGTTATACTAACTTAAGTCAGCATGCCAGCATCTAAACAGAAGTGGTACCTCAGTACACCATCATGGTTGACTTCTGACTGGGTAACTGACATTAGGCTTCTTAGAGAACAAATGGGTAAAGGCTTATGCCTTGTTCTGGTGGTCTTCATAACGCCTCGTCTCCATCTTGAATTAGCTATTCAATTAGCTATTCACCTGCATCAGTCTCACAGACCAAATAACACACAGGCTGGGTAAGCAATTTAACAACATTGCCAGCCACACTGAGTAAGCCAGGTCTGCTCTTTTGTTTCTAGGTCTGTCCTCATCCTGTCTGGGCTGGTTTATCTAGGATCACAGAGGTAAATTCTCCCACAGTCGCTGCATCTTGGCTTCTCTCCACAAGATGTGGCGATGACCTGATAACTGTTCAGTGTAAACACACTTCTGGCCCTGACTGCATGGCTTGTATGGATCAACGGGAGGGGACCGCGAGCCCGTGTAGGGGACCGCGAGCCCGTGTAGGGAACGGCAGCCCAGGAATGATTGGAACCAGAGCATAAATGGGTGCTGTAAACTAGGTGCACCAAACAGCGCATGTATAGGGCACAAAGTGCCTCACTGACACATCAGAGCAGTGGCTCTCAACCTCCTCATGCTGCGACCCTTTAATATACTTAGTGTGTGGTGACCCTCAACCATAAAATTATTTTTGTTGCTACTTCATAACTATAGTAACAGCTCTGAGTTGTAATGTAGTATCTGAGGGGTCTTGACCCCACAGGCTGAGAACTGCTGCATCAGAACAAACATAACCAAACCAACCAATCCGCCACACTCAGGCCAGCATCCTCCCAGAAGCAATTAAAGAATCTTGGAATAAGGTATTTAGGTTTTTATAAAGCTTCCATTTAAAGTCCTCAAAGACCATGCTAAATTGCCGCAGCTGTAAGAAATCTAGAAGCTCGTGTGTACAGGTGTTGGCAACGTGTCTGTTCAGAACAGGAGGGAATGTCTCACCGGCTCACGCGGTGTGGCTGGCAGAGGCCTTGTGGTCTCTGGCACTGACTAAACCCTCCACATCTGCAAAGAAAACACACAAGGGAGATGGCCGGATTTGACAGGCAGGCCTATTTGAGTACGGCTCTGCTCTACACCACTGGGAAACCTCCTTCCAGTCAGTGGTCTTAAATAAGGACAGAAGGACTTCATACGGGGATGGGGCTGCGGCTAAGCCGCAGCAATGAAACCACAATTCCCCTCTACAAGATGCCCTTCCTTCGAGCAGAGCATCACGAGGAGCAAAGAAGGAACTGCCAGCTCAGCGCTTCTGCTGGTCTCTACAATCCGGAATGTTCTGAAGTCTGAAACATCCTTAAGTGCTGACTCGAGGCAGAAAATACTTAGATGGAGACCGGGGACACAGCTCAGAGGTAAAGTGCTTGCCTCTTTGCTCCAGAGCCTGGGTATATAATACCCAGAATGCAAATAAGGGAAAGTTAATACATCTTTTAAAAAGTTGGATCTTACTGCCTGGTGGTGTCGGGACACACCTTTAATCCCAGCAGAGGCAGGTGAATCTGAGTTCCAGGAGAGCACTTGGGAGGTGGATGAAAGGGGTTCAAGACCACCTTCAAATACAGAGCAAGCCTGAAGCCAGCTGAGCCAAATGTTAATCTAGCTCAACAGCAACAGAAATCAAGCCAGCCAACCAAACACACAGAGGTCATCCTACTGGTGACTCTATTATAGAAATATTTACTACAAAGGAACAGAAAATAAACCTGAGGAGGGAGGGCCGACAATACGGTTCAGTGGGTAAAGGGCTTGCCTCCAAACCTGACCACTTCAGTTCACTGACTCTTTTCTAGATGTCTGTCAGTCTGTCTGTCTGTCTCTCTCTCTCACACACACACAGACACACACACACAAAGGTAAAAACAAAAACTACTTAAGAAAACACAACAACAAAAACAAAAAAAATAAATCAAAACAGAACCCCTCTGGGACACGAGGATGCTAATGGTCAGACTCGGAAGGCGCAGAGCCAAGTGGTCCCTCGTGTGCCTTTTCCCGTAGGACCCAGGAAAGTTCAGGTTCTGACACAGCTCGGCAGGGCACAGCACCTGTCTGCTCACAATGCAACACTGTGGCAGCCAGCTCTCACCTCCACATCAAAGAGTGTAGATCCATAACCAGGCCACTCCTTGATCAAGGCCATGTACTTGGCCATGGCTTGTTCCTGGGTCACTCCCTGCAGTTTCTTCCACTTGTCAATGATGCTGGCTCGAGCTGAGCAGACTTCCTCCTTAATCCACATGTCCAACATCTGTTCCTCCTCCACCTTCTGCCTAACCACCGACCCGGTCCGGAAGCTCCGCCGCAGTGTCCCCTCCAGGAAGCTGGTCCGCCTCTTCTCCAGGCGATCGTAGGGGGTGAAGGTTTTGGTCGACTGACTAATGCGAGCTTTGAGTCTCTGCAGAGAATAAACCTCCTCGAGGGGTGGGACCGAGGTGTGCAGGGTATAGTCGCCCTGCAGATACTGGAGTCTCAAGGCAGCTAGCACTTGGAGGCTCTCCTCAGGGGCTGGGTGGTGGCCATGGATGACTGCTTCGTGGGCCTGCGAGGAGGTGACAGACAGCAGCAGGGTCAGGAAACCTCTCTGTACAGAAGGCCGTAAGGCCAGTCACTCATGCCACGCAGACTGGACCCCGGCCTTCATTTAAGCCTAGGATTCCTCCCCACAAAGCACCTTTGTACCCCCATGATTCGACTTGGATTTCCTAGCAAAGCACAACCTGCTGCTTCAAAGCCAAATTCCCCCCCTTCGGGGGTGTTGGCCAACCCCGGAGTGTCTTTTACTCCCATGGTCCCTTGGCAGTGATGTGTTTCTTTCTTTTCCTTTTTTAAAAATCCACTTTACATCCCAATCCTTGTCCCTCTCCCAGCCCCTCTCCATTCCTCCCCCCCTTCTCCTCTGAGACAGGAGTCCCCCTGCCTGAGTACCCCTGACTCTGGCACATCCAATCTCTTGGCAGTGGTGTTTAAACTGAGTGCGTAAGGTTTCATTCTACAGAGTGAGCCGCTAATTTGTCCTTGCTGGTAAATCTACTACCGTGCCTAATCCTACGGACTTTTAGCAGTTCATTTATATACTGTAGTAATAAGCTGCTCTCTTGACTTCAATAAAGGAAGAAAATCTGTCTCTCAAAGTTCCTTTTACCTGTTCAAACATAAATGCAAACTCCACGCTGTCTTTTGGCACGCTGTCGGTATCCAGGAAGCAATAAAGTTTGAAGTAGAATTTCCATGGCTCGTCTCCGGCTTCTGATGTGGCAGCTAGCCTACAGGCACAAGCCACAAAAGACTCAGAGCAAAACTAGAAACAGCCCCGTGACCCACAGAGGGCTGACTTCGTACAGCTCACTCTGAGGATGAAGACATCCTACCTGTGGTAGGATGGGATGAAGAGATGACACAAGTGATTGTCACACAAACAAAAGAGCAAGGCAGTACTTGTCAGAGTTCCTGGGTAGTTTAGCCAGAAGGAGAGTGCATGCTGCCAGCCAGGTACTTCAGGGCAAAAAAGAGAAAGCTTTCAAGCAAAGTGGGACAGCAGGAACTGTAAGGGCCCAGATGAACTTGCACTATCTAGTCTGTGCCTAGTACACAGAAAGGCTGTCTGTCTGTCTGTCTGTCTGTGTCCTTTAACAACTCTCAACTATGGTTTCTTAGTTGAAATTGAGGATTCAGGGGGATGCGTTTGTATGCCAAGCACACATAGGGATTCGAGACCAGACACTGGAGGCTGCCCTGAAGAGATACTTCACACGGCAGGCAGGAGAGGCAGTTTGAAGAGCTGGGGTGTTGGCTTGAGTCAGGGAGCCTCACTTCAAAGCTCACTGGGACTAAGTGGAACCCATCAGTTCTCAGAGCCAGTGAATCCAGGCTGAGAGGGAGAGAGACCAGGGTGACCAGCTAAGGATGAGACAGATCAACGCTGACACCATGGCTTTGCCCCTGAGTCAGGACATACTGGTGGCCGAGAAGAAACGGTAAATAGATTAAGAAGGGTAAAATAAAACTTAAGCAAACATACACCGAGGCCAAACAGGGAACCTCAAACATTCTTCTGGCAGTTTCAAGAGGAAGAACTTACTTTTCAAACTTCGCCAGGACGTCGGCCACGATGGTCCGGCTTTCGATGGCCTTGTCCAGGAGTCCGTTGTGCTCAAACAAGGCAAACATGTTCCTGCTGTCCTCCATGGCGAGGCCTCGGATCAGCTTCTCTACCACCTGGATGACAGATTAGAGGCTCTCAGTTCAGACACGTGTGCGGTTTACACACGTTCCACTTCATCTGAACTCAGAGCAAGTGGCTGTAGTGACAGGGTCCACAGTCCTGAGACTGCTGCCTCCTCTTTGACCCCAGAGCCTAAGCGGGTACTGGTTTCCTCTTACTGTCTTGGTAAACTCAGCTTTGGCTTTCTTCTTGTTCTACCCTCCCCCGGGGACAGGGGGGAACACTAAGCTACTTCTTTCTTTTTCTTTTGCAAAGCCTCAGTAGTTGGAAAAATAAATGAAACCCCCAAGTCCCATCTTTTGTTTGATGTATTGATGAACCTTGAGAAACAGTGGCCATTTCTAATGATGACTCATTTCAAAAGGCTCCCAAGACTTTATTAGCAACGCCACCATCACCCCAAGCTTTCGCTGGGCTTGACTTAAAAGTACAGGGGAAAATGTGCTCTTCTGATGTGGTATTCTCCACACTCACGTGGCACACAGAGACACCCGGTGGCCAAAGCGCCTAGACACACCCTTCTCACAGTGTTTCTCTGTAGCAGATCTAGACACGTTCAAGATGGAGGAGATTACGTCTCAGAGACAATGGCTTAAGTTGAGCTTTGCAGTCCCAGGTAACTGCACTTTTACCTCTACTGCGTGCGTGTGCTTGGCTGCTGGCTGTACTGACTTCCTTGTCTGCTAAGCGGATACGCTGAGCATAAACACCCATTCGGTTACGTGCAACCTCAGGGCCACAGGTGTGTGGGCCGGCGTGCACCACGCACATGGAGGCTCTTAGCGTTCCCTACCTCCCCAGCTGTGGTGTGTGAGTTGATGGTGATCTTGCAGGAACCTCCGCCATGGCAATACACCGTGGACGTCATTTCCTGCCGGTGGATCAGAGCTTCAATTTCATCTCGGGAAGGCACAAACTCTCTGCATTTGGTTTTCTTAAGAGATTCGTAGATAAAGAGGGCATATTTCTCCATCTCAGTTCCTGGGAACTGTTCCCGTATCCTGGGAGACAAAGGTGACTGTGAACACAGATAGATAGACACAGGCTGGCCCGGGGGAGCTGGGCTGTGGGGAGGGTTTGGCAGCAGAGGTTGGGAGGCTGCCCCCTAGTGGTGACAGGAGCGAATGGCAGTGTCTTCTGCTAGGTCCAGCTTTACTTTAAACATGGAAAAAGTAAACACCCTACGTTGGGGGTAGCCTGCTGCCAGTTTTATATATGGCACCACTAATACCTCAAATTATGATGCCTTGGGCCATGGCCTTGAATTTAAAAATATCTGCCTACCACTGCCTCCTGGAGTGCTGGGATTAAAAGTGTGCATACCATGCCCAGACCTGGCCTTTTTGCTTTGTTAATATAGGGGTCACTCTGTACTCCAAGGTTGGCCTTGAACTATTGTTCTTTCTGCCTCAGAGCTGAGATTACCAGAATGAAACACCACATCCAGCTTTAAATGTTGTTTGCCACACACAAACAATGAGGTGACAGAGAGACTACTCAGATTCACCAAAGTAGTCATCTTATTACTGTCTACCTGAGACTAAAATCTAGTAAGAACTAAGTCGGTTTACACACACACACAATCTAGTAAAGTCGGCTTACACATACATACACACACACAAAATCTAGTGAGAACTAAGTCGGCTTACACATATATACACACACACACACAGTCTAGTAAAGTCGGCTTACACATATATACACACACACACACACAATCTAGTAAGAACTAAGTCGGTTTGCACACACACACACACACACACACACACACACACACAAATAAAATACCCAAGTTGCGGTTTTCCATAGTGAGAGTACTTAAATGTACCCCACATGAACACACTAGGATGCTAAATCCACAGTGGCTTGGTCCTTTATACATCTTAAGGGCAGGTGAACATCTAAGTGATACCAGCTTGCTGGCCCGGCTGGAGGGCCCTGTCCCTGTGACAGTGTTTGGTGACGGAGCCTAGCCCATTAGGCCTCTGTAAGGAGCAATGCCCAGTGCCCCCTTGCCTAGCGCTTTACCTTTTCAGGTGAAACTTGAGGTACTTGAGGATGCCTCGGCTTGGCAGGAAGGTACAGCTGAGGCATGTCAGGATCTGCCAGCTGTAAAGGTTGCCCACACTGCCAGGATGAGGCACCTTGGTGGTCTGCTTGATGAGCTGACAGTACATTTCATCCCGCAGAGGCCGCAGGTCGTGCCCCGTCTGCAGGATGCCCTGGATGATGGGGGTGGGGTCGGACATGGACTCCAGCTGCTGGAGTGAATTGAATATCTTGATGGCTTCATCCTGAAGGGTCGTGTAGCCTTTGTCTTTCAGCACTAGGAAAGAAGCCAAGCGAAGTCACTGGAGGGGCTGGAAGAAGTTACGACAGGTGCTGGAGACAAAAGGAAGGATGAGGGTGGGGACCAGCAGCCACTCCTAATGCAGTGTCCACGCAGAGGTGGTGAGCCACCCGGCTCTGTTAAACATCTGAAACGTTGGTACAGAAATTGCTCATTTAAAACCTCAACTACAGCGGGTCGCTTGGAATGTGATACTGACTAGGACCTGTTTACCTTGACTTAAAATGGGGTTACATCCTGTCAATCCATTATAACTTGAAAATATTCTCAGTCAAAACTGCAACTAATCCTCCACGCACCAGAGCCTTGCCTCTCGTGTCTCGGATTTGCTGTGTGCCTCACACAAGCTGCTGCTGCTAACACCATGCTACGAAGCCCATTTCATGATAAAGAAATGAATACACATACAATTCATTGGCTGTTGTACTGAGAATTAAAGACAGAGGGCTGCAGAGGCACACCTCCCCACCACCGTCCAGCAGGCGCTGTACACTCAGGATTACTCTGAGTTCTTGGAGAATGCTGGCATTCTCTATGCTCCCTAAGTCAGCGGTTCTCAACCTTCCTGTTCCTAATGTTCCTTTAACACAGTTCCTCCCGCTGTGCTGACCCCAACCTTAAAATTACTTCATGGCCACATCCTTTTTTGCTTGTTATGAACTGTCATGTAAGTATCTGATACAGGATACCTGATATGCAGCCCCCTGAAGGGTGGTGACTCAGGTTGAGAACCACTGCTTTACTTCTTTCCTTGAGTGTATTTCACTGTCTCTTTCCTGTCTGGAATGACTTAGAGGCTCTCTGAGTTAGCAATGCTTCCATGTTAGAGCAAAGTGACCAGGATCTGAGGACCCTGATGGTTTCTGAACTCACAGTTGAGATTTATGTCTCCGTAGGGGAGGGGCAGGAGCGGGGAGTGCAGTGGGTGATGCGTGTAGCGAAGGATCGGGTTCCGCTTGTAAATCTGCTCCACCACGTCGGGGTTCAGGCAGTTCTCCTGGAGGGCAAAGCAGCCATGTAAAGAGGGCAAGGAGGCTGAGTGTGGGAGCACCCGCTCTCAGAGATCGGATCCAACCATGCTTCCACACACAGCAACAGCTTTCAGAAATGACAGGAAATCCAGTGTTGACCATTTCCAGCCAGAGAGAATCCAACCTGGATTTGAGCACAGCCCACAGAAGTATGTGGCGCGGCTTAGTCTGTCCCAAGTGCACGTCTCCCCACATTCTCAAAGCTCCCCATCCCTGTAGTTACGCACACATCTACTCAACAAATTAATCTTCCTCATGATTTGCCATCAATCATGTGATCTCCAAGTATAATTCATTTTAAAATACATTGTGGTAGACTTTATATTTTGAGTCTTGGGGGAGGATCTAGGGTAGCCTCAGAACTCTTGACAATCCTGCTCAGTCTGCCAACTGCTGGGATTATAAACACGCAGCACCACAGGCTGGCTTTAATTATTATTATTAATTTTTTTGATACTTGTTTTAAAGACTTTCTTTTTATATATATGTGTGTGGCCTGTAGAGGCCAGAAGAGAGGGTATCATAAAATTCTTGGGAACTTTGGAACCAGAGCTAGAGGTGGCTGTGAACTCCCCAACATGGGTCTAGGAACTGAACGCTGGCTCTCTACAGCAGCGGCGAGCCCTGCTCTTAAATACTCTGCCTTGCCGGCCCTTCTGAGCTTCTTCTGCACTTGAAAATGACACAAGTCATGCCCACAGGAAGGCGTCCCCCCCTTAGGCCTCTCTGCCCTGAATTTAAGATCTTTTGACAGAATCCCATCCTGTGCTGATGCTTGTCACATGCTCCTGGGACGAGGAGGCAGCCACATCACTAAATAAACAGCACAGACACGGCATTCTTCTACTGACATTTCATCTCTAGTAGGAAATCTTCCCAACCACACACACTGGAGGCTGGAAGGAGGGCGATGACTCAAATCTTCTAGTTAATTGGGGCAACTTGTCTCGTTTCTCAAGAAGCATTCTTTTATTTATTTATTTTATGTATATGAGTACTCTGTAACTGTCTTCAGACACACCAGAAGAGGGCGTCAGATCTCATTACAGATGGTTGTGAGCCATCATGTGGTTGCTGGGATTTGAACTCAGGACCTTTGGAGGAGAGAAGTATTCTTTTAAATTTGGAAAATTCTATTTATTCTCTGAATATCTGAATTTGCAATTAGAGAATAAAAATAAATGACATGGCTTTGATAAAAAAAAAAAAAATGTGTGGACTGTCATGTTAAAAAAAAACCAACCTGCCTCCTCTTTCAAAAGGAAGCTTCAAAACATATTTTTATTGTTAAAAATGAGATTATTTGTATCGAGGGTTCAATAGGAAGCTTGGGTGTATATCAGAGAACAAGAATTTGCTGTAGTTTGGTCTCAGACTTCTAGAATACATACCACGTTGCAATCAGGAAGCCCCTGGGTTTGGGTAGGAAATTCCAGCCTTGGCTCTAACAGACCCTCCCTCTTCAGTTCTACACGGGTGAATGAGGTTTGTGGCAGCTAGCAGCTAATCATCGTTTCTTTCAACCAACACACATTGACTTGAACAATTAAACCTAAGCAGGGAACTGCAATTTAGTGAAATCAGTGAGACTTGTTGTTTCTGGCTATTTGGAGGTAGCTGACAGGGATCCCAAGTGTTCTAGAATAATCTGGCCTTTTTTTCTTTCAGGTGGTGGAGACTGAACCCAGGGCCTTGCATACACCACAAGCAAATACTCTACCAGTGAGCTATATATCCCTAGGCCTCCAGTCTGGGCTCTCTGTAAATCTTACTTCTGTGACCTTAGAACTGAATACTGAGAAGTGAATCACTGTGAGTTCTAAGAAGTCTCCACCTGGGGCAGAGGTGACCCAGGGAGGGTTTGAGTGGTCACACACAATCTTCTGTCTATGCATAGGGTGACAAATTCTAACACCTCTGTGGAGACGGAACATTTGTAATGTAAAATTTCACTTAAGACCTCACTTAGACTCTGAACTGAAAAATAACCAAGCATTAGTGGAAACTGGGCTGGAGAAAACACTGGGGTCTTTTCTGGCAAGGGAAGAGTCCATGAGGAGTTCTTGGGCTTCTCTTCCTACCTTAATATCTTGGATCAGCTGCTGGGTGGGCGTGTCAATTGGAGCCTTGGTGTCAGTCACGTTCTGAATGGCGCTGGACCACCTAGTCGCCTCATTCAGTAGTTTCGTGTAGAGTCGGTAACAGTGTTTGCGCCCATACACGGTGACATTCCAGTAGCCTGCAAGGCAGTGCAGCACACTTACATCAACCACACCCTCTGGGGCCAAGGCTTATTAAGTCACAAGGCTTGCGATTTAAGTCAGTAAACACTAGAATTCTACTCGTGCTTTGTCGGGCACTAGGTATGCAGTGACAAACAAAACACTGTGGAGTCTGCACTCAAGAGGAGAAGGCCCATCTCTCTCAAAGGAACACCGGGTGTGGGCTAATGCCCTGCTCTATGAATGGGCATCCTCGAACTCCTCCCACCTCCAGGCCTCCTCTTCCCTTCCTCAGCCCCACCCCTCATCAAAGGCTGCTGCTGAAGAAAGAGTCTGTAGGCTCAGACAAGATGCACGCCATCACCCACATCTGACACAAATGGAGCAACTGTATTTTAAAAAGTCCCATATCACAACTAGAGACAGAAATCAAAAGAAGCAATCTTTTAGAAACTCACAGCGCCACAATTAGGGGGGGAAAACGATCCAAACCAGGCTACCTACACAGCACTCTCCTATGCACTGGGCTAAACTCTGATGATCCGGAGGGTCTTTCTAGTTTTTGTTGTTGTTCTTATCAGGCTTATCTCTCTACAGCCCTGAAATCCACTATAGCTTTGAATACTAAGCCTTTAGGACCAAGCATTGCCAGCCTCAGAAGGTAGATCAAAAACAGAATTTCTTTTCAGGTGGTAGAAGCCAAAATACATCTTCTTCCATCACTGGGGCAAGCCCAGCTTCTGAGATTTGTCACCCAGGGCCCTCGGTACCTGTCTCTTTGAATATCTTCTCATCTGGGGGCACGACGGAGCACAGGCTGTTGAGGACCAGAGTGCCCAGTTTCAGAGCGTTCTTCTCGGAGCTCTTGTAGTAATCCAGGGAATTGTGGGTCAGCACGAACCACCGCTTCTTCAGTTTCAACGAGGACATCTTCGGACTGTTCTTCACTTCCTTATGCAACCACCCTGGAAAGGAAGGGTCAAGCGTCAGTCGGAAGACTGTGAAGAGGAGCAGGGCAAAGATCGCTGGTAGAGTACTTTAGGGGCACACTTGAGGCCACAGCACCGTTCACATCTGTAAAACATTAAAGATGGTCTGCACATTTGCCTATGGGCAAATAGCCATGATCACCACTTATTTGTTCTTTCCAATTCCTCCGTCCAAGTAATTTGGAGAAGCTGTTTACAACTGAGGGATGGCTCTCACTCACATACTGCTTGCTGTGGAAGTGTGAGAGCCCGAGCTTGGAGTCCCAGCAACCCTGTAAGGAACCTGGCAACCCTGTAAGGAACCTGGCAACCCTGTAAGGAACCTGACGCAGTGGTCTGCACCTGTGACCCTGAACAGGAGGATCCCGTGGACCTCAGCGGCCATCTGGTCTACATGCATGGATGAGCTCCAGGGTTAGAGACCCTGATATAAGAAGACAACGAAATGTGGCTGGCAGTCAGTCACCTCTGACGATGAACTCCTGGCCCTCCACCCTGGTGTCCCCCTTGGATCTCTGCAGCAGTGTTATCCAGTGGTGCATCTCCTCGGGCGTGTCCGCGTTGCAGTGCAGCACTCGGTTGGCCGTGATGATCACAAATGAGTTGGGTCTGAGAGGAGACGGGGTGAGAGGGAAGCAGCTCTCAGACCCAGTGTGGGCATCCCCGCCTGCAGCAGGGCTTCATGGCCTTGTCCCTGGCAGTGGAGCGGGCCCCGGGAGACACTGGAATGCTATTTATATTTCACATTAAGGCCAACCTGGCTCATATTCCTGTGGCATTTATTTTATGCATCAATAACCTTACACTTGGAGCAACACATTCATCCAGAGAAAGCCTGAGTGGGAAACCACTCCTTCCACAAGACTTTCCAGAAGAAACTAGTCCTGGGAAGGCAAAATAAAGTAACCATGGGGATTTTTTTTTTTTTAAATGCATCTCCAAACCCATTTCTTCCTAACTCTGGATATAGCTTTGGATGATACTGTTGTGAGTTGCAAATGAAATACCAGACAGTGGTAACAGAGAAGGATTAACAAGTAGGTGTCAGTGGAATATGTTATGTCCTTGATTGTCCCCGGTACAAAAAGCTACTGTGCCGATGTTTTCAAAGCCACTCAGCAAGGGCTCATTTCCCAGATGAGGATAAAGTGATAATGGAAACTTCCTTCTCCTGAAGCTCCTGTCTGTCAGTGTTCAGAACCCCTCCTGGGACTGTGCACACACCAGTTCCTGTCTGTCAGGGTTCAGAACCCTTCCTGGGACTGTGCACACATCAGTTCCTAATCTATCTGCTTATACCACTGACTGAGAACTCTCTCTTGTGAGCTTTCAAATGTTTCCTGTTGCAAAGCATTACCAGAGTTCAAGAAAGAAAAGGTTAAGTGGATTGCCTGTCTGCAGCCAGAGGTCCCTTAACAACTGTAGCTGGACCAGGCAATGGTGGCGTATGCTTTTAATTCCAGCACTCAGGAGGCAGAGACAGTCCTACTTCTGTGAGTCTGAGGACAGGTTGGTCTACAAAGCTACTTCAAGGACTGGCAGGAATACACAGAGAAACCATGTCTTGAAAAACCAAACCAAACCAAAGCAAACCAAGCCAAGCCAAGCCAAGCCAAACCAAACCACCAAAAACAAACCAACAAGTAAAAATCTAGCTGGGAAGGAAGAAAGGTGAGAAAAATCAAATAGTAGAATGCAAAGTCTTTAGTATGGCCAGGCTTGCTGGGGCGGAGGGAGAGTTTGTGAAAAGCAGCAGGCTTAGTAAGACAGAACTTAAGCAAGCACACAGAATCCGGACCTTGGTGACTGACAGCACAGCTGTTAAGTGGCGTTGGCTGACTTCTGGAGACAAAAGATTCCCATCTCCTAACAGCCCCAGAATGCATAATGGGGACCCCAGAGCTCTTACTTTGCCTAGCAGACTTTAAAAAAAAATATTACTATTATTTATATAAGGTTTAACACACTCATATCTACCTTCTGGCTATCTTAACAATGGCAAAAGTCAGTTTTAATTCTGACTCTGCCCCTAGGACAACTGAGTCAGCCAAGAACCAAAAAAGGAAAAGCAGACAGTAGATTGTCAACAAAGGCAATCTGAAGATGGCTTGCCTTTAAGGTCAAAGTAGAAATGTCAAGGATGGGCTCATGGTTGTATTTATATTAATCATATCTACTTCCCATGATATTATCATCAGGTCGTTATTAATTTTTAGGGAAAGGAATGCTTTAGACTCCCTACGCTGGAACATTCTTTTCCTAAACAGTCATTTTCTTGCTGTAAGAATTCCAAGACTGTCAGATGTGGTAGTTCACACATCGGGTCCTAGAACGTGAGAGGTTGAGACAGGGGACTGACCTATCTTTGACACCAGTTTGGGATAACACAGTCAGGCCTTGTCTCAAAAAATAAAAAAACCCAAGAAGGAAAGCTATCCCAGGCAGATCCTCCCAGCCAACACCACCCCCTTCTTGCTTGGCAGTATTTGAAAATGGATTGTTAAGGTCTGGCTGCTCATTTACCTCAGCAACCCAAAGTCAGCCTTCTAGAAGACTTTAGATAAGGTACACAGCCTAGCAAAGGGGCCGTGGCAAGGCCAGAGGCCACCCGTGGGACTTGTGATGCTCTGTGTCTGAAGAGCCATGTTGGAGCTTACCTATCAGGGCTGTCAGAGGCACATACAGAATCAATCAGCCCCACATCCAGTGTGCCCTGCAAAGGGACAAAAAGGAGATGGTGACAAAGGAACCAAACCCGAATGACCTCACACGGATGACCTCACACGGATGACCTCACACAGGTGACCTCACAAGGTATCCCTGGACTACAACTCCCGAGTGAACAAACCAAGGAAATGCCTTTTTTTCTTTCTTTTTCTTTGCTTTCTTTCTTACTTTTTTCTTTTTTCTTTTTTTTAGCGACCTGTAAAATAATAGCTGTTTAAGAGAAGTTCCCTAGGGCTTGGAGAGATGGAGAGGTCCTGAGTTCAATTCCCAGCAACCACATGGTAGCTCACAACCATCTGTAATGGAATCTGATTCCCTCTTCTGGTGTCTGAAGACAGCTACAGTGTACTTATATACATAAAATAAATCTAAAACTAAAAAACGAGAGAGAGAGAGAGAGAGGGAGAAAGAGAGAGTGAGTTCCCTCCCTTTAATAGAGTTCTGGCGGTCTCTAGTGCACTCCTTAACACACTATAAATTCAGGGGCTGGAGAGATGGCCCAGCAGTTAAGAGCACTTCCAGAGTCCTGAGTTCAATTCCCAGCAACCATTTGTAATGAGATCTGATGCCTTCTTCTGGTCTGGTCCACTTTAGTGTGCTCACATACATAAAATAAATAAATCTTAAAAAAAAAAAAAAAAAAAAAAACAACAACCCATAAATTTATCATGCTGTCTTGCTCTTAAAACATTTTTACTGATGACTAGTCATCAATTTTTCAATATTGTAAATTTACTGGTTTATGCTATAATCCTTTATTAATTTAACAATTATTCTCCAAAGAGGAATTTGATTTTAAAGTTTTCTGGGGGCTGGGGAGGGAAAAATAGCTTAGTAGTTCTGAGAGTATACCACTCTCCTGGAGGACCTGAATTTATTTCCCAGCATGCACACTAGATGGCTGACAATCTCCTGGAACCTCAGCTACAGGAGGACCTGATGCCCTCTTGTGTTCTCTAAGGGTAACTGCCACATACACACACACACACCAAACCTAAACACAGTTACAAATAAAAACAAAGCTTTAAAAAAAATAATAAATTGTGGGCTGGAGAGATGGCTCAGCGGTTTAGAGCACTGACTACTCTTCTAGAGGTCATGAGTTCAACTCCCAGCAACCACACAGTGGCTCACAACCATCTGTGATGGGATCTGATGCACTCTTCTGGTGTGTCTGAGGACAGCTCTGGTGTACTCATATAAATATAAATAAATTAATAAATAAATAAAAAAGAAACACATTTTAAATCTTTAAAAAAATTCACATATACAGTGTTTAAAAATTTTCTTTAATGTTTCCTAACAAGGAAATAAAACTTTATTCAAAACAAAAAGGGAGTGCATAACTTCCTGTGTGTCTAGAATACACACACACAAAAAAACATTATTCACAATTCATGTGATTCTTCAAAATATAAGTTTTCAGGTACAATCATAAAAATTGTAATTATCTTTTAAAAAAGATTTTAGGTAGAAGATGTGAAATGTAGCAGAACTCATGTGTAATTTGATTCTTCTATACAAGATTTTAAGCAGAATTTAGATTTTGGACAACCAGCCTCCACCCATCCCTCACTCACCACAGCATTCTGGGGGTTTGCCTGCTCATCATGCATCTCTCGGATCTCCTGGTCTGTGGATGAGTGGACCTGACTCAGCACGCTGAACCACTGGCTGTGGAGAGAGGGCAACAGTCACAGGTGGCCAAGCTCAGAGTGGCAAAACAGTGTTCTCCATGTTTCCTGCCCACAACACCGCCTCTGGGCTGCTTTGCTGCCAATGTGCCTGTTTCTCATTAAGTACCCACCCCGGCTGGTTCTCAGACATCACTAAGTCCTCCTACCCAGAAGACACCTATGCAAGGAGAGAAAGTCAACACTGGAGGTGTAACCCCCTCAGACTCGGTGCTTGATGTCTCTCTTTCTACTCGGGGCAAACTAGGGTTTCCATGGCTGGCCAGGACCCCACACAAGTGAATAAAACCACAAGGGAGGCAGAAATCAAACCAGGTGTCTAAATCAAAAGCAGAAAATTATTGTGATCAAAATTCTTCCATTTTCACTTCAACTGAGTTTTCTCACTTGTAGAGCATTGCAGTGAGAAAGACGGAAAAAAGCAAAACAGAACTAAAGTCCCACAGGAAGCAGGAACCTGAGATGAACAGAAAGAAAACCACCTGGAACATACATACACACACATACATACATACATACATACATACATACATACATACATACATACAGTGCTGATTACGAAAACACACCAGGGACCAGAGAGCCAAGGGACCCCTTTCCCGTCTGGGCTTTTCTTCTAATAAATAAAGACTCGCTACGCAGTGGAATAACTGACGTTCTCACATAAACCTAGTTGTACAAATTACTTGCAGAAGCTAAACCTTCCTTCCTAAGATTCCTGACGGAGCAAATGCTTGACAATCCTCTATACTGTGGACCCTTGAGAAAACAAAGCAGGGGACATGCTCATCAGCCTTTGCTCATCCTTGGTCAACCAGAAGGCACCAAACACTGCGACCCAGCACAATTCAGGAGGCAGGCCATAGGAATCACATACATACACACGCACACATGCAAAGAACAAAATTGCCTGGGCTTTCATTTCTATTGATACTCTTACAACTTACATTATTTCTTATGAATCATGTATAATTTTAAATCTATAAAGGGATTAAAAACAAACAAACAAACAAACAAACAAACAAACAAACAAAAAAACGTGTTCCACTGGTCAGGAGAAACCGGTTTTGGCTAAAATCCTTCTAAATGTTAAATTTAGCAGGTTCATTATGGCACAAAACAGACAGAGCAACTGCCAGATGCCTGGCCTGTAATTCAGCTGAGAATTGAGGGCAGTCTCTGGACCACAGAGAGCCACATGTGGTCTCCAGGAGTCCCAGACAGAATGTTGGGACTGTAATTTCAGGTCTGCTTGTTTTCCCAGTTTGTGCTGTAATTTGAGTCCAGCCAGGGCTTCAGTCTGTTCCCATGGGAAGAATTACTTTCTGGTGTTTTGACCTTTCGTGTTGCTGCTGTGGTGTTATATCAACTTAAAAACACTGGAATAGCAGGCAGGAGGGAGAAAGCAATGAGCATGAGGAATCAACAGAAATCTCTGATGACTTCTGGGCAGGACACTGAATAGCAGAAGCCGCTTGCTGTCGTCCTCATAGATTACCATCCAGTACTGCTCAGGGCAGGTAACAACTGCCCCTGCCAGAGCCCTGGAGTTCCACCACAGGACCAGAACGGACACTGTGTCCCAGACTCTACATGGTTGTGTGATGTGGGTCACTGAAGAGCAAATGACATTTTTCCCTAGCGTCATCTCCCCCCTATGCTCACTGTTCCAATGTAAGCTCAAGGTCCAAAGACAGGCAGCTTGCACCAGCCAGCAAGTGACTCCACATTCACCTCGACTCAGCCAGAGACTTGAGCTCCTTCGGAACGAAACACAGGAGGAGTGTGTGTCCACTCACCAGGACTGAACCTGCATACTATCCCTGTGTTCGCCTTTCCATCACTCGGTCTACACAGTATAAATAATGACACCTACCCCACAGGACTGACTGGGAACCAAATGAGTTAATTCTACCTGCCATACGACTAATATTAGTTAACAGCTTGTCCACCGAGTCCTCCAAGGTAGAGACTTTCAGATCCCCTGCATGCCACAGGACTACCATTCATTAAGCAGAGGGTGGCTAAAGCAACTGACCGTTCCTTATATCTCTGTACAAATTCTTCACTTCTATAGCTCAGAAACATCCACAGGGAGGGCTTTCAATGATGTTTGTACCAGATGCTAGTAGCAACGGAAGCTGGAGTTTCTGTCTTGTCCGGTGTTATTTGAGGCTGTGACATTGCTGTGTTTGAACACATCTGCTAGGGCAAGATTCCCTAAGGGACAAGACATACATCTCCTGTGCCTTTAACCGTCCTGCTAGAAAACCCAACTGAAAACTGAAAACCCCTTCAAAGGCAACAGAATAGGCTGTGTCTGCGTGGGACTCATGCCTGACCTTGGGGGAGGGCGTGGTGAGGAGGCAGCCCATCCCCGGACCTCACCTGGCATCTTCAGGGGACTCCGCGATGAGGTGGAAGGTCCTGTCGGCCATGATGATATCGATGCCGTTTTCTTTGCTTGTGTTGTCTACGATCTCCCTGCAAGACACAAAGGCAGAATGGAAATCACGAATGCAAAACTCTTAGGGATAACAGAGAAAGGTAACCTCACCAAATGACCAAGTGGGAAGTGTTCCTTTAGAAATTATATACCTCGCCTTCCCCCACGCCCCCAAGTTACGAGAGAGTTCTTCTAAGATTCTAGGATGCTGGAGATAGTAATAAATGCACTATGGGATTCCCCATACGGTGTAGATGTGCCTGGCTCAGAACCCCTGAGACCAAGGGTTCTATACTGCAGAACAGCACCTCAGTCTAAACATGGGATACATTAACTTTTCATATACACACAGCCTAAAGGCATCTGTTTTATGTGAAGCAGAAGGTATACAACGGGGCTACGAGCTTCCTGAACGCAGTTTTATACAGTGATTTCCACAAGCCTGGATTTTGACTGTAATGGGTCATGTGAGGTCGGAATGGAATTTTCTACCTGGGGCATCATAGCAGCATTCAAAGTCTGGAGAGTTCTAGATTTTGGATTTTCAGATTGGGGCATACAACCCATACAAGCATCTGAACTGTAAAGCTTACTTTGCAAATCAAGACACAGTAAAGGGCAAGCAATAACAGAACAGAGTAATTGTAATACCCCCAAACAAATGCAGGTGAGCATTCTCGGTCTATTTTTCTCCCTCTAAATAAGAATTTTTCTAATTGGTGTTTTTTGACCACACATGACTGAAATCATAAACATGAAGGAAATGAAGGGCTGCTCTCCAGAGGAATAAAGCACATTGTCATCAGCCTCTATTAGCGACCTCCAGGGGGCGCCAGACACCCCCTGTGCTCCCAATAGTGCCTCTGCAGTGGGGTTAGGGATAGGTGGGGAGGCAGAAGGGGGTCAGGGTGTGTCTCTCAGCAGGGATCTCTCAGCACAGTGGACACCCAATGTCTGACCCGACTCAAAGCCCAGAAAAGCCTTCCTCTGTCCTCTGCCTGATGCACAATAGCAGGAAGCCCAGGAGGCAGCAGGGTCCGGTGTGAGCCATCCTGGTCAGTCTCAGCAGCTGCGGTTTGAGGGAGCCACTCCCTAGCTCCTATGTTGGATATGTGACCAAAGTAGGGACTTACAGGAAGGACCCTGGCGAAGGGATTGGCTATGGCGCTCCACTATTGTGAACAGACTAAAGCTCTTGGGGCTGAAAATTGTTTTGTTTTTCTTTTCCTTCGTTTCTCTACTCCAGCCCCGCCCCTGTCCCTTTCTTCAATGCTGGGATTGAATCCAGGCCCAGTGCATGCTGGACAAGCATTCTACCACTGAGCCATAGGGTCTCTTCAAACTAGCAAGTCTCCTGCCTCCACCTTTAGAGTGAGGGCTCAAAAACATGTGCTCCCTGGCTCACTCCTTACTCTCTTCTGAGAGCAAGCTTGTCTTTCAGCATGGATGATACAGTAGGATGTGTTTTCTTAATCTTGGACTTCTTAGTATTTAGACCATGGGCAACATACATTTGGCTTATGAGAAATTACCCAGTTGTGGGTATTTGTTAAACAGAACAAACTGACCAAGAAAGAATCTTCCCTTCACAGTTAAGGTACCTGGCACACCCTCCCATAACTGCCTCCTACAGGCTCCTGAGCAAGGGCAGACTTTGCTGTCATCCTGATCTCACCTAGACATTCCCTAATTAATATCAGAGACACAGTGATTGGGACAGGTTAACTAAATTAGGGTAAAAACACAAGAAGATATCAGGACCAGACCAGAGCTGGCAACGCACTTGATGTTAGACCGTCTTGAGGATCTGCCCGTTTGCTTTGATATCAGAAGCAGTGAATTTACTCACAGCAAAACACTTCTTTTATACCAACACAACTGAAATTCTAACAGGCTAGAAACAATAAATATGGTGTGACCATACTGCTGGACTCACTGAAACAAAGCTAAATGTGTTTTGGGCCAGAGGCATGGATCAGCAAGAAGTTAAGAGCGCTTGCAGCTCTTCCTCACAGCGCCTGTAAGCTTCAGGGCGACCTGAGGCCCTCCCTCTTCTGGCCTTTGTGAGTACCCACATACAAGTCCCCTTCCAACACAAATACACATAAATAAAAATCCAAGTTTTTAAGGAACAATCTAAACACAGATGGATTGTAATGTAAAAATTCTGTAAGACTGGGACCAGAGATGGCTCTGAGGGTAGATAGAGGTGAAGGGAGAGAACCGTCTCCACAGGTGCCCTCTGATTTCCACACATGCGCCATGGCACATGCACTCACACACATGGTGCACATACACACCAATAATAAAACCTGAGGGGGAAAAAGGAGTGGCCTGTGATACCTCCTCTGCACAGAGAAGGGAGTGACCCAGCGGGTCTCATGATGGATGCCATCCTAGTTTGCTCTCTATTGATGGGATAAACGCCATGACCAAAAGCAACCCAGGGAGGAAAGAGTTAATTGTTACTGATCACAGTCCACCACTGGGAGAAGTCAAGACAGGAACTGGAGAGGAGGGCACGGAGGAGGAATGCTGGCTTTCTCAGTACCACCAACCCCGTTAAACCCAAATGTGCACAGAGATCCTGGGAAACACAAAAACAATGAAGTAGTCAGTGCTCGATGATGCAAAGGAGCCACTGATTTCCTGGAAACCGGAAGACAAAAGGAAAGGCAAGCTTGACTATACTATACAAAGAGTACCTCAGGGGTAACCATTAGCGGTAACCATTAGCAAATGTTTTCTTTATAAAACACTTTAGGCAGCTGAAGAGTACAACAACATCAGACTCAAAGTACTCAGAAGAAAGAATTACTCCTGAACTGAACACATGTAAGTTTTATCTAAATTCCCTTACTATAAATATTTATGACATCCACACTGCACTAGCTTTTATGAGGGATTTACAGATAATTTATCACATGGGGAAGAAGGAGGTTGGATACAAACGCCATGCCATCTCGCACAGAGCCTGGTACCCACACATAGATCTGGGCACTCCTGGGGTGGGGGTGGGGTAGGGACGAGGGAAAGAAGGCATGCTGGAAACAATAGTCTACAGAGGACTGTAGCAAAATTCTTGTAACCCTTAATGAATTCATAGATTTACTTAACGACCGAACATTCAAGTAGAAGCGATTAATTATGAAACGCTGTTAGGGAGAAAAAGGACTTCACTTGATCACTCTCAAGAAACAAGGACTGATTCAGAGACACTGGGATAGGGAGGAACAGGCTCAGCCTAGCAACCCTGTGTAACCAGTGAAGCCTGGCAACCGGGTCCTGGGTGAACGGGTCTCTGATTCCAGCTGCACACTGACAGGACAGAGGTGAGGGGAACCTATGAGCCAGAAGACCTGCCATCTTAAATCAGCCAGACATGTCCAACCCACGGGCAGGGTCCCAGACGGCCCAGATGAACGGAAAAGTGTGCAGTTTTGTTTTCCTTTGTTGTTGTTGTTGTTTGGTTTTGCTTCTCTTACTGTGCAGCTGTTGAGCGTGCACTTTTCAGACAGTGTTGGGCTGCAGTGTCAAAAGGCTGGGCACCAACCTTACTGGATTCTGATTAAAAGAAAGGACCTACATAAGCAGGAAAACCAACAGACTAGTCTTCCCTGCAGTTCCTCACATGTGTACATGACCCGAACAATCTCTCCCATCCGCTGCCATAGCTAGTTCACCAGTAACCCTCGCTGCTGTCCCGTGCTATATCTGTCAGCAAGAGCCAGGGACAAGCCTGTACCTGCGTATTCAGGACAGACAAGTGCTTTCCTGAATAATTTTATTGAATCTGCAGATGTGGAAACCACAGCTATGAAGGGCCACCTGTGTGCTACTTCTGTCTGATGAACCCCCCCGCCTTTCTCTTTCTGTAGCTCCTTCTGTCTCTCTCAGAGGACAGCACTTGTGACCTCACCTCATCTATGAGATGAATGAAGTGGAGGGCCATGGCACACAGGCACAGAGCTGACAGCGACCTGAGAGCCGAGCCATGCTGTGAACACTATAGACCCAAACTCTCTCAAGTCTAATCTTGCTCCCAATGAACCCCCATCGGACAGCCTGGAAAGACCCCAAAGTTTGCTGTCCATTCTTTATTATTGGTCCTAAAATCAAATACACAAACATCTTGTCTTGCCTCTTTTTCCTTTCCACATTCTCATGGGTAATTCTAAGTTACTGGTGCTAGCTCACGGAGAACAATCTTCCATTGTCAGGGCCGGCCAGTGACTTCTGGGGTTAATTTCATCTCTCCAAGCTCATTTTGCCACTTTCCAAATATTTGTGGTTTCCGGTTCTCAGCAGCGTGGGTACAGGTTATTTTTAAACAATCAAGATTTTTATGCTCAGTACCTAGTTAACTGGGAAAAACAGCTGCACCCCCCCCCCCAGCAGATTTCTAAAAACATTAAATTTTAATAAAAACAGTAGTCCCTTGACAGTCCAGAGCCTTGCTTCTAAAAGGGATTGTTGGCAAGAGAGGTTGTGTGGAGTTCAAACCCCAGCTCTGGTCTTCAGTGTGGGGGAATCACAAGGGAGGGGTTAGTGTGCACATCACAGCTAGAAGCTAGTGATTCATCTCAAAACACACCTGTCAATCAGCTCCCCCTTCAGCTGTTGGATGGCAGTCAGAGTGAAGTAGGACTAGAAGGGGCCGCCCCATACAAGGGCTCTCAACCAGTTACCCCAGTCACGTCTGTCTTCAATTTTCCCAGTTTATTGAGATATGCTCTCACCATATAGGTCAGGCTGTCCCTGAACTCTCTAGTAGCCCAGGCTGGCCTCAAACTTAATTTTCTTACCTAAGCCTTCTGGAGCTGAGTTGAGAGGTGTGCATTATACGGCTTTGTTCAAGATACCTTTCTCTGCGGACACAGCATAACACTGCCAGTGGGTGTATGTCCAAGGGCCTATCTACCATGTGCGAGCCAACATCTGCTTGTAATTGCAACTACATATGAATAAATACATCAACGAGTAAATAAAGTGAATTATTCTAAGATTAAATCTTGTTTTCCAGTTATTTCAGGATTCAACCTGGTAAAGTGAATTGTTAAGACTGTCTGAGTACCTCTCTACCAGTCTACTGCTACAAAGAACTCATGGGCTAGTGAGATAGCTGAGTCTGTAAAGTAATTGCTATGCAAGCTCATGGACCTAGGTTCAAGAATCTGGGTGTGATGGGGTGTGTGTGTGTGTGTGGACCAAACCCAGTTCTACTGATACACCTGGCACTGCCTCACCTGCACCGACTATCTACAAGTCGCATACCCCTCCCCATACAATGCATCTAGCAACCTCCTGGTAACTCAGGACACTCCTGCCTGCCTTGAACCACACGCACATCTAAACACTGGAATAAATTTCTCCTCCTCTTAACCACCATCAAACGTGAACAGTCCCTAGTCAGCCACGCTCCAGTTATAGCCAGGGAGAGGGATTTAAAAGAGCCCATTGGGCCTGAAATAATTTTGAGTCCATGTTCCCTGTAAGCGAACATTTAGCGAGACTCGCCTATTTACCACGTTAAGCCTATATATAATTGGGCACGCATATGATTAAAACCCAATGCATTATGGGAAGGGACATATACAGTAAAGGTTACATAACTAAAATCTGTCCATCAAAATAGAGAACTGCCTGTATTACACCCTTAAGTACAGCCTATTACTCCTTTAAGTCCAATAAAAGACTCCCTCATGTGGCCCGCTCTCACCCTGACAGGCAATTTCTGTGTCTGTACTATCAATTTGCTTTTTAATAGTGTCTCCTTTTCCTTGTTAGCTGGTGAGGGAAAAGAAAAACCAGTTGAGTGTGTTGGCACATTATCAGCAAGCCCAACAGAAGTAGGAGGATCCCTAGGGCGTCCTGGCCAGGCAGCCTAACCTATTTGGCAAGCCCCAAGCCCCAGTGACAGGCTATCTCTGAAAGGCAGCTTCTGAGGAATGGCGTCCTGCACTGATGGCTCCCTTCCAGATAAACATGTGTGCACCCATCAGCATATTCAAGAAGCCCAGCTGCAGGAACATACTTGGCTGTGCGGACTTCCACGGTGCCCCTGAGCTTCTCCTCGCTGTCGTTTTCAAAGTACATCAGCTTGGACTGGCGGAGGACAAACCAGCGCTTCTTCCAGTTCCGCCGGGACAGTGTGGAGGAGCCTCCACCTTTCTTGTGCAGCCAGCCTTGCTTGAGGGCTTCCTGCTTGGAGCGGAACCACAGGAAGGTCTCGTCCTTAAGGACGCACCAGCGGCGCTTCCAGGAGTTCATTAAGCCACCTGTATCCCCCCAAGAGAGGGCAGAGAAAGGGTTACAAAGTCAATCAAACCAAGTGACAAAATCCACAGGCCCTTTTGAGCCTTGCCTCAGCTAACGCACACTCACAGACCCTTCCCCAGTGGAGAAGGGGCTTCTGGCCTCTGATTGGTGTACAGAAGATGGTCCAGCCAGGCTGTATCATCCAAGAATGTTGTTCCACTCCGATATACAAAATGGCTCCTCCTCAGTTAGCTGAGAAATCTCCTTAAGCAGCCCACATGGCAGTAGTCAGTGACTGACAATCTACCCAGGAATGATGACAGGGACATGAGCAAGTCCCAGTCCCACAGTCTCCTCCAAGTGCCCTAGAGTAGTGGACTGACTATGTGTCAAAGGTCACCAGTTTCCTCCCTATGTGGCAGATGCAGGAATAAGCATCGCCAGTGTCTCTAGCATTGGTGATGAAGTCTCACTTCAGGGCAGAAGGAAAGACAAACACATCTTCTCATAGGAAGACATCATCATCTGAAGATGGATTACGGATATAGGCCAGAGGCTGAGACTGTAACAGACAAGCAAGAGCGTGGAGTGATGTGGTTAGATTGCAAAACTGAGAAAACGCAGGTGGAATCAGGGCTAGTCCCCTGCCTTCCACCCTCCCGGCTCACCTTGTGGTACTGAGGATGAAGCCAGGACCTCTGCATTCTAGGCCAGCTAGCATATTCCGCCAACCCCACCCCACTCCATTCCTTAACTTGATTTGGAGCTAGGCTCTCATCATCAAGATGCCTAGGCTGCCCTCACACTTGCCCCGCTCCTCCAGCCTTCCGATTGCTGGGACAACGGGCACATGCCACCATACCTGACAGGAGATGTCTTTTAACTGAGATAATGCTGAAGAACGCATACAGGGCACCTTTTCTAGTCTCCTTGGTAACCAGACTCCCCACAGATGTAGGAGAGGCATCTTTCTGCCTTCACTCAGAAATCCTTTTAAAACAGTTCATGGGAGAATATAATCTATTTCTACTGCTCGCTGTAAAACTGCTCACGCTGTTACTTTCCTTTGATCAAACAGTAACAAAAACAAAGGGTACCTAAACATGGAGACTTAAATCCCAAATGGCAGTGCACTCCTTTGCCAGATCAGAGAACAAATCCAGCAGACCCCTCCCTGCTGTGAAAGGACAGCAGACAGCCCCTCCCTCGTTACAATACCCAGGGCTCGCCCTCCTCGACATTCCAACATGGCTGTGTGCCGAAGCCAAGACTGTTTCCCCACAGCAAGTCTGCCAAGGACTCTCACCACGAAATATTACCATTGTTTTGATTTGTGACTTTAATCTTCATCTTTGAAGACAGGCCCAGAGGAAGACTGTATCACCAGATTGTCCTGTTGTCCTATTAACTTTAAGTGATAAATCTTCGTGGAATGTGTCAACAACAGCCACTGCAGCGGCCCCTCTGTAGCTTGTAGGAACTGCTGTTCTTTAGTTCAAAACATGTATGTGTAAGATTTGAGGATGACCGCCTGGTACTGGGTAACCAACAGGGAAGCTCTTCCCTGGAGAAAACATTTTCTGCTCTCGGTATTCATTAATCCCCTACAGGTCTTTGTCTAGGATTGGGCCCCCAGGAGACTTCCCCCTCTGTCTGCGGCTGGCTCATTCAGGTCTCGGGTAGGCGATCATGTTCTCCAGACTTCCCTGCTTTGTCAGGTGTAACACTGAGTGCTAAGTGTCTTGGTTAAGAATTACCCAATGTTTGCATTTCCAAGCACTGACAGGGAGCAGGCAGGCAGGCAGACAGACAGACAAGATAGACACACATACAGAGAGAGAGACATAGACACATGCATGTACGAGTGGGAAAGTTAAGAGAAAGGCTGGAAATAACGAAAGACTTGCTGATGGAGAAAAGAGGAAGACAGACAAGGCTTGCAGGCGCAAGGAGGGCACCTACTGATGTTATCCTGTCTCCAAACTCTAGACGCCTCCCTCCCCAAGCCTCGGGTCCTCCGAGAAGCACCCGGGTTCCCTCTCCATCCATGTATGTAAATCTGCCAGCAAATCCTGGCAAAGATTACAGTCTCTCATGATGCTGGACCCTCACAGAGGTTCCAGCACCAAAACATCCGAGCATGTGCATGAGGCCGTAATGAAAATAATTCCTAAATGGCAGGTGCCTCGAGGTTTTTAATGCTCAATATTTAAGTATGGCATTTTTGATGTTGAATAGCAACTAGAATAGATGCTGAAAAATCTCATCACAAAGTAGGTGTGGCAAGAATCTCGAAGGTTGTGTCTCCACAGGGTTCATTCAGCACATCCTTCCAGGTTTTATGTGGGGGTGGGGGTGGGGGTGGGGGTTAGAATGGGTCCCAGTGACTTCCAGCAGTGACTGAATTCACATTTGCTTGCATGTATGTATATGTGAGTGAGAACAAGATGCCAGGTGAAGAGTGTGACCAGAAATGGACTTCGCATGTTTACAAACTCTTCACCCTACCTATCTCCTATCCCTTAGCAGGGGGTCAAGTTACATTTGTCGTGCCAGTAACAGCCACATTGCATCAACGTGACCCAATGTTCTTCATTCACCTAAATGGCATGTCACTGAGGTGAGGCATGTGCTGAATGACTTTCCACAGCTGTACCCCACCCAGGCTGTGGGGAGCTGAAGGCCGTACCCCACCTGGGCTGTAGGGTGCTGAAGGCTGTACCCCACCCGGGCTGTGGGGTGCTGAAGGCTGTACCCCACCCAGGCTGTGGGGTGCTGAAGGCTGTACCCCACCTGGGCTGTGGGGAGCTGAAGGCCGTACCCCACCTGGGCTGTAGGGTGCTGAAGGCCGTACCCCACCTAGGCTGTGGGGTGCTGAAGGCCGTACCCCACCTGGGCTGTGGGGTGCTGAAGGCCGTACCCCACCCGGGCTGTGGGGTGCTGAAGGCCGTACCCCACCCGGGCTGTGGGGTGCTGAAGGCCGTACCCCACCCGGGCTGTGGGGAGCTGAAGGCTGTACCCCACCCGGGCTGTGGGGAGCTGAAGGCTGTACCCCACCCGGGCTGTGGGGTGCTGAAGGCTGTACCCCACCCGGGCTGTGGGGTGCTGAAGGCTGTACACCACCCTGGCCACGGGGTGCTGAAGGCTGTACACCACCCTGGCCAAGGGGAGCTGAAGGCTGTACCCCACCCAGGCTGTGGGGAGCTGAAGGCTGTACCCCACCTGGGCTGTGGGGTGCTGAAGGCTGTACCCCACCTGGGCTGTGGGGAGCTGAAGGCTGTACCCCACCCGGGCTGTGGGGTGCTGAAGGCTGTACCCCACCTGGGCTGTGGGGTGCTGAAGGCTGTACACCACCCTGGCCAAGGGGAGATGAAGGCTGTACCCCACCCTGGCTGTGGGGAGCTGAAGGCCGTACCCCACCTGGGCTGTGGGGTGCTGAAGGCTGTACCCTACCCGGGCCGAGGGGAGGTGAAGGCTGTTACCTTTCATGTACAGAAAACTGTGGAAATAGGGCAGTGTGACACAGCTATACACAGAGTCTCGCCGGTAGGAGAGTTCGTCATCCGTATCAAACCTGGGGTCGAAGTCCTCTTCGCTATCTTCAAACTGGACAAGGAGAGAGAGAAAGAGAGGCAGGAGTAAGCAGAGGACCAAAAGCAGGCAGTGAAAACACCCAGCATGGGTTTAACCATCTACAGCTCCACATAACTGAGTGCTCCTGACTACGGTGGCCATCCAGGGAAATCAGAATTACAGAGTACTCAAACACAGGGTCTGCTAGTGAGCTGACCTGATACCCACGATACAAGCTGACTCTAATCCAAAGACTCCAGAATAAAAAGAAGAATGTTTAAGGGTCTCATTTTAATCAAGCCATGCAAGAGTTACTCTTCTTTAAGTTGCTATGCCAAAAACATTGGCCAAGCCTTCGAAACTAAAGACAACATTTAATACATAAAAGACAAAAACAAACTTAAAAAAAAAAGAGAGAATAGAACATGTTTAAACCCTACAGATCTCTCCTTATTTAAAGCAATACACCAAGTGGTCTGGACTATAAGCAAAGCTCTTCAGTACAGGCCACGAGAGTGAGTGGGCCAGCTTACCATGGTCTGCAGAAAGGCCATGCTGAGCCTCATTTAAAATGCCAGTTTGGGTCTATGGCCACACCACTCCGAATGTGCCTAATCTCATCTGTCCAGCTAAACTCCAATCTGTCAGGAGTTTATGGCTTGGCCCTGCTAGTCAAGTGTCTACACTACCTGAGTGGCTCCTCAAAGTCTAGGGAAAAACAGCTAGAGTTGTTTAGACCTGCTTATAATCCCAGCACCAGGGAAAGGAGGGAGGTGGATCTCCAGGGTCACTGGCCAGCACAGCCCACTATAGCCTACTGGGTGAGATCCAGGTCAATAAGAGTGCCCCCCCCCTCCCCGCCGCCCCACACAAATGGCAGATGGCACTTGAGGAATGGTTTTTCTCGGGGCTCTATGTATGCATATTCACACACACAAAAGAGATAAAAATAAAAAGCCAGTTTTGTCCTGGCCTGGATGAAGGCCAGGTCTGGGCTTTACACTGATGATAATGCCCATCTTCACTTGTTTAACTGGCCTTTGGAAAGAGAAAGAGGCTTAAGGGTATCTGTAAGAAAATGACTGAAATCTTTAGGAATCTGACTTAACACTGCTGATGGTGCAGCAGTGTGGTAGACAGTGGAGCTCTCCCACGGTTAGGGACAAGATGGCAGATACTCACAGAGGACTGTGCCCCTTCGGAGCTGAACCGGTATGCGCCCGAACTGTTGTAGGTTCCCACGGAACACCTGTAGTCCGGGGACCACTGGCTCCCATAGGAGTTGGAGAAAGTCACGCTGCTGCCTGATGTGATGGCGCCATCCTCATAGTCGTCCTGGTCATAGTCATAGTCGCCATCAGGAGAGGGCAGGTCCCCAGTGTTCTGGGGCATGCAGTAGGTGGACTCCCCGCTGGAGGAGTTGTGCAGACTGGCTGAGTCCTGCACGGATGCAGCAAGAAGCACTGTACTGTCGGCACTGGGGCTGGTGGGCACCACCGTGTAGTTCATGTAAGGGTCCTCCTCAGAGGAGTCATCGCTGGTCCTGATGCCGCTCGTTCGCTGGTCAGAGTGGCCATGCTCACTAGGGTTGGGTGAGTCCTTGAAGGCATCGTCATCAGCCTCGAAGCCCTCGTCCACCTCCTCCTCAGCGGGGTAGGGCTGGCTGAAGTTGAAGTTTGGCTTCTCTCCACTGGCACTCTCTGCCGGCTCCCCGAGCTCACCTGAGATCTCGCTCCCCACGGACAGGGAGCGCTCGATGTTGCGGACACACTCATCTATCTCATCGAAGTTGAGGGACTCTAGGAACTCCTGGGCGGCGCGGCAGGCCTCATCCTCCAGTCTGCGGAGCTCTTCATCCCGCAGCCGCTGCAGCTTCTGAAGGGAGGCCTCGGTCAGCGACAACTCCTGACGCTCCTTCATGCGCTGCAGATCCTCGATTTCCTTCTCCAGCCGGAGGATCTCCTCCACCTGCTTGTTCTCCCTCTGCTTCTCCAGCTCCCGGGTCAGGTCTGCTTCCCCCTGGCTCTTCTGCAAGGCTACGAGTTCCTGCTGTCTCCTGGTTTCCGCCTCCTAGACACGGGCATGGTGGGTTTTAGAACGAGCACCCTCTTCCTTCTTTTATACACTCAACTGTGGCCCCTACCCAACTGATATACTGAAATCCTTTCCCCAGCCCCTCAGAATACAACTATGGCTGGACACCGGGCTTTCAATCGGGTGACTGAGTTCAAATGAGATGCGGCCGATGAGCGGAGCCTGCATCCAATCTGAATGGCGTCCTTATAAAAGAGAGTGGGAGACAGACACCAGGAAATAAATATCAAGGAAGGACCACAGTGTAAGTGAGGTGGCCACAGAATGTGACAGCATCTCTAAGTCACTAACATGGTGTTGCTTTGCCACAGAGAAACCATAATATGATTCACACTGAAATCTCCAGGCCTTTTCCACACGCCACAACACTGTGCTGGGTAAGAGAGAGTACCAGAAACCTCCCTCAGCCTGTCTTCCCACTATCTCCTACTTCCATTGCGATTCCCCACACAAAGGCCCAGACAGCTCTGCATTCCTCACCTGCTGGGCACGGAGGAGGTCAGCTTCTCTTTGTGCCCGCTCTCTAAGAACAGGAAAGAAAAGCACCTGGTGAAAAACCAACAACTCAGAAACTAATTTTCAATAGAGCTCATATTTTGGCGGTGCTGGGGGCTTGTATATCCGAAGCAAACACTCTATTGCTGAGATATGTACTCAGTCCAGAGATCTTTGCCAGTTAAAAACGAGGAAGAGGGTTAGGGAAATGTTTCAGTTGTAATGTGCTTGCTTTCTGAGCAGAAGTCCTGAGTTCAGACCCTCTGCATCCACGCAGTGGGAAGCATGGAAGCATATACCTGTAATTCCAATGTTGGAAAAGCAGAAGCAAGTGGCACCATGGGTCTCGTTGGGCAGTCAGCCTGTCCAGATCAGTAAGCTATCTGACTCAACCTCTGCCCTCCGTATGCATACACGCAAGCACGCACCACGCACGCAAGCACGCACCACGCACGCAAGCACGCACCACGCACGCACGCAGGTCAGCCAGTCCATCCAGATTTGTAAGCTCCAGGGTCAGCCGAGAGTTCTCCGGGTCCCCTGGGAATTCCTAACAGGACGACAAGGGTAACACTCCCAGTGAACCGTTACATTTCAGCCAGTGGTGCACGTACCTTTCTTCTTCCTCTCTCTTCTTCTCTTCCTCCCACCTCTTCCTTTCCTCCTGCTCCTGTTTCTCAGCCAACAGCTGCCTGTAAACCTTGCGTGCCAGCCGTCCTCGGAGTTGCTTCTGGAACACAATGGCTGCCTTTTTCAGGTGCAAAAATCTCTTCCTCGCGAGGAAGGCTCTGTAATTCTTCTGTATGATCACCACACCACAAAGGACCTTTCTGTATTGCTTTCTGGAAAAGACAGTGGCCACCGAGGTAATGAGGCTGTGAGCTATTCAAATGAGCTTACACTATGACTGTAAGACAAAAGGAGAGGACCCGGTCTCTCATTATGGAGACTGGCAGTCAGAGGAGGAAACTTGGGCCTAAACAAAACAGGAGAAAAACAGAAGAATAATACCAAACAAAAGAAAGTCAGAAACCTCTCATTATCCTGGCTAAATAAACAAGTGACCCTAATACCAACTTTGTGTTTACCCAGCGTGGCCCAAGCTGGGTAGACACAGCCAGAGAGGATCTGATATGTTCTCTGCTTATATGAACCCAAGGAAGCAGAACACTCCTGCAGCAGGACAGCCCCATGCTTCAGAAAAAAGCAGTGCCTAGCATTTCACATGGTCTGCAGAGTACAGCCAACCAAATGACCCCGAGTCAGAGCTGGGAGCACATTTCTTTAGTCTCAGCACTTGGGAGGCAGAGGCAAAGGCAGGCATCTCTGAATTTGAAGCCAACTTGCCCTACACTGTGAGTTCCAAGCCAGTCGGGACTCCGTAGTGAGATTTTTATCACAAAGCAACAACAAACCAACCCTGAAAGATGCAGTGTCAATTTTTAAGCAGCCAGGGAATGGGTCTCTAGACAAAGTGACACAGGCTGCAGGTCCTTCATCCCCAAACCTCTAATCTGCAAGCTCGAGTGCTGAGATGATGCTTACAAATTTCAGAATCTAGAGCTGGAGAGATGGCTCAGCGGTTAAGAGCACAGGCTGCTCTTCCAGAGGACCTGGGTTCAATTCCTATCACCCACACAGCGGCTCGCAAGCATCTGCTCACACACTTGGTACAAGGCAAAGCACCCATACATATAAAATGAAGCAATGAAGTAGATCTTCAGACTCCCGGGCTAGGGAAGTACCCGGGAGGCAGAATGTGCAAACAAGTATTGGGGTGCGGCACAGAGAAAAAAAAAGAGCTGGGTGTGGGGGCGCACGCCTTTAATCCCAGCACTCGGGAGGCAGAGGCAGAGGATCTCTGAGTTCAAGGCCAGCCTGGCCTACAGAGTGAGTTCCAGGACAGCCAGGGCTACACAGAGGAACACCCCCCCCCCCCCCAAAAAAATCAGATCCTGGGGATACCCTAGTGCTTAACATGAGACACACTTAGGTATCAATGTCACAGGACAGAGCCACACACCAAAGGCTTCAGTGGAGCCCAGTCAACAGCGTAAGTGTTTCCGGGTGACTTCTAAGTGTGCAGCAGAAACAGGAAGGGGCTGATGTTCTGTCCAGGTCAGGTGTACAAGGTTACTGCTGTGATCACTTAAAGAGTGACCTTGGGTACCTCTGCACTCCCACAAACCACCCTACTGGGGTCACAGCCCTCCTAGAGCTTCATGCCCCTCCCCAGGCGTATTTCTTACCGTGCCAAGTAGCCTAAAATGTGAGCTCGGATCACCATGGCTGCACGGTCAATCTCCTCCTCCCGCCTCTTCTCCAGTTTCTGCTCCAAGGATTCCCGAAGGAAGACCTGCCCACGAGGGAAACAAGTGTCAGAGGAAAAGAACAGGGAGTCTCAAAGTCAGGGCCTGCCTTTTGGGGGCAATATCTGTTTCCTTTCTACTGGTATCTGTTGCAAACTCTACAATAAGACCTTTAATCCAGGGCATTTTACATGGCCCACCTGCCACAGACATTCTAAAGTCCAATCAGGATATCTGACAAGAAGAACACAAAAGGCAGAGAGAGTCAAGCCTCATCCTCCTTTGTCATGACTATATTCAACAGGTGACTGTCAAATCGCCATTAAAGTTCCTAGTGTCTTATGTCACTGGTTGGGCACACTAGTTCAGACACCAGCGCCGGTCCTAGACAAGAGTCTGACTGTAAAGAGACACAGAGACTGGCACAGGGAGAGGAGAGACAAAGGAACGAATCCAAGAAAACCCTAAGGTTATAATTTTGGTCTCTTGTGGGAACCTACCTTCTCTCCATGCCTGCTAAGCAATTACCACCAGGCTGTGGTAATTGGCCTCACAGGTTTACATGCACAAAAAAGGACTGACACCAAGAAGGCAGCTCTGGGCCCCAGAGAGATGGCTCAGTGGTTAGGAACACTTGCTGTTCTTCCAGCAGACCCGAAGTTGATTCCTAGCACCCACATCAAGTGAATCATGATTGCCCATAACTCCCAGCTCCAGGGGATCCCATGTACTCTTCTGACCTCTATGGCCACCTGCACTCATGTGCACACACCCATACATAGACACATAATTAAAAACAAAATAAATCTTTTTTTGAAAAAGAAGAGAAAGAAATTATGGGATCTGAGGGTATAATTTAGTGGTAAGAGTAGGTGCTTACATACAGTATGTGTATATGAAGTTCTGAGTTCACACACACACACACACACACACACACACACACACACACACACACACACACACACACGTCTAATAATCAAGTTTGAAGGTGGAAAAGGAGCTCACTGGGTCAGTGGTTACAAATACACCAGGTTAAGGATTGAATAAACTACAGGTTCTTCCAGGGTCCGTCTGCTCAGTGATCTCCCTGGTCACATGCTGGCCAACTAAGCTGCACCTGATATTGGTACTTGGCATTAGCATCTTTCAGTTTTGAAAAGATGCTGGCGTGAGGACTCTCTCTGTCAAAGCACTTCACCTAGCTCTCATCTGGAGTCTGGTTAGGGAGCCCGCTAAGCTGCACAGCCAGATGTAGGCTTTACTTACGGTTCTGGCTGAGGTTTTTGGCAACCCACAGGGTTTCAGGCCGTCTGCTGGTCTCCCACACAATAGCTGCTGTGGCGGCAGGGGTGAGACACACACAGAATCCAAAGCAGTGTGGGAAGGCTTTGGAGTTTCACTCCTGAGGTGTTGGGGGTTGCTTGTAGATCCGTAACACAAGGGGCTCATTCAGCTAGCACTCGACTGCCTGCTACACACACACACACACACACACACACACACTCTCTCTCTCTCTCTCTCTCTCTCTCTCTCTCTCTCTCCACATGAACCATTAGGATACTAACAACCACCACATAGCAGTCTTTGGGAATGGTACAGCCTTGGGTATCACTAGTCCCCTGTGCAGGCCAGGTAGCGGTTGTTCCTGCTACTGTACCTTGGTCTTCCCCAGTTGCCACTCGCTGTTAGAAGCATCATAGAACTGCAGGAGCGCAGTGCACTTCCCTCGGAGGTCCTCAGGCAGAGCTAAGGTTCTCATTAGCACTTTATATCTGCAGTAGAGGGTGCGCAGGGTTATCTCTTTTGGAGAGAGAGAGAGTGGGGGGGGAGGGAGGGAGGGAGGAAGAGGGGGAGGGAGTGAGGGAGAAGGGGGGGGAGGAAAGAAAGAAAGAATGAGAGAAAGAAAAGGGAACGTCAGAGGGAAGAGAGAATGGCATTCAGCTCCTTCTTGCCTTTTGTAAAAATCCTGAAAGGGTCTTCTGACGGCATACCCTGCTTTTCGAATCCTCACAGTCTCCAGCATCCCTGAGTAGCGCAGCTGGTTGAGCACAACCGCCTGATCGAACTGGTCTGGCATCTAAACCGTGAGGTAGGGTAGTTAGATGACACAGTGCTCAGAAGGCTGCCCCCAGTGGAGTTCTAGGGCGCACGTGAGTATACACACAGTAATTTAGAGCCTACACAAAATATACACTGGGAAACGAATGTCTGCGGAGCCATCACTGGTTCTCCCCGCTCCAGACGACACTGCTGTGCCCACCAGCCTTACTCCCTCCTATCTTTGAGCAATTTAATCTCAAAAGTAGATATTTTAGCATATATCACAGTTTAATGTAATCACCATACCATTATTGTATCTTGAAAGGTACCAACAATTCCTTAAAATATCAGTGTCCATATTCAAAATATACTGCTGTTCACTCTTATCTCTGTGATAACCTTTTTCAAAAGTCTAAAGTGTCATGCATACATTGCTGTTTATTAAACTTAGGATATAGAGGTGTTTCCTTAGGTAAAAAATATAGTATTCAGTAAGGAGCACACATGACATGGACTCCCCCCCCCCCTCTCACACACATACACACACACACACACACACACACACACACACACACACACGAATGGGGGTGGGATGAAAATGCCAGAGGATAAAGGAGACAAGAAGACTCCGAGTTTGCTCCAGCCTGATACTCCACTTATTGGGAGTTCTACCAGAAGTGAGCCCAAGGACACACAGGGCCGAGGGAGGGAGTCAAGCCAAGATGTGTCCCCTGCAGTCTGCTCTCCTGTCTCCACAGCTGCCAGCTGGCATTGCTGCTGAGCAATCGTCTTCCAGGGGAAAGCAAAGTGGGTCATTTCCCACTTGCAGCTTTTTGGATGGCAATCTACGCTTCTAATCCAGGCCCCTATTCCCCTTAATTAACTTGTATGCTGTTATTCTATAGAAGTCTAATAAAAGGACCAAAAAACGGAGCCATACTGTTGAAACGTCCAAAAAACACAAAGTGGCTTATTCTCTGACCCTTAAAAAAACACAATTAGTCATGAACACAAAAGTAGGCTTAAAGTTAGGGTATTCTACAGTTTTAAAAACTAAAATTAAAACAGTGCGCGCACACACACACACCCACCCCTGATGGAACAGCTGCCCTGTCTCTGGCAGGCAGACTTCTCTCAAGAATGTCTTACACAAACCGGTGGTCAGGTTGTCTTTACTTAGCTGTATTCTAACTGAGTGTAGCCAACAATTTACCGCAAGCAGCCAGAGACCAGTGACTTGGATTTTTAGTCTATGCATTTGAACTCCTTAAAAAAGTAAGAAAAGCATAAGGCTGTGAAACCCAGATCACCCTTGGCATACTTTACCTCTGGCTTAAAGCATGGCACCTCGAGGTAAGCGGATGCTCTAAAGCATTTGTCCCTGACACTTTGGGCTTTATGGACTGGGAAATGAAATCTGAGCAGTAATGATCGACAAGGAACAGCACTGAGTTTATTTACGAAGTGAATCTCAAAGAAGGTGCCAGACTTCTTCAATCTGGTTATACTCCTTGGAAGCAGAGAAACTTTTACCTGGCCTAATGATGTGAGAGTCCAAGGGAGAATTCTGAACTCCTGTCCCTCAGCTGTGGCTGGGCCTGACCCACATTCTAGCCCTGCCGCCTTTTCCCTCCTCCGTATAATTCCTTAGCCTGGCACCCAAGTTATTAAAACATTCTAAAGGACACGACTCCAGGGGCCACCCCTCCACGCGAGATCGATACTCACCATCTTCCTGCGTCTCGGAAGGACATTCCACCTTCTGTTAGGCTCTCAGGCCAAACTTCATACGGGAAAACAACTGCCACTCTGACCTTTTTCCCCACAGCTAAAGACTTGGAACAATAATGAACACCATTCCAGTGCTTTAAAAAGTGCCCGGTCACCATGACAACCCTCTCCACTCCGGGCTAATTAGTGTGGTGTGGTTCCAGGATTTGCTACAGCTCCGGGAAAGGAGTGAGGGACGCTGGGAGCTGTTGCTTTTTGCAGACTCCCAGTGCCATTGTGCTTCTGCCCCTTCCCAGTAATTTAACCAGGGGAGGGGGGGGGATCTATAGGCTGATTGTCGCCCTGGGCAACCCGCCTCCAGTGGTCACGAGGGGGCAACCCCGGCTTTCCATTGGCGCTTCTGTTCGCAGTGGCAACTTCCTTTTCTGGTGAATTTAACTTTCAAAGATGTCACAGCTGGAGGCTGGACAAGGAGCATTTTGCTTTTCAAAGCCTGCCTATGGCTTGCAAGTCCTCACTGATAACCAGTTCTGCAAGGCGGGGCTGCACCCCAACAAAGACTGCCTGCAGAGCACTAAAAGCTAGGTTTTTATAAGAACAAATAGACTAGATTTTTGGAAGGAACAGTTCCAGCCCCAGGCAAGTACAGCCCCAGCTAGATGGCCGAGTGAGTAGTTATTAAACACCTACTATGTGCAAGATTTTTTGTGATTCGTGCTCGTGGAAGATTCACCACATTGGGGACTGCATTTTGTCCCCAAGGTTTCTGAAGTTTGGAAGGTTGTCTGTCAGGTGTGTCAAAAATCGTTACTGACCAGGGCTGGAGAGATGGTCAGTGGGTGAATGTACACCCACATAAAAGCTGGGCACAGTGGCACATCTGTGACCCCAATGCTGGGCAGTAGAGACAGGCAGATCTTAGGAACTCACTAGGCAAGCCAGCCTAGCCCAGAGAGCTCCAGGTTTGGTGGGAGACCTTGTCTCAAAAATTAGCTGGTAGGCCACTGAAGTGGCTCAGGAGGCAAAGGTGTTTGCACCAGAATTTTACCCCAGGAACACATATGGTAGAAGGGAACAGACTCCATCCATGAGTGTGCCCCTTTCAAACGTGGATAATCGAAAGGAAAGAAATCTGGCAAGCAGTAGAAGTTCCCTGAAGTTAGCGTCTGGCCTCCAGATACACAGGTGCACACACACAATCACATATACCATATGAAGTCTAATATTCTACTGTATTTAACATACAAACAGAAAAACACAAACGGACTTAGTCATCAAGGTGTACCTGCTGGCTCATTAGTGGCATTACCGTAATGGGGGTAACTAGCCACTTGCTGATTTTTGGTCTATTCCTCAGGAAGGAATTCAGGCTTGATGTAGGAATGCCAAAGTCCAAGGCTGGGGTCCCAGGCCCTGGGAGGTGGGTGGGTGGAGCTACCCCAGTGGCTTTGCAAACTGCCTTCTAAATGTTTGTTTATAACAATTAGCGCTGGCTGCCCTCTGCCTTGGGGGGAGGGGGGAAGTTTCTTTTTGCAATGCAGTTAATATACACACACGGAACTGGTGGAGTAGTGGGGAAAAAGAGACTGCTGGGTGCTTACTGCTCGGTGGGCCACCTACAGCACCCTTCCAAGGCTCAGAAAACAGCATGGCGGTAGGAGTGCCGAGAAACGCTGTCTGGTGAAAAACGGCCTGGCGATTACACTTGCGATCTCACAGAAGCTGTGCCTGCTTGTCCAGGATCAAGCTAGTCACCATTCCAACAAAGGTGTCCGAGGGGCCCATAAGGCCCTGCCCCTAACTGGCAAGCTACCGCAGTTGATAGCTCCTGGGAAAGTGTGTGGCCCCTGGAAGGTTGGTCCCATTATTCGACGGTCCCATCGCTACCTACGCGCATGCAGACAACACTAACGGACCCTCCCCTCCCTTTTTTGTTTTTTAAAAAAGATGACACCAAGCTAGGAGAAGGGAGGAGGCGATATAACTAGATACAGTTCATACAAGTGTGGGAATGAGAACAAAGAGAATATTGTTTTAAAGGGATACAAAATGGGAGATAAAAAGCTGGAGAGCCCCAGGCAGCACATGAATTTGAACCAGAAAGGGAAGGCTCACTGTAACGAGAGAAGCGAAGCAGCACGGACTACGCTATGGCGTGTGGCGCGCGAAAGGGCTTGCCTGCCTTGGTCTGGGTTTTTGTACAGGGAAGGGATGGGATGCAGGAAATAGTCCTAGGCTGAAGAGGGACATAGCATTCGAGATGGAATGGTTTGGGGCTCAAAAGGAGAGCCTGGGTATGGACACGGCCAGACCTCTGTTATGAAAGGACACCGTTACTAGCAAGACAACACTAAAGACAAGGCCATGACCCAGCATAGGAAGCGTAGGGCCACCTGATACCAGCTTACCCAAGTGTCAGCATCTTCAACAATAAGATGCAAAGAGCCAGCCGCGGATTCTGGACTCACTTCGAAAAGGAAGCTCTAGAAAAGCATATGTAATCAACAGCCCAGCCCTTCCTGCAAAACTGGCCATTCCTGTGGGTGACCGCATGGCTGGGCACACGTGTGAACAAGAGAGGTGCGAGTGCAGGAGAAGAGACAGCTTAGAAGAAACGGAGACGAAAAAACACCAGATTGCACCAGAGAAGGAAAGAACCATCCAGATAACAAAAAGTTTCAGTATGAGTACACCTTTAAAGCCATTTCAGAATAGTCCAACTTTGTGTGTGTTCATGACTGTGCAGGTGCACGAATGTATGAGGAATGCATTTACACGTACTTAGATAAGGAGACAACGTAGGCAACCTTAAGTATCGTGCCTCAGGCCCTGTCCACATTCATTTTTTAAAGGTTCATTAATTTTACTTCATTGCTGCATCTAATGACAGGACCAACCTACCAGGGGCCACATACTAGAATAAAGTTGACTCTCCTCTCCCAGGAGCTGTCAATCACCAATACTTTGTCAGTTAGGGGCAGGGCCTTATGAGCCCCTCTGATACCTGTATATATGTATGCACCACATGCTTGTGTGCCCAGCCCCAAAAGGTCAGAGGAAGGTGTTGGATCCCCTTAGCAATAGTTACAGGCAGCTGTGAGCCATCCAGTGTGGGTGCAGGTAACTGAACCCAGGTCTTCTGCAAGAGCAGGGCTTATGGGTACAAAGGCCTGACTGTCTATCTTCTATGATGGAATATAATTTGGCCTGGAAAGGAATGAACTACTAACACGTGTTACAAAACAATCATGCTAAGGCAGTGCTTCTCAAACTTCCTAATGCTGCGACTCTATAATACAGTTCCTCATGCTGTGGTGACCCCAGCCATAAAATGACTTTCACTTCTACTTTCTAACTGTAATTTTGCTACTGTTATGAACTGTCATGTAAGTATCTATCTGTGTTTTCTGATGGTCTTAGATGACCCATGGGTAAGATCACACATTCCATGATTCAATTAAAATGAAACACTGAGAAGAGGGAAACATACAGAAAGTAGACTGGTGAGAGAGCTGGGAGCCACACAGCTGGGGGGGGGGGGAGTTTGCCTACTGGAGACAGGATGAAGCATAGCTTTACTTATGCTTGAGAAATTCAGTCACATACAGGGGGAAAAAAGGGAAAGAAAGAAAGAGAGAGAGAAAGAAAGAAATGAAAGAACGAAGGAAGGAAGGAAGGAGAGACCTCTTAGGAAGTGTAAAAAGAGAAGAAAAAAAGTATTTTTCCTTAGTCTGAAATAAGAAGGCAAAACTCCTAGACAGAAACAAATAACTAGCAACAGAGTAAGGTAAATAAATCATGGGCAAATGTTTGCCACTGGAAATTTAAATACAAGGGCAATAGACGACCTGGTAATACGGGCAGAGGCTTCATAGTGGAGGCAGAGACCGATGTGTACGTCCTTCTAAATCTGATTGGCCCAAAATGTGACCTAGCCTTGGGTAGGGCGCATCACACAACAGGAACTGTGTCACCTGCCTATGGTAAAGGGACACTTTACCAGTACTTAGTAAATCAAAGAAAACTGACTTTATTATCTGTGGACCGTTCATCTGTCTGTCTTGTCTGTCTACTGTGCTCTTCTGTGTGTGTGCATGTATAGATGAGAGGGCCATCTCAGCTGTCACTTCTTAGGAGCTATTTACTTGTTTTTTGAGACAGGCCCTCTCCCTGAGACCTAAGTTCACTGATGACTAGCTGGCCAGGGAGGCCCAGGGAGGCCCCTGTTCCTTTTTTTGCAGTGCTGGGAACACAAGTATGTGCCACCCTGCCCAGCTTTCTGGTTCTAGAGAGTGAACTCACATCCTGACTGAGCTGTCTTCCTGGCCTGTGCCCCCTTCCCAGACTCTTATCTGCAAACCTTTAATGTTAGGACGCATCCGAGCACTGGGAAAACAATCCACAGACCTCAAGACAACCCTGGCACAGTGCAGGCAGGACAACCCTGCTGCCTTAGGGCATTAGCCGGAGCTCTGCATGCTGATGAGGTACCAGGGCACCCACAACCCAGGACTAGGATGAAATCTCTGCACACCTTGAGCCCCTAAGAGAACACTGGAGAACACTACATAACACAGTAAGAAGGGTGGACACCCAAATACGGACAGAGGATAGCCGTGTAACTGGTTCTAATCTCACTCAGCAATAACTGCAGCTTTGAAAGATGTCCCTGGCTATGGTATTGAACCATCACTCTGCAGAGCTCTACCATCCATCACTACACTTAACATGATCTATAGGGTTCTTTAAACATTGGGTTTGAAAGGCAGGAAATGACTGTCTGTAGAAGAGATGCCGTGTTATGCCTATCTGACTATAAAGTCATAAGCTGATGACTTCATAACTCATTGTAACTACCACCACGATTACCTTGGGTGGTTTTTTTTTTTTTTTTAGACAAAATCTCATGTATCCTAGCTTCAAACTTCTTGGGTAGCCTAAAATGACCTTCAACTGACCTTCCAGCCTCTTGAGATTATGCCTCATTTATGTGGTAGTGGGGGCTAAACACAGGGCTTCTCTGCTGCATGTTAGGCAAACTCTCCCAACTGAGCTACACTCCTCGCCCTATAAGGAGTCCTAAAACTGAAGGAATTTCACACCATTCAACCCTAACTCCTTCCTTTCAGGAAGGAATTCCAAATCCTTGCTGAAGGCCCAGGAGTTGCAGGCTGCCTGCTCTGGCTTCAGGGTCAGTAAGCCATCCTGTTCCTTCAGCACACAGAGCACCCTAGCAGAGACTCTACTGTCTTGTTCGCTGTATTCCCTCCATGAGAAAACTGGAAGCAAGCACAGAATGCTCTGCTGAAAGCAAGCTGAGATTTACTCAAGCCAAGCCATTAGCCTGGGGCTCAGCTCAGTGCCGGGCTCATGTTTACACCAGGCCTGAATCCTCCTCACCAGACAGATGAAAACTGCACAGCTAGGAAAGCCAGCTTTGAAGAGTTTTCTTTCTTGGAAAGGAATGCTGTGTGTGGGTCAGCTCTGCATCCGCCAGGCCTGACTGTGGACCTGTGGCCAAGGCAAGGGTTCATCTCCACAGACACAGCTGTCAGAGGTAAAGATTTCTTGAAAGAAGAAATAAAGCTGGTGTCCAAGCAAAGGATGCTCTGTTCTGTAGTTTTCCCAGAAGCAAATATGTTGCAAATACACAATCCAGATTTTATCACTGAAGGGCTGGGGACCAAGCTCTCAGTTGCTGACTTGGTCCCAGATGCAATTAAAACAAACAAACAAAAAATCCAGTTTTTGTCAGGCATGGTGACTCATACCTGCAACGGAGCATTTGGGAGGCCAAGGAAGAGGATTACTGGGTGGGGGGAGGGAGGGGGTTGAGGGGTGGAGTGGGAAGGGAACTTGCATTCTCTACTTCCCAGAGCAGGAGGGCGGATGGGCTGCTCACACAGCAATGAAGGCAGAGCCCCAGAGGCACACAGGTCATTTAATGCTGCCGACAGGTCCTGCTGACCTTCTAGACTGCAGTGGTCTCTCTCCTTAGTGGGCAAGGTCAAGTGTAAAGTGACACCCTGTGAGTGCCACAGACACCCTCTGAACCTCTGGTCCAGTGGGACCTTCCTGAGCCAGTACCTGGATTGATTTGCACTTACAAATGGCAGTGGTGGTAAACACTGAATTCACATGACTAGTAGGAAGCCCAACCACAGAACCACCAGCAAGAGCAGGAGTACCACAGGAAGCTATCATGTACTCAGAGAGAGGTGCCCAGGCACCAATTTTAGCAATTCTATTAGATAGGCATCGTTGCTATCTATCCCCTTTTGATAGATGCATTCATTACCTGAAGCACAGAGAAGTTGATTAACTTGTCTAGGGTCACAGAGCACATGCCTGCCAGAGTCTGGCAGAGTTCCTGCTAAGGCCCTAGCTAGGTACACTTGTAAATTCAGGAAGAGGGTGAGAAATTTCTGTAGCATCAAAGTATTCGTTATTTAATAGTAGAGGTCATTTCTGGGGTTGAATTTCCACCTAAAGACAAGGGACTGTGGTGTGTATTTTACATATCAAAGCAGACCTGGCCTCTAGGTTCTCCCAGCATCCCTCAGTCCCTACCAGGCATACCCTGACCCCCACTCTGAACTCTGCAGCCCAGGGCTGGGGCTGTCCTTCCTTACATAAGGGAAACATGTTGTCCTCCACCCTTGCTTCTCTCTCTGCCACGCCCTTTCTCTTTCTTCCATGGTGACCCCTCAGGGTGAGTGAACTTACCCGAGAGCAGCTTCCCGATAAACCTATATTTAATATAATCTAATCTGGCTTGAGTCGGCTCACTTCACTGGCAGCAGAGAACTAATTTGTCACCAGTATTCCTGAATGAGCTTTAGCATAAGAGCTATTTTGGGAGTAGCCCAAACAGAAATCCAGTCTGGGGCTCTGTGGTTAAGAGCACTGGCAGCTCTTCCAATAGGACCCAGGTTCAATTCCCGGCACCCACGCTGCAGCTCACAACTGTCTGACTCCAGTTTCAGAGCACCCAACACCACTACACAGACATCCATGCAAGCAAAACACCAATGCACAGGAAGTAAAGGAAGAAAGAAATCCACAGATAAGACAGTGTAGTTAGAGCAGGAGCTGCCAAAGCACAGCCTATTTGTAGAAATAAAGTTTTACTGAAACATAGCCATGCAAGGCTGGAAAGTATGAGGACTTTGGTTCAAATCCCTGGCACCTACATAAAGAGCTGGGAATATAGTCAAGTGCACCTGTAACCCCAGTGCTGAGGGGCAGGGGACCAGGAGGCTCACTGAGCTTGGTTGCCGCCTGTCTGACTCCAGGTTCAGCTAGAGTTTCTCTCAAGAGGATAAGGCAGAGAGATAGAAAGGCTACCCAATGTCTTCGGTGGCCTGTTTACATATCTGCCCCATACTAATCACACACACACACACACACACACACACACACACACACACACACACACACACACACACACACACCACACCTGGCTATACACAGACACACAGCATGCACAGTACCAATTCCAGAGTTAAAGAACAAGGCCATGGCTGGGCCTGGGGTGTGGTTCAGGATCAGGGCCCAGAATCAGAAGCAATAGACCCCATGTTCCATGAAAGCTCTCAGAGTAAATGAATAACTCTTAAAAATTATTGTTAAATAAAATCATTCCCCTTGTGTCTGGTGCCAGAGAAGGATATGTACATGTCAGCTCCTTGACTGGTCTAACCCAAGGCTTGTTCATGTAGATGAGTTCAAAGCCTCACGGCCCTCAGCAACTGATCTGATCATCTGAAGAGGAGGAAGGCTGGCGGGGAAACCAGGAACAGCACAGAGGGGCAGGTGGGCTGAGCACGTGGGGCAGCACAGACAGAGGGGCAGGTGGGCTGAGCACGTGGGGCAGCACAGACAGAGGGGCAGGTGGGCTGAGCACGTGGGGCAGCACAGACAGAGGGGCAGGTGGGCTGAGCACGTGGGGCAGCACAGACAGAGGGGCAGGTGGGCTGAGCACGTCGGGCAGCAGATTCGAGGAATCTCTGAGCTTCCACTATACCATGGCAAAGATCTTTCAAGACAGAGATTCTCAAACATCAATTCTGCATTTCATTTCCAAAACACAACACAAGATCCTTGTACTGTTGACTCCTAGTCATTTGAACACAGCATCTTTGGTGCCTACAGCTGTGGTGAGAGCCATGCAGGGGAAATGTGTGAAGGCAAGGCCTCACAGGCCAAGATAGAGTGCCTACCCTCCCAAGTGCTCTGGAAGACCATATCTACTAGCCCTCCAGTGTTTGGAACAAGCCTCCCTCTCTCATTGTACCCAGGGGACGGCTGCACATTCAGACCCTAGCTGCTATTGTACCCTGTCACGCACTTGTTTCCAAGCCCCATACAGGCCTGACAACCAGACACAGTGAACATACGGTCAAATGTTTCCAAGGCCCGAGAACACAAGCCAGCCTCCACTAGAGCCCTTCCTCCATCTGCAGCTTCCAGCTTCCAGCTTCTATCAGACCGGGGATCTGCTGCAGACTTCCTTCCCTTCTCCAGGGCCGTGTGCAGAGTGGACTCCCTCCTTCCTCTCTCCATAGGAAGCTGCCAGTGTTCACACCAGTGTGTGGCCCCCTTCAGCAAGGCAGGGAGTCTCCCTTGAGAGTACAGAAGGACAACTGTATGTTCCCAAAGGACCGGGTCCCAGCTTGCTGAATGGGGGGCTGACATTAAGCATGGGTGCTCAAAGGAAAGTTACCATTTCCTCCCTGAATTGAAGGGAAAGAGCCCCTAACCACACGCCAGGGATTCTAATGGCCTAGAAGAAATCTCCAGGAGTCCGGTTCAGGCCAGTGAGTACCACGATTATCACTCCATTACACACTGAGATGCCCTGCCCGAGGCCTTGTGGTTCTAAGTCCTGAGCTCTTCCTCAAAGGAAAACCCCAACAGGGCCAATGACGGCCAGCGGTCCCTAATGAGACACTTGCCAGACAGATGGCAAACATTTAGGAACATTCACAACGGCTGACACATGGCATTGTTTATCGAATTTTTCAAATGTGCTGACCCAGAGTCAGCCACAAAAGGAAGTTGAAACCTGCCCTTTTAGGGCTGGTAGGACAGTTCAGCAGGTGGCGGGGCTTGCTGCTAAGCCTGACAACCGGAGTTTCATCCCCAGGACCCGCGTGATGAAGGAAGAGAAGAGACTCCTCCAGGTTGTCCTTTGACTTGTGCGCCACACATACACAACAACTTAAAAATAATAGTAACAATAACAACAAAACAACAAGAGCAAACAAACAAAACCCTGCCAGTTACCATGTAACCTGGCACATGGTAAAAGTACAAGAAGGTAGTGTTGTTGTTACCAGTGCACGGGCTGGCCAGTGCCTGGAAGGTGCCGCTCCATCATGGTGTGCACGGCTCCATCATGGCGCACACGCATTTATCCTCCGTATGTATGACCCTAGCACCGGATGCCTTTCCTTCCTGTGTCTCACTACAGGGTGATGGACAGGAAAGAGCATTGACTTAAATCTTTCCTTGAAGTTGCAGGCGTAAAATATCTACTCAGGGTTCTGGGGTCGGTCATGGCAGTCTTAAAAAGTTCTCTAGATTAAACGGAATGGAACAGACATCCCTCAGTCTGTCCACTGTGCACTTCTCAACAGGGCTCTCCAGGTGACCCTTAGCCAGTCTTGCTAAGGAGAACCAACTGCATTTGGCACAGCTGCTCTGAGGCCAGATCATGCCACACCAACATGCAAAAGCAATCACCAGTGCCAGCCATGTACTTTAAAAGCCTCCCGCAGAGGGAGGCTTACCCAGACTCAGGTCTGGAACCCAGCAGAACAGCCAGGGCCAGAGAGACCTGCTTAAAAGACTCCAGGGAAAGACTTTGTTTCTAGTAATGGGAGGCTTTCCAGGGAGAAGTCTCATTGGGCTCAGCTCTCACCCTTTCCAGGATTAATGCTTACTCTAAGGCAAAGTCTTCATTTTAGTCAGAAAAATGGCACAGTTTAAAAAAATGCTGACGCCGGGCAGTGGTGGTGCACGCCTTCAATCCCAGCACTTGGGAGGTAGAGGCAGGTGGATTTCTGAGTTCGAGGCCAGCCTGGTCTACAGAGTGAGTTCCAGGACAGCCAGGGCTACACAGAGAAACCCTATCTTGAAAAAATAAACAAACAACAAAAAAAATGCTGACAAAACTGCATGATGTTCTCAGAGTACGTGACAGTTGCCGGCTTGGCAGCCATTTTTCAAGCCTAAGGAGTTACAGGTGTGTTGACTCAAGTCCTAACACTGTGGAAGCTCCAGACAAACCTTCCTATGATGCAGAACCTCTGAGTACATCAAGTGTTGGCAGTTTTTGTCCTGAAGATTTGGAGTTTATGCAGGAGACAAGGATACTGGGTACCACTGGCTGGTAGTAGACAGAGATCTTACAGAGAGAAAGAAGATTCTTCCAAAAAGAACTGTCCCAGGCAATGAAGCTTAAATGTCAAGATTATGCTCAAGGCAAGCCAGTGTGAGCAGTGGTCAGCTTGGCAGCACACACTAGTGGCATGTGATGGTAATCCGGACTGTCAGGTTCCAAGGTAGTAGCTCAGAGTCAGACAAAAGGAGGGACTGGAGTTTCCTGCCTCAGAGAGAATCACCAAGGGCGGCCTCACCAGCTGTGGCCAAATGCCCAAGTTCCCTGGGCTAGGAGTCATGGGAAAACAGTGCTCAGAGTACAGTCAGGGTTGGAGGAGCAAGGCTGAGACACTGCTCTGATAGATACAGGTGGCGTGTGTGGGCTCAAGAATAGGTGCTCTCAAACCTCGCCAAGTTACAAGGTGAGCTCATGTCCTGTGGAAGCTCGGGTGTGGCGAGGTGTGGGGGTGTCAGGGAGAAAGGCTACCACAGTGAGGAGCAGAGCAGATCAGAGTGTATTTCAAGATGAGGCCGGAACCCACTGACTTCAGAGGCTGAGAGTTCACAGCCAGGGCTCACCGTTTCCTCCCTGACCTGGGAGGCTGCCACCACTAGCTGAACATTCCAAGGACACTTAGAGTTTCAGACAGAGATCAATTTTTCTTATGCAAGCTATGCTACAATCAGAGAAATTCTCAAGGGGTCTCCTGAAGATGATAAGAAAAGACCTGTAATGCCTGTGTGACCAAATGAAGTCAGCTCATACACTCTTGAGGGACGAGACAGCAGATTGAAGTTCAAAAAATTAAAATGGGCTAATGGGATTTAAACAATGGAATCTGGGCGTCCATTAAGATGTGGGCTGGGATATAGTTCTGTGGTAGAGCATGCAATTATCATCCTCAACGACCCTGAAGATCTCATTCACGGGCTGGTTGTTCAAGCGGAGGAGGGGACCTGGGGGCTTTGCATGGCAGGGAGGTTGGAATCACACCTATTAAAATATTAGCTACGGCCGGGCGGTGGTGGCGCACGTCTTTAATCCCAGCACTTGGGAGGCAGAGGCAAGTGGATTTCTGAGTTCAAGGCCAGCCTGGTCTACAGAGTGAGTTCCAGGACAGCCAGGGCTACACAGAGAAACCCTGTTTCGAAAACAAACAAAAAATTAGTTACTTTTGCTTACAGAAGCAGAAAAGGCAGGCCCTGTCCTGAAAGTCACCCTGGTGGGAAGCCAGGTCACCTGACTCTCCAGCTGTTCAGAGGCTGTCTCAAGCGGAGCCATTTCTCAAGTTTCATCCTGAGCACCAAAAAGAATCCAAACGATAGTGTTACACAAGTCTCAGAAATACATAAGAGGAGGCCAGGTGTGGCGGAGCATATCTGAATTCTAGCCCTAGAAAACAAGGCTGGAAGACCAGATTGCCGCAAGTTCAAGGTCTGCCTGGATGGACTAGGTAGGAAATTCCAGGACAGAGACCTTATCTCAAAAAAAAAAAAAAAAAAAGCCCCAAAACAACAAAAAGACCCAGAGAAAGATGGGAAGGCTAATTTATTCTAAGTCAGATCACAGCCTTGCAGAGGCTGACAGAAGGCTTAGCCCCCGGTAGAAATCCCATCTGGAAACCCTCAGAGAGCAGCCTTAGGCATAATCTAAAGATCCCAAGGCAGCCTTTTCATCCTGTGAGACTAAACCCCAACCTCAAAGCATCCATTATTGTCCCACCATCTCTCCAGCCACCATACTGAACAGGTCACAGCCCCTCTATTCAGACTCACTCTGACAAATCATGCTGAGAAATACAAATTAGGAGGGCAGCTGTCTCTCTTGCTGGCAAGGACGCCCACACTGCTCTTTAGAATGCTGAATAGGCATGGGTCTCACTGAGTCACGCCCCAAGGGTATGGCTGAGCAACTCGATCAGGATTCATAGTTAGAAAAAGGCAGGACTGAAATAGGTATATGGGAACTAGCAGGCAAACCCTCAATGCCCAGCCCTGAGGTATTGTCAAACCGAGATCTGGAGTGCTTGTCTGAGTGAACAGATTCATAATGCTGCATTCATAGCACATAGGACACACTGAGGTAGCCACACACATTGTCGTGTAGGTGACAACCAGGAGGACACATGCGACACGGGCCTTTGCTTATGTTTAAATGTCAGACATTTCCAAGCTTCTGGAAGATTGTGCTTAGTTTTAAGAAGCACAATATAGTTAGTATACAGAGGAAAACAAAGGCTTCCAGAGACAGACAGACAGACACACAAGCATGCACTTGCACACACACATACCCACACCACAAATTGGAGTTAAGAAGTCTAATAAATGATCTAAAGAAAGATGAAAACAGCAACTTAGAAAACGTCAAGCCAAACACCCAGTCACCAAGACCATTTGGGAGAATAAACATGTCCTCAGAGCTAAACATGTCATGGCAGAGCTAAAACAGTTCTGAGATGCTACCCCTTCCCATTTCAGGGCCAACCTGAGATGAAGCAACTTCGTTTGCATAAAAGTATAAAAGTAACAAATATAGTTGATTTATAAATATTCATGAACGCATAAAAATTCCAGGAGAAAAACAATCGAATGGAGAATTTTATTTGACAACTGCTCAATGAGGAAATGTATTGGTAAGCCCATGGTAAATTCTACTGTCTAGAGGGAAGGCAGGCCTGGTGGGACAGGGCATGGGTGAGCACTGTACCGTAGGAGTCTTCTTTCCTGCTTAGTCATGTATTAGTGGCAGCTTGCAATTCATGTGGGGAATTAGGCAGCACACGATATCTGTTTGGTGTATCTGCTAATGTCTATTAAGTATAAATTAGAAACATCACACAGTATTACACTGAGCAGTTACAAATTGCTAGGAAACAAGAAGTCAAAAGACCCACCAAAAGCCAGGTCCTTCCCATCTTTGGTGGGACATTCACCAGGACTCCAAGCACAGTAGGCTCTCACTAGTGTGGGATCTGGGGACAACTGGAGCCCTGGGGCTGGCAGCGAGGCAGTCTAGGCTTCTGAATGATGTAATTCCAACTGCTTAAGATCTGGGTGTCCCCTCCCACTCCCAGATGCCAGCTTCAGGGAAGTGCCCAATGGATGAGGCACCAGCCTGCCAGCTTCTACGGACAATTCTGCCAATCAATGAAAGCATGGAAGAGCTTAATATCGACAAAAGTGTTTAGATTAAGCAAAATATTCAAACCAAAAGAGGCCAGGGATGTAGCTGAGTGGCGAAGTATTTAGCCTCGCAGTAATAGTAAGAGGAGGGATTAAGAAGGTCTATGCATAGTGACAGTGGTGGGGGTGGTGTGAATTTTCCTGAACTTAAGACACAGCAGTCAGACTTGCACACAGACAACCCCACCTTCTGCTCTCCCCACTCTGGAATACCTGTGACTTCCTGTCAGTGAGCCGCCTTTACCTCACACCCAGGATGCCCAGCTTGTGTTTAGAGACAACTTTGTAGCGCCCTGAACTAGCCCGTCCAATTATCTTTTCCAGAAGGAACATGCATCCTTCATACATTGTCCCTGTGGAGGTGCTGAAGAGTTTGGGAAACTGCCCCACACAGCATCCGAGTCCTCTAGCTATACACACATATCTCTTTGTCCCACAGGGATGCAGAGAATAATGGTAGGGTGGGTGTCAGCCACCATGACCGTCTGCGGTGACAGGGACCCAGAGTGTGGACAAGGGGCTTTTACAGACACGTTTATAATAATCCTCAGGTCCTGCCTAAAGTGGGTAGAGTTCATCTGTGCACCATCATTGACAAAAATGAGCACTCACACCATAGGCACCCGCGCTGGCTATGGGCAGATGGCATTCACCTGTAAAGCCTTGTGCCCACCACAGTCCATGGCATCCCTGGTCTCTACTCCAGAAATGTTTAGCGGAGGAACCATTTTGTCCCACTGGTTGTCTAAGGGAAAGGCGACATTATTCACTGGGCCAGCAACAGTTAACTTGTTTTCTGAAAATCATGAAGGCCTCTGCCATTGGCCCCACAAGATGCTGCAATACAGTTCTGGTCCAAGGGACAGCTGCTATGGGGTCACTAGGCTGCCAGGGATGTAGGCAGGATCCGGCTGAAATCCTGTGACTGACATGACAAAGCCATGGAAGGTCACAGGGTGATCAAAGTTTAAAAACCCTAGGATGTCAGGGAACACTTTCAAAAGTTCTCTCAGGTCTCCCCACAGTGCCCCCAACAAACACTCAAAAGAGAGTGGTTGGTGTTCTGACTATGACTGTATGTCTACAATAAGACCTGAAAATGTAAAGAAGAGAAAAGACAAACCACCACCAAAACCAAACCCAGACCCACCTGTGTACCTGTGCCTCCAGGTCGGCTGCTCAGGACCTGGAGCGCCTTCTCTCTCAACCATTCAATCCTTTACGGCAACATGTTGGAACAAGAAAGAGAGGCAGCCTATGCGCAGTCCAGGAGACTGTGCTCGCTATACGGAACAGGTGGTGATCGGACTGTAACGGCTTCTCTTCACTAAGCATGCGAAAGGAAAAGCTTTCACCCACGTGAACGCTGGCAGACCTTGGAGGTGATGTTGACCACGGAGTGTCACTGGCTTGTCTCAGGTAGCAGGAGCAACTGAGCAGCTGGCTGCCTCAGGCCACAAGGCTGCAAGCAAGGTTGGTTTAAGACGTGGCCAGTGTCACAGCTTTGTGGCTCTGGACCTTCTTTGTTTCTGCTACTCCACTCTGAGGAGTAACACGCAGTGCTAGAAGCCTGGAAATCAGAGTCAAATGACGTCATGACCAGGTCCAACCTGTTCTTCCACCTCCACAGAACCTCATTTCCCTGATCTGCAAGCTACCCCTGACTGAAGACTCAGAGGGTTGCACGAGTGTGCACTGTGGTCTACTGTGAACCTACTAGCCCGGGCAGTACTGAAATTCTGTACTGTGATCCATCCTCGAACCAAATGACAGACCCGAATTTCAGAATGAGACCAAGGGAAGAAGAGAACAAACAGAAGCCAATTGTTCCTCCCTACTTCCTTTGCGCACAATCACCTAACAACACTGATTTGTCATGGGCTCCAGTGATCTCATGAACTTTATTTAATGGGACTTAGCAAATCTTCCTTAGTCTTCTTCGTGAATATGACAATAACTGTATCTAAGTCTAGGTGCCTTAAAGAAGTCAGTACGGTATACATTGTCTCAGATACTCAAAGGCCTAGATCAGGAGATGAAATTGCAGTTGCCTAGGTTTATTAGGCAAAGCCATCTGAGCCTTTTTTAAAAAGAAAATGTATTTAAAGAGAGATTTCAAAGCAGTCAGAGGAACATCCATTTTCTGGTGGGTTTTCAGCCATTGCGGGCTGGAAGCAGGAGGCGGCAGCAGTACCTCTAACAAGGGCTGCTTTCCTTGTCTAGAGGCAGATGCTGAGACTACCACCGTGTAATTCCAAAACCAAACAGTATTATTCCCTTTAAAGTGCAATGCTGACTGGAGCAGCATCTGGCACACTTTAATGAGCGGCTGCATCCTTTCAGAGGGCTGGAACTGGGGCAGCCATTCATCTGAGAGGGTGGACAGCGCACAGGCATCGCACAATGGTGTGCAGCCTGCTGGCATAAAAGCCCCCGAACAGTTTCAAAGTCTGAGCATAGCTTATGAAAAGCATTGCCATTTAATGTCAGGACTTGATAATCTCAAAGACTCAAAGCAGTACAGTTTTCTGAGGATAAACACGAGATTAAAAGCAAGAGCAAATTCACCAGAAAGTTACCATGCATGGATGCCATCTCCCTAAGAGCAAATAATAACAATAATAAAAGACCGAAAAGCAAGCAATAAATATGCTGTACTGGCTAACACCCTCGCCCAGAGGTCTATCTGGAACCGCTGTGCCCTGTGACTTCTGAGTACTGCCAGGACCACGGCTACTCCACACGCCAGCAGGGCCAAGTGTGGCAACTCCTGCCTAGGCCTGATAAGAAAGAAAACAGTTAAGCAGGTATCATCCATAGGAGAAGTAGCCAAGGCAGGAGAGAAAGGATGTGAAACCCAGTCATGGATACACTTCATTTCAAAGAGCCAGGCAGGCCAGAACTGGAAAATCCAGGCACCCATGACAAAAAAACAGTGGATTAGAAAATTAAGGTGACTGTGAAACCTGAACATGGAGCTCCAGGCTGGAAAGATAAAGTGGAGAGAGAGGCAGGTACTCAACAGCCAGGAGCTGAAGGAGAAAGGAGCCTAGCTCTGGAGGCTGGAAACGGGCAGGTGGAGGCACAGCCCAAGACAAGAGCCTCGTGTGGGGGTGGGGAGGCTGGTCAGAGGGCAGGAAGGAGTGGCGGTTAGTAGTTAGCAGTGCCCCTTGCCTGGGGGTGGGGTGGAGACCAGGAAGGAGGGCAGAGCAAGAGGCAGGAAGCTTTGAGAAGGGAGCTAGGAAAGGTTTTGATCCCACAGCCTCAGACTAGCTGAAATTTTCAGCAGCCAAGAGAAGCTTGCTCAAGGGGACAACTCAGTCCAGTGCCCTCACCTCTTCTCTCTCAAAAAGAAGGTAGATATGTTAATCTATCTATCTCTCTCAAGGTGAGTTTAGGTATGCATATGTAAATGTATACAAAGCAGGCAAGAAAAGAGGTTTAATAAAATTAATTTATGCTGGGCATGGTGGCTCAGACCTTTAGTCCCGGGCAGAGGCAGGTGGATCTCCATTAGTTGGGTAGCCTTCACTGCACGTAAGAATAATACAACAGTCGCATTTGCAACAAAAGAAATGTTCCAGTAACAGAAACTTGACTTTCAAGTACTGTCACTGAGGGCTGAGACAGAGATCATTTTATGAAGCAATTGCCTATCATGAGGGGAAGGCGCTGGGTCCAGTCACTAGCCCCCCCCTCAATACACGTGCACACATACACATGTACACACACGTGTACAACCATTGGCAGATTCCTAGGAATGCTTCATGATATATTAGGCTAAAAACAAACAAACAAACAAAATACACAGCTAAGGTGATCCCAATTTACAGAAGACAAGTGTAGCTGAAGATGGCTACCACTCCAGGGACCTAGAGGCCAAGGCCGTAGGACTGCAAACTCTTTTGATGTCTGTCTAGTTTACAAAGGAAGTTAAGTCCAGTTTGGGCAAGGACTAAAAATAAGATAAAGGGGCAAGGGACGGGAGATGTAGGCCAGGGACAGTGTATGTGAGCTCCTGGGTTTAGTCCCCAGGAACAGGGACGGGGGTAGTAGGAATGGGTGGAGAACTGATGGGGAGTAAAGAAAAAAAGCTCACCAATATCTTTCAACTGTTCTCTAACCAATAGGCATTTCCTTCACACTGGTGCAGGTGCAGGCAAAGGCTGCTGATGCATTTCTTACCGTTCTTTGTTCCGTGTTCTTTGAGAGAGGGAAGAAGTTAGCCAGTGAAGGAAGCTAAGGGAGACATTCTACATGTCAAGGAAAACTGAGGGAGAGCTTAGAGCCTGGCCCAAGCCCTGGCATCCATCCAAAGGTCCTACCCTCAGGTCTTCCTCTGCTCTGGAATCACCAAAGAAAATGGCACTGGGAGCGGACGGGCACCGAGAGGAATGAGGCTGCGAGATCGGGAAGAGCAGGGTGGGGGCTTGGGGAGCATGAAGATGGAGACTTGGGGAGCTTGTGAATGAGCACTTGGGGAGAATGGTCTTTGTATAGCTGAGTGAGGGGGTGGGGGGAGGAGTCCCAGCACAGTGAGGAACTGAAGTCACACACAGCCCGGGCTGCCTAGGAGCATGCTAATGTGGGGCTTCATATGCTAAGAGACTACAGAAACCAACCATCTGTCAGTGACAGCCCAGTGTCTGGACCGGGCTCCTAGGTGCCAGGAGGTCTCCCATCGGATTGGATAATATTCTGGAAATTCTGCAGGATGAGTTAAAGACAGCTGGAGGACTGAAGCAGGGATGGGAGCACTGGAGGACTGTAGCAGGGATGGGAGCAAGTGCTCCAATGTACAGCTTTTCCTTCCTACGACATACAACCTGTGACCGGCCATGAGGGGCCATCAGAGAGACAATACTGGCCCACTACACAGAACAGAAGGGTAGTGAGAGATGTAGACATTGGTACGCCAGGTGCTTTACAGGAAACCTCTGTGCAAAAAGGGAGGGAGCGCCCACCAGACACAATCGGTCACAAGCTCACTCGAGGCTTTGATTATTTATAGACACTTACTTATTTCAACAAAAAGTAGATTTAGGCAAGTAGGTGGCAGCCCATTGTTACTCGTTGCTTTCAAAAGTTGCTCTATTTACTATGAAAGACCACCTTCTTATTGAAAACATTTAATCCCTCCCTGGACCCACTTAGCAAGTGAATGGACGTCAGCCTGACCCATCCCACCCTCCCAGTGCTGGCAAAGATTAGTGATTCGTCCACTCCAAGAGTTCTTCCTTAGGGGATCTTTTCCTTTGGAGAACTGTAGCAAGATGTGCCTGTGCTTCCTCATATTTCCTAAGCTGTTAGTAATATTAATGTGTGTGTGTCTGCGTGTGTATATATGTGTGAAAACAGCTCAGTATCCAACAGAAGATCATTTAAGTCACATAAATTACATCTCCACACTGGTAGAATCCGATTTATAAGGCAAATTTAGAAAGAATTCATTTTGTGTAGATTTCTTTTAAAGTTTATCTATACAGCAGAAGGCACGGAAAAGCTTGAAGATTGTAGTAATAAACTTTTGTGGCGAAATACTTCAAATGCAAACAAATAAATCATAACTAACTTTCATAATAATTTTTTTTTCTTTAAAAGCTGGGCTCCTCATCAAAACCAGACCGGACAATCAAAGTCTCCGCAGATAAATGGATCAACGTCCTTCATTTTTACAAAGGATTATTACTAGGTCAAACCTGTTCAATCCAAACCAGCACACACACACACACCCCCACTTGTTTCAGGACCTAACAGTTGGGTGCGCAGAGAGGCAGCCAATCCGCTCTGTTGCTATTTCAGAGAGCAGCTTACTCGGCAGCAACCATTACAAAGTAGACAAAACTTTCAGGCAGAGCCAGGAAGGAAAGCAAATCAAACCAAACCCTACCTTGGGTTTTCTTCTCCTCTCTTCAGGGTCTGTCCACGGCAAACAGCTGCATCTCCAGACGAAGGGCCCAAGAGAACCCAAGCTGACAGACGACAACCCCTGCTCTCTGAAGCCTGCCCAGCTCCCTGCCTTTTATGCTGTGTCTTGGGCTGTGCTTGCTTAATTCATTCCTGATTCTACTCAAGAAGCCCAGCCTCTCAAGGCTGGCGTGAGAGGAATTGCTGATGATACTTTTGACCATAGGTGCAAATGAGCCGTGATCCACACACCAACTAACATGTAGATTCATGTACAAGTCAAAAGTTTCAAAGATTTCATATATATTTAAAGATGAAGATGCCCCAGGATTTAAAAACCCTTAAATATTTTAGCTGTGATCTTGGAAACCCCACCCGGAGAACAACCCTCTACTTGAGCTGAGCTTCCTTTACAGCTATTTACCCAGGTCTTTACGGAGGGCAGCTGAATGGTTGCCATGACAACTTGGTAAACAGGCCTGAAGAACCACGCAGGGGTTTACTGGATTGTTTTGTTTGGAGAGAAGAATAGTTGCTTTAATGGTTCCTTTTACCAAAATCTTCTCAAAAGGTAAGGCTGCCTTTTTATAGACCTTTTGTATGAGACATTCTCTAAGCACAAGGAAAACCCTAGAAATGTGACAACGCCAGCCAGGAATAGTGGAGGGTCAGGAAAACAGAAAAGAACCCCTGAAGGTTGGGTACTGATGTGGGTGTATGGTCTCCAGTTAAGTACACAGAAGAAATGCAACAGCCTCAGAAGCTCTCATTTACCTATGTTAGTTAAAACAATAGACAGCCTGCATAGTTCTAGAAAACTCACACGTTTTCATTCTTCACTCTTTGGCCAGGTAATCACAGGATAATCTTTAAAAAAATATATCTTTCTTTCTGTCTGTCTGTCTGTCTGTCTGTCTGTCTGTCTTCCTTCCTCCCTTTCTTTCTTCCTTCCTTTCTCTTTTTCTTTTTTTGAAACAGGGTCTCTCTATGTAGCCCTAGCTGTCCTAGAACTCACTCTGTAGACCAGGCTGGCCTCAAAACTCAAGAGATCAGCCTGCCTCTGCCTCTGTAGTGCACCACCACCACTCGGCAAAAAGATGTTTTTGTGTAAGATACTCATTACAATTTGAGCCAAGTGTCTACATTTAGCACTTTGATCCATTAATGATACCATGAAAGCCAGAGTCCCCTTTTAGGGTTCTAAGTCTCAACAATTAAAGAATTCAAGAATGGACTCCAATGGAATCTGGAAGACAATTTCATTAGCAGTTAAAGGAAGAACCTGAAGCAAAGGAGCTACAAACCTAGCTGCCTGAGGAAAGAGGGGTTGGGTGAGTTAAGCTAGCCTGGCAGTCATCCACATGGTGACAGAGCAGCCACAGGGTAGGGGGGGGGG
>CM052716.1:12625822-12694966 GCA_028551405.1 Uromys caudimaculatus
CCTCTACTACCCTCTTAACTCCCCTTCCCATGCCCTAAATAAACTCTATTCTATACTATACCTTCATGTGTGGCTGGTTCCTCAGGGGGAAGGGATGCCTGGGCTCGGGCCTACTGAGGCACACCCTTCCCCCACACCTACCTCCCCATAACCCCATATAACATATATCTCTCTATATATTTTTATAAACACAACACATGGTGGTTCACAACCATCTGTAATAAGATCAAACACCCTTTTCTGATGTGCAGGCATTAACACTGTATATATAATAAATAAATAAATCTTACAAAAAAAAAAAAAAAAAAAAAGCAGCAGCAGCAGCAGCAGCAGCAGCTAGGCTTGGTCACATATATGCCTGTAACCCCAGGGTTTGGAGCACAGTTGAGGGGTGGGAGTGGGGGTTGTCCAGGGACAGAACAGGAAGATCTCTTGGTCTCTATGGAAGCTGGCTGACCAGGTTTAGTAAGAGGCTGTTTTAAAAGAAACAAACAAACAACAACAACAAAACCAAGATGGAGTGATACAGCAGGGTCTCCCACAAGGGAGTGCACACCACACAAACCAGTGACTACACAACACACACACACACACACACACACACACACACACACACACGCGCGCTCACACAAACACACAGAAAGAGATAACTAGTCCTAGAAGACAGATTATGTTTTGTAAGGTTTTTCTTGTTTGTTTGAGAAGGGTCTCACTATTCTATAGCCCTTGGTTGTCCTTGAACTCACAGAAATCTGCCTACCTCTGTTCCTAGTGCTAGGATTAAATAAAGGTGTGTGGTTGTTTCATAATTACTGCAAACATAATCTATGTGTCTGATCCAATGTCCCTAACTTGCAGTCCTCTAAGCCCAAACAGCCCCCCACAGTAGCCTGCTGCGAGTGATCCCCTCCCCCAGCCTTTTCTACTGTCTTCACAAAGGACAGAGCACATCACCCCACTCCGCTCATGAGACCTTGGGTTTAATCCTCAGTACCAAGAAAGCAAAATAAAACCACTTCGGGTCATCCAAGAAACAAAGTCCTTTGATCCAAACCCTGGGAATGAGTGGAAGGGTATGCATTTGAGGTAGAGGGATATCTATTACTTTATGCCCTCTGTAAAGCAATGACAGAGAAGCGGCGAGCAAGCAAGTCTGAGGGGAATAGCTGGCACCCTTGCCAGTTTTTGTTCTATCTGCAGTGACAGAAAAATTCTGCACTTCATACTTAAGGAAGCTTAGATTCATTAAAAGAAGATCCTATCCTGGAGAGATGGCTCAGCAGTTAAGAGCACTGACTGCTCTTGCAGAGGTCCTGAGTTCAATTCCCAGAAACCACATGGTGGCTTATCTCTAAGGGGATCTGATGCTCTCCTCTAGTGTATATGAAGATAGCAACAGTGTACTCACATACATAAAAATAAATAAATCTCTAAAAGAAGATCCTAGACAACATTTGGACTGAACAAGTGAGGTGTAATTCCAGAAAGCGCAATTCAAATATTAATCTCCAATGTTGAATCTTTCTGCTTTACCCTTGCTGTGGGCAGATCTGCCACCCACCCACATCCCCCAGCCATGGAAGGTTCCAGAATATCCATCCCATGCAGAAATCTCAGTATTTGAGTAGGAACTACCAACCCACACGTGGAGAAGGGTTTGTCAAACAGCCCTGGTGTGACTGGAAAGTGGGGGTATCAAAGCTGAGGAGGGGCCCCTTGATAGACAGCGGAGGTAAATTAACATGCTGGTACGTCAAGACTCATCCATATTACATGTGTCATTTCAACTTTGACTTATTGGCATATCCCAAGGTGACTTCCAATTATAGAAATGAAAGATGATCACAGGAACATAATGCCAAAATTAAATTGTAACTGGGGCAGCACTTGGATTTTTAGCTTTGGTGACAGTGAACACCATATACCATGGCACTTCAGGGATGTATCTTTCTTGTACCCTGGGTAATGCAGAAGGACACAAAAGAAGAGACAAGCTTGCAGAGTGGGGCTTGGGCACTATCGCTGTCTATGAACCTAAAAATCTTCCATTGCTGGAAAAGAAAAACAACAGATGAGAATGAAACCTGGGGAGCTGCTCAGTGGTAAGAGAGCTGGCTGCACAGCCCTGTACCTGCTGAGGATCCCTAGCCTAGGTAAACCTGTGTCTGCTGTAAGCCCAGAACTGGAGCTGGGGGTGTGGAATGGGAGCCAGAAGGACCTCTGTGCTCCTTGGCGACCAGCCTCATAGGATAATTAGCAATCTCCAGGTTCAATGAGAGAGAGACCTTGTCTCAAGAAGATACCCTCCTGCCGGGCAGTGGTGGCGCACGCCTTTAATCCCAGCACTTGGGAGGCAGAGGCAGGCGGATTTCTGAGTTCGAGGCCAGCCTGGTCTACAGAGTGAGTTCCAGGACAGCCAGGGCTACACAGAGAAACCCTGTCTCGAAAAACCAAAAAAAAAAAAAAAAAAAAAAAAAAAAGAAGATACCCTCCTCAGGTACACATACACGCCACAGACACACACAAATAAGGCACATATAAAGGATAGGTGTGACAGTGCATACCTTTAATCCTAGGACTTGGGAGGCAGAGACAAATGGATGATTGTAAGCACAAAGCCAGTGTAGTCTACACAGTAAGACTCCCAAAGCAATATATAAACAAAAAGCCAAACACACACCAAAAATAAGGAGACAAAAGTAAGTAATAAAAGATTTCTAAAAATCAGCAGAAGAACTTACTATATCATTATCAGAACATTTAAAAGAAACCACAAAAAGAAAAATAAAACACTCTAAAACTATGGGTGCTGGTATGCACCCTTAATCTCAGCACTTGGGAGGCACAGGCAGGCAGATCTCTGAGTTTACATCCTGGTCTACAGGGCAAGTTCTAAGACAGTCAGTACTACACAGAGAAACTCTGTCTTGAAAAAGGAAGGAAGGAAGGAAGGAAGGAAGGAAGGAAGGAAGGAAGGAAGGAAGGAAGGAAAGAAGGGAGAAAGACAGACAGATGGATAGCCCCTCTAGATTACAACACAACAAAAACAAAAGATCAGAAAGCCACAAAAGAAAGGCAAGTGGCACCAGGTCCTACTACAGTATGTGTCCAGGGTTCAGTGTGCTAGTTCATGAAATCCATGCCCATTCTAACTGGCAACAAACACTGTTGCCTGCATAGTGTTCTTGCTCTGTGTGCCTTCAGGGGCGGTCCAGGATATGTCTAAATGAAGAACTTTGTGTAAGAATCTGAAAGTAGCATCATTGGGATTGCAGAGATGGCTCACTGGCTGAGAGCACTTGCTGAGTAATAACAGGGACCAGGGTCTGGCTCACAAATGCCTATAACTCTACATTCCTGGGATCCAGTGTTCTCTTCTGGCTTCCACACTTACACAGTCATGCATAGCCATGTGAGTGCACATATTCGCACATATACATTCACAACATACAGAGACCACAGTCTAAAAAAACCTGCATCTTCAATTTCTATGGTTGTTACCAAAGCTATGGAGCAACTATTCAAGTTACTTATTCAATTTCGGGGGGGGGGGGGGAGAGAAAGAGGGAGAGGGAGAGAGAGGGAGGGACCGAGAGAGCGCGAGAGAGACAGAAAGAGAGAGATCATTAATAAGAGGGAGAACCCCCTCCCCCTCCCCTGGGTGCTTTAGCATTCCAAGGACTGGCACCTTTCCAAGGCCTTAAAGATATCATCTCCATGTGTGCCTTGACGCTCTGGGGCAAATGGCAGGTGCTTCAAGACCTTTGACCTTCAAAGTCCTCTGTGGCCTATCTGACCATCTCTCCCTCTTTGGTTTCTCCTCTTGCCAAATAGTCTACATTGTAGCATAGGACGACAGCCCGCTAGATATATCTTGATCTCTCCCTGCTGGGGCCTGGCCTTCAGTTTACTCCACACCCACTGGCCGTCTCTCCCTCACTCTTCCCTAAGACCAGTCTTCCTATACTGTTTCTAATGTCATTCTCTCTAAAACCCCAGCCTTGAGAAATGAGATCTAAGTCCTGGCCTTTGGTGAGAAGACACGCTTTTGAAAACTGTATTATATTCTTAAAACTCGAGTAGAAATGTTCTGGAATCCATGTTTCTCTCCTCAAACCTAGGCCCTCACCATACCAAACCTATCGTAGCCAGGTGTGGGGCAAGAGGCAGACTTGCCTGCTGCTCTGGGCAGTGGCCCTGGCTTCACCTTAGCTCCCTAGAACTGCAGACAAGTTCTCACAGAAGGAAGGCCTCCCTAACACTCATCAGTCTGCCCCCTTCTTGAATTCCTTCAGAATATCCTCAGGGGTTTCTGTGGAATGTTAATGAGAGACTTTTCTGATGAGATCTCCCTTGCTAAAATACCAGGCTTCCAGAGATCACAGGCCAGGGATGCCCTGGGGGAGAGATGCAGATGAGGCCTAGCAGGTTTGCAGTCAATCCAGAAGTCTCCCATGCGCTTAAGGCAGTTTGGGGCCAGCTACTGCTACACCCTACTATACCCCAAGAGGAGGCTGAAGGACCACATCACCATCTAAATACAACCCAAGGGAGATGCCTGCCTTCTGGGAACTAGGAAGGTCTAAAATGGCTATCAAGCCCAGAGCAGGTTGCAGACCACCTTCTGCTAAGAGTAAATTTTCTTAGCTTCATTGCAATTTGGCAGCAGAAAGATTCTCCCCCAACTCTCTATATACAGTGGTGAGGGGCAGAGAGGGAGAGAGAGAACCAACAGCAATACCATACAAAAAACAAAATCCACAGAGAATCCCAGATTCTTCCGACTTGACCACCTATCCTGGGGTGGCAGGAAGGAAGGCTGTTGGTCTCCACACACCTGGCCAGTCTGTGACCCTTGCATGTGGTCCTTAATGCACAGAAGCATCTCCTTCAGTTCTCACCTACAGTCTCTCTAGCTGACAGGCTGTGTGGCTACTGTGGCCCTTTTGGTCACAGAACCTGTAAAAGACTAATTCTAGACTCTGTCCAGAGTAAACAACGTCCCCATCCGGAATGACACACAAACACCTTCAAGTCACACCTCCAAGCTCCCATGGTAAACTGGAAAGGGTGTGGGTGCATCTCATCCTTCCCTGGGGCTGGAGACAGTCCCCAGTCCCAAGAGAGGGAAGGCCAGACTCCTTCTGGATTTATCTTTGGACTAAAATATTTGTGAGAAATTCCAAGCATTTCCTAGTATACAATGAGCAGGACCAAAACCACATCTTGATGGAGCTGAATGAACGCTAATCAGGTCAGCGCCTGAAACCTCCATGTTCTAATCAGGTCAGCGCCTGGAACCTCCATGTTCTAATCAGGTCTCCGCCTGGAACCTCCATGTTCTAATCAGGTCTCCGCCTGGAATCTCCATGTTCTAATTAGCATTCTTCACACTCATAAACCACACCTACATTTTAGATCACAGATGAGTTGGCTCTTGTGTCAGGGACTTCATATTACAATGTCTTTAAAATGGTATCAAGATATTTTTTACAACCCATCCCTTGGCATGTTGCTAATTAGTATCTGAAAAATCTGGCGACACAGAGCGGAGAGCCGAGGGAACACAGAGTTGAGTTGGGTCACTTTGTAAATATAAAACTCAAAGTAATTGGATATAATCAAATCTCAGCATGAAAAAATAATAAAGAAGAAGCCATTTCTTCAATTCTGGCTGTGGGCAGGCTTCAAGATTCTACAGTCTGAAGGAAAACTGAACTTTATGCCATCTAAGACTAGAAATCACCAAGGATGGAATTTCTCAAGAAGAAATTTCTGTTGTTAGAAAGGGCAGCACTGAGGCACATTCCCACTTCACTGAATTTGAGATGTCAATATGGACAGAGCTGCCCAGGGACATCTCATGGCAGGAAGGAAATGGATCGATGGTACACCATAAATCTAATGGGCACCCATGCCCCCAAGACTCCCAACTGAGAAAGCGCTGACAGCACCAAAGGATGAGATGTGGCACTATTAGCCCCCCAATACACCGAAGGGAAACACTGCCAGGTTAGGCCGGAGCACACAAGAACACATCTGTGGCCATATATGGGATCAGCACAATGTTAAATCGGGGCCAAAGTCAAACACCAAGGGGAACACAGTCACGGCGGCTGCACAGCTGCGAGAATAAAGCCCACGTTCTAGGGGACAGAGGTCAGCTCAGAGTTTTCATCTTCATCTTCTATCCCGTCACATCTCAGAGTTCTTGAAATGACTACCTTGGGGGGAGGGGTCTCTTAAGAAGAGTTCCTAAGAGGCTTGTTTGCCAAACAAAAATGAACTCGTTAACCGCTGTGTGGGCTTGGGGTGCAGCGCATTTGTTCCAGTGACTGGCATGCATGGGGCCCTGGGTTCTGCCCCTCGCACTGCAGCAAACTGATGTGATACATTTATCTGCAATCCCAGCCTTCAGGAGGAGGAGGCAGGAGGATTAGAAGGTCAGCCTCTGCTACATAGTGAGTTCAAGGCCAGCTTTAGCTACATAATGAGTTGAAGGGCAGTTGCAACACATGAGACACTGTCTCAGAAAAAAACAAAGCAAAAAACCCAAAACCACACACACACACACACACACACACACACACTGACACCCACACCCACATACACACAGGTACACACACACACACACACACACACACACACACACACACCCTTACCCTTGTGGCAAGCTCTCCATTCAGCTCTGAATGCAGTAACTACTTCTACTTAATACCCCATTTCTCTTGTTAAAGTGGCTTCTGCTTTTTAAGCTGCTCCTAAGTAAATTGTGACACTTAAAAAATGTACCTTTAAGCTATCTTGTAATTAAAGTACTTAAAATAGGCCTAGAGAGAGAGTTCGGTGGTTAAGAGCAATTGTTGGACCATGGTATCCATTCCCAGCACCCTTCTGGCAGCTCACAACCATATAGAACTCCAGTTCCAAGGGATCCGAAGCCCTCTTCTGACCTCCGAGAGCACCAGGCACTCACGTGGTGTACAGACATACACGTGGGCAAAACATCCATACACATAAAATAAAATAAATAGAATTTAAAATATAAAGTACTTAAACACATTGTTACTTAGTTTTTAACCTTCTCACAGCACTTAACAATAAAGCAACAAAAACCTAACGAGCTACAACAGAAGAACGTACTAAATGGTTTTTTCTTCTCTGCATTTTTGGAGCTGGATCCAAGCACTTTAAACAAAAAAGCAAAACAACAACAAAAACTGTTGGCTTTCGAATGTCTCCTTTGCCAGTAGGGTTTCCTAAGTGCTAATGGCATCGCCCCAGAGCCGACTCATGGCACAGAGGATGAAGGGTTACCCACTTACCGTGAGGCTGCAAGAATGCCATGTCCATTTACAGCCATCTACAACGAAAGGACTTTGGAGAAACCAAACCCATGGGAGGAGAGCCCAGGCTGGCCCTTCAGAAGCCTTACCTTTTGTGTGTTTGGCTTGATGCATCTGACAAAGAAGGGATTAGAGGAGCTTAGTGTGGCCATTAAGGAATGCAGAGAGTCCTGTCAGGAGGAAGAGGACAGGTGGGCTCAGTCAGAACAAAATAAAAAATAATACAAATTAGAGGAATAAGAGTTTTTCATTTTAAATGATCTCACTTAAATATTTAGAGTGTAGAGCTTGACACACATGGTGCCAACTCAAGTCATCCCTGTGTGGGGCCCAGCGGATATCTCTACCTCCCCAGATATCGGTTCCCTCATCTACACAATGGAGAGAGTGGCATGAAGTCACAGGGCGCTGTGGAAGTGGGCCCGACAATGGATGCAGAGCGGTTTGCCCAGTCACTGGCACAGAATAGACAAGTAGCCGCTGGGAGCTGGTGCCACCACACCTGCCCTGTGTGAAGGCTGCCCTTCATGCCTGGGGACTGGCCTCCTCCTCAGGACTCCGGCTATGCTGATGTGTGACTCCCTCTCCTCAATCGCCAGCAGCACAACCCTCCACCTCCTCACCATCTGCTGACGGACAGGGTGCCATGGCCCCTTCAGCCAGGATTTTTGCTTACGGGTAAATAGACGATTAAAGGAGGAGGCAGAGGTCTTCATAGGCTGTACTCCATGTGACAGAGAAAGCTTACACACTCACAGTGCTGCTGTGCTGCATTTCACTCAGACCTGGGTAACTGGAATCACTGTTCTCTGGGTAAAAATGGTCCCAGGTATGACAGTTATGAGATATACAATGTATCCCCAGGTTATAGTTATGATATATGTAGTTTCTATATATATTCCCAGGTATAATACTCATTATATATATATATATATATATATATATATATATATATATATATGTGTGTGTGTGTGTGTGTGTGTATGTATGTATGTATCATAACGTATCTTTTCTCATATATATATAATTGATATATATAGGAATTATGTATATAAAAAAGATCAATGTTCAGTCATGGTAAGAAATATACCCTATTTTCACATGAAATTTTAAATATAATAATAATGATTTGGGAATGTAAAATAAGCCTTCTAAGACCAACTATTTCAATAGTTTAGCATTAAGTAGCTTTCCATTATTTATTTAAAAGACATTTTTATGCATCACACAAAAATACATATCTTGATATATTTATATTATATATACAAATATATACACTTAAAATATTTCAGTGTTCTATAAATTCTCCTATACATATAGTCTATACATGTCTCTCTTTTATAGATATAAGTATCCCAGGTTCTTTTTGGGGTAAAGTATCAAGACAATAACCTACTGAGTATATTGTTGTCAATATTAATGTCCATACACATGAGCATTGGCAAGCCTACACAGTCCTTCCCATCCTGTCTCTCAAAATAAGATTTGAAGTAACAAAGTATTTCTACTTTAATCACCTTGATAAGTATGAAGCCGTTATACCACTAGAGGGAGAGAATAGCAAAAATTATTTTGCTAATTGAATTTATAAAATCTCAAAGAACATCTAAATATTCACGTGTGTACCTTTGTTTTAAGTGTTGGAAATTGAGCAAAGGTCCTTAAGTGTGATTAAAAAAAAAAAAAAAAAGAGCAAGTCCTCTAATATGTCCTCAACCCCAGAGCTGTGAACCTGCGAAGCTCTGCCTGCCTTAAAAGGAGTTGTAACAGAAACAAGGTTCAGTCTCTCATCCACCTCAGGGACACCTGACTCCTGCCTCAGGTTTGTTAGATCCCAAGAATGAGATTCCTGCAAGCCACTGGCGCAGACTGACCTTGAACTGCGAGCTGACAGTAGGCCGCCGGTGTTTGCTTCCACATTTCAAGGTGTTCTGGTTGTTGCGGCTGGAGACGTGTTCAAAGAGGTCATAGATGAAGTCAAATCTGTGTGAAGGAAGCACAGGGCGGTGAGGTGTGCACACGTGATCGTCAGGTACTTGGTCGCTGTAATTACAGTGTATTTCTACAATGATAATTAAAATAATACACTGGGGCCAGAAGAGCTGCAAGAGCAGACAAAGATTCAGCTGGGCCTGGCAGTGGTGGCCAGCCTGGTCTACAGAGCTTGTTCTAGGATAGCCTGGGACAGACAGAAACCCTATCTTGAAAAAAATAATTAAAAACAAACAAACAAAAAGAGAATCAGCCAACCAGTGTTTTGCAGTTTGAGACAGTCCTTAGAGCACCAGTCTACCCAGAAGAGAAGAAATGGAAAGACCCCTGGGAAGGGGTCTCACTGAGGAATAGGCTGGCGATCCACCTGAGATCCTGTAGCCTTCCTTCACTTCCTCTTCTGCAGTTTAGTACAGTGGCTTCTTGGGGTGGAGGGGAACGGGTTCCAGGACCTTTCATGAAAGCCAGTGAGTGCCCCAAACGCTCAGGTCCCTTGTGTATAATAATTCACTGTGTGCATGGGACCTACGCGTTTCCCCACACACCTTAATCATGTCTAGCTTATTTACAGTAACAATACAGTGGACGGACGGTCTCCTTAAATAGGTATTAAGTGTTGCTGTTTAGGGCGGTGGTCCTCAGCCTTCCTAATGCTGTGACCTCTGAACACAGATGCTCATGTTGTGGTGACCCCCAACCACAAAATTATTTTTGTTGCTACTTCAAAACTGTAACGTTGCTACTGTTACGAACTATAATGTAAATATCTGTGTTTTCTGCCGGTCTTAGGAGACCCCCGTGAAACAGCCACTCAACCCCCAAAGGGGTTACTCCCCAGAGTTTGAGAACCACTGCTTTAGGAATAACAGCAAGACAAAAGTCTGTACACGTTCAGCACAGCCACATGTTTGGTTTCTGTTTTATTTTTAACACAGATTTTCAATCAATAGAGAAATAAACAGATGCAGAGCTGGTGTGTTACATCCACTGTGCACTGTGGTGAAGGTTCCGTCTGACACGTGTCGGGACAGTGCTAGTAGGAACATCTAAGTGGACACAGGTTCAAATCCTGACTCTACTACTAAGTAGCTGTATCATAAATACGAGATGCCCCATCTCTCTATAAGCCTCAGGTGGCCCATCTAGAAAAATTGGAGGGACTGTAGAATTTGTTCTCTGGTTCCAGAGCAAGAATAAAATGAAGATGTGGCACAAGGCTAGAGCACCGTGCCTGCATCGTAGCCAGTAGATTGCAGCTCGATCACGGCAGCTAGTGAATTTATTAAGCCATCACCACTGTTGATAAAGTAAAAGGCTTCCCGATAACTTATCTCCTTCCTGGCACTGTGGACATTACTGGCTATCACGCCAGGCATGCTGATGGTGTCCCCGCCACAGGGAGGGGCAGAAGGGCCATCCATCCACCAACTATATCCTCAAGGTGGAGATGGCAGGATTCCACCCTGTGCCTCAGAGACTTTTGCACGTTTGCCTTGGGCTGCTCTGCACCCCACAGATTTAACTCTTAGAGAACAGCTTGCATTCCATTAAAAGGTCAAAGCTGTCAAAGGTGAAAGGGAATAGGCTCCCCCATTTGCAAAGGGGAACCCCAGGCTGCTGCAGCAACTTCACCCCTTCAACACTTGGACAGAGACAGCTTGTGATCTTTGTGAGCAGTTCTTCATTCCACTGCGTTGTCCCACAACAAAAGGCCGGCACCAAACAGCCCCAGGCAGCTTGTATTTAAATGTATCCTTTCAATGCTAACAGCTAACAGCCTTGTCAGGTAACACGCTGTGGCATTTTCCAGCATCCTGTATTTCCTGCCTGTCTGAAAACTCATCTACAAATAGAAGCAGCTGAGAATAGTTTAAGCAGTGCATTTTCACAAGTGAGAACAGAAGTGTAAAAGATCAAGCGACTTCGGATTCTGAGCTCAGCCTGGCTCCTTTCACCCCATTCATGGCTAAATGACAGGGTGACCACCTGGTATTTATGCTCCAAGAAATAGCACAGCTTCTGAACAATTGTCTACTTCCTTCCTTAGACATTAAAAGTTATTTCTGTATATATTCATGCTCTATCCCCCAAAGGGTTGAAAAGCCTACAAGGGAGGGCTTTGTCTCAAATCCTGTCTCTTTTACCAAGTCGCTGGACAATAGGAAACTTCCTGCCTTAGTAGATACAAATAGCTAAAATAATCATTAACTTTTCTGTTTTCCTTAACTCTTGATTCCATCATGTGAACTTACAGTTCTGGAATGAATGCATAACTGACTAATACATTCATAATTCTGGTTGCATTAACACTTGCTTAATTGTCTTGACATCTCACAGCAGTGAGAAACAGGATCCTATAAAAACCAGACCTGAAATTGAAACAGTTCAATGACCTTAGTGAGCAAGCAGGCTGGACTGGTCAAGACCAGGTTCCTGAGCCAAACATACTTGATATGTAAGCTTAGCCTCTGGCCACCATCGTGATTTTCCCTCAGCAAATCACTGAACTGCTCCCTGCCTAGGTCTCTTCACCAGTCTAACAGAATAGATGAAGAGTATCCAAAGCATGGGTTTCTTGTTTCTACCTCATTATGGGTACTCGGGGCTTCCATGTTATATTCCTTGAGTCACTGGAGAAGAAGCTAAGTCAAGTGCTTCTACAATAGCAGTCTGTTCTCTAGTCACAGATTATGGACATTTGCAGAAATGGTAATGTGCTTGTTAATGACTTCATGTAATGAAATCACATACCTGCTTTCCCTGAGCAGGTTGAGAAGGTCATCTCTGAACGTGTCTCGGTTCTTTTCCAAGATGCCTCGGACATCATACTGCACCTAATTTAAAAATGAAAAAGAAAAAATGTCACACTCTTAATAAATTACTTTCAAGTTATCATCTACTAGGTTTTGTGAGGAACAAGTAAGCAGATATCAATAAATACCCGTTGTTGCATCCATCTATCTGTCTATCTATCATTCATGTATGTATGTATGTATGTATGTATGTATGTATGTATGTGTGTGTGTATCTATCTATCTATCTATCTATCTATCTATCTATCTATCTATCTATCTATCTATCTATCTATGTTGGTCTCATGCAGACAGGCTGACCTCACACTACCTCTATAGGCAAGAATGACCTTGAACTGCTGACTGTGGATGAAACTCCCAGAAAGAAGACACTGTACCTGCTTGGCCTTTCTACACAGGTTAAGTGGAACTTGAATGACTGAAGAGTTTGCAGTGTTGTAGGTAGGGGGCCCAATGACTAATTGTCCTGGGCTATCTTGTCCTCTTGAACAGCCATTATCCTCCTCTTGTGTAACCTAATGTCCTATCCCATGAAACCTTTCAGGATGAGTGAATGTAACAGACCACGAGCTTCCACCAAGGGGAAAGCTTAAGAATGTTCTCCAAGGCCTGCAGCAGAGGCTTTCTGCTTTCTTTGCTCGACCTACCTACCTGGCGCTTCCATCCGTGAATCTGAAGAGTGTCTGTCTCTAGGATTTTCTCGGTTTTGGTACTATAAAACTTCATGAAACTGTTCCTACACTGGGACGCTGCGTCTGGGGTTCCGGGGTATGGTCATTCATATTTGACTTCAAAACAAAGCCTCCTCTTTCCCCATCGAGATGAGAGCTGTATTTTGTCATTTCTGTGACCTTTACCCTCGGATCTTCCTGCTTCCACTGCCCTGGAGTCACAGGTATACATCACCGTGCCTGGTGATGTGGTATTTGGTATCAAACCTCGGGTTTTTCTGTATTTCTAGTAAGTGCACTGGCAACTAAGCCCCTCCCCAACCCTCAATGATATCTTAAGAAGAGATTACCTCTCCTGCGTAGTGTTTCACTCCAAAATTGTTGACTGCAACTCGGGGTTTCACATAAAAGTGGTTATTCTAATATAAAAAACAAAAACACAAAAGCCTCATGTTACTCTTTGATTTTTCTCTGACTTCTAGAAAAATCCACATTTAACATAAAGCAACCCCTGCAAAGCTAGGCATGGATCATCAGAATTCTGGCATATGGCAAGGATGGTCTCCCAACCATTGCTCTCAACTCCTTCACAACAATGGGTTAAACAGTTCAGTTCCCCACTTAGGGAATCAACTGCGCATATTTATTCTGTGCAGCTGCCCCAAAGTGAACTGTTGTCAATATAGGTCTAGTAAGGAGGGGGAGGACTCCAGCTTAAGAGACGGAGAACATTAATGTGGGAGGCGTAGAGAGGGCTCAGTATCTTAACGCTCTCATCTGCTGCTCAGGCAAAAACCAAGGGCTGGCGGGGTTTGACATACAGCATGCTGATTGTGTAACTTCTCCAACAAAGTGCTGTCTGTGGCTTGAGGAAAATGGCTCTCTTCATTGATCAAGGCGAGGAGGCCAAGTTTCTACAGGAGGAAAGACAACGGTAGGAGGAATTAAGTGTGGGGATGTCTTGTCTTCAGAGCTCCAACCCACTCCATCTCCTAGCAGGTCAGTACTTAAAAAAGAAACTTCATTGCTGTCTCAGGGCCATAGAAGATTCAGAATGGGACAGCACAAAGAAAAGAACAAAATTCTATATAGGCCTTTTCAAAAATAGGACCCGCTGAAACGGTATGGACAAACCTTTACAAGTGGCCAGTCTACCAGTCTACAGAGTTTTGCTGGCACTTAAGACCTAAGAGAGAGGCCAGTTCACACACACACTGCTGATTCTAAAATACTGAGCTCAATGAGACAATAGGCTGGAAGCAGCCAAGCGGTCACATTCAACCTCACAGTGCACTGGCACTCGCGTTTCCAAACGGCCCATTGTTTCTCCACGTTCTCATCTCTGATGTGCATGTTTGCACAAGTTATTTTGTTCCCATAAACATGAACCAGCCAGCTGGACTCCCTGGGGACTGCAAGCGTTCATTCTTCCGTTTACCCCTTACCTTCTCGATCAAGTCTAGGCATTCTCCATTGTCTATCCAGTCAATATCTTCCCACACCAGTCCTTCTCTGCGGGAAGAAGAACAGGCCACGTGAAATGAAGATACAGCTTCACACGAATGTGCTTACTGATTTTAAAAAAAAAATTTTTTTTTTTTTTGGAGTGGACTCGTTTGCTTACCTGCTATATTCTAGTTGTTCTAACGAAAAAATGTGTTTGTTGAAGTATTCCTGAAGCTTCTCATTTGCATAGTTGATATTGAACTGCTCAAAGTGGTTAACCTAAGGGCAGGATACAGGGAGTGAGTTCTCCAGGGTCCCTAAGAGTACATAGAACAACGACCAAGGGGCAGGAGAGAAGAGAAATGTGCAGGAAAACCATCCATGGCTGCTCAAGAAACCTGTGGAAGAGCAGCGTCTACACAGAAGGCGCCCATCGAGCTCTCTGCATGCGTACCTCGAAGTTTTCAAATCCGAAGATGTCAAGGATGCCGATGGATTTGAAGTCGTCTTTGCCTTTGATCCGGCTGTTGATCTTCTTGATTACCCACTCAAAGCAGCGCCCATAAAGTGCCATGGCCAGCGAGTCTCTGCTATCTACTGCCTGGGGGGGGGGGGGGGAGGAAGACCATGGCAGAAGGCATAAGCAGCCCATCCCACCCCACTGTGGGAAGGTCTCAGTTCCCATGGCTAAGTGAATCAATGTCTTCCAGGAAAAAAAAAAGGTCAGACCCACTTAATGACTTAATGACTTGACAGACCCATTCATAAAGACCTGCCTTCCAAGCTCAACTTCACATGTCCAGTTATAGAAAGGACTCCAGATCTATTATACACATGGGGATATATATGTGTGTGTGCGTGTGTGTGTGTGTGTGTGTGTATGTATGTGTATACACATGACTCCAAATCTCTATATATGGATATATATGTGTATGTTTATATATACACATACATATATGTATATATCCATTTGCATAGTTGATATTGAATGTATACATATATTTAACACATATTTAGATATATATTAAAATTAGGTTTAAAATATTGAAACATAGTTTTACAATTATTTTCTTAATTTTTTACTCATAAAGGTTCTTTTCCCTATGGGATAACATTTTCTTATTTAAGAAAGATTAGGTCACGTATGGTGGAGCATGTCTTTACATCTCAGTACAAGGGAGGCAGAGGCAAGCAGGTCTCTATGCATTCTTGGTCTACACAGAGCATCCCAGGTCAGTCAGGGCTACATAGTGAGAAAAGAAAAAAGAAGATAGATAAATGAGAAAGGGCAGGCGATACGGCTCAGAGGGGACAGCTGAGTGACACCAACTCTGCCGATCCTGGGGCCGCTCCCCAGGAACCACGTGGAGACGATCACCTCTCATAATGTCGCCTCTGCTCTCCACACGAGTGCAAGGCATACTCACAAATAAAGAATTGTGAGAACAGCCAAGAAGGGAGGTTAGACGGGCTAGTCCTGGTGAATGCACAGTCAGTACCAGAGGCAAGGAGCGGTCAGGGCCTCGCAGAGCTCAGGTGGGGAGGAGGAGTGCTCACGGCTTACTGTAACTGAGTGCTTACTCTGCAGCAGGTGCCGAGCGCTATACCAACTGCTTGGTTCATAGGTTTTTTATCCTCATAAGATTCCGATGAATTGGGTATAACTATCCTAGGCTTATGGAAGAGGGAACTGAGGCACAATGAACACATTTCCCAAGAACAGACAGTCTTAAGAGGAAGGATCAGGCCTCAGCCTGTATCAGACCTGAGCTCATTAGAGCTCCGCTTTCCTGTCACTTATAAAACAATTTCACTTATTTCGCAAACTTGGGTATCCTTTCTATTTTGCCCACAAACCAGTCATTTGAATGGGTCATTGTGATCACATATGCAAAGTAAAGGCAGGGAGAGGAAACCCCCAGGCTGTCTTTGAGACAAGCTTCAATGGCATTGAGGGCGGGAACCCATACCTGCTGAACGCTGAGAGGGGTCAGGATCTCTTCTCCCCTGAGGAACATGGATCTCTGGGTCAGCGCATCTGTGAGCTGTGTTGGGTCCAGCCCAAGTAACTCTGCAGACCTACCCAAAGCTGAAAGTGAAGAAGGAGGCACAGGTGAACCCAGAGTCCCTCAAACACACCAGATGCTGGACCTCAGCTGGGTTCAAATCCAGCCACATGTAGCCACATAGAAAGCCGAGAATAGTCTCAAATTCTTCAGGCAGAAATGATGGACACATCTCATGTAACGTAATGGTTTCTGCCTGTAGCAACTTTCTTTAATGTCCAACATCATAAAAGACAGCTAGGTCCTCTGTCTCTTTCAGAAGTTTATAGATTTTATGCCTGTGTATGTATGTGCATCTGCCTGTCTGTATGTTACCTCTGTGAGTGCGGGCGCCTTCAGGGGCTGGGTGGTTGTGATCCTCCTTCAGTGGGTTTGAGGACTCAAACCTGGGTCCTTCGCGAGAGCAGCAAGTACTCCTAACTGTTAAGCCATTTCTCAAGCCCAAACGGCTTGTATCAGCTTTTAAAGGCAGTTCAGTAAGATGCCCTGTGTCCTGTAATCTCTTAGAAGCTTTTCTGTTCTGGTCAGAGAAGGGTAGTGGCAAAGCCAGTTACCAGTGAAAACAGTCACAAACCTCCTCAGCACCTCAGGGTCGCCGGCCATCACTTTGCCCAGGCACTGAGTCCTTCTGGTTTAATACAGAAAACCACAGTTGGTCAAAATTCTGGGAATAACTGATGTTGTGGTGCCCAAATTCAACAGATATATCTACAAGACAACTCAGAGCAAGTACTTTATTGGCTGAGTCATATTCCCTCTCAGATAATAAATACATGTTTTATGTTTCTTGGGGTTTCTTTTGTTGCTGAGGTCTTGTGCTTGGTCGCCTAGCTTGGCAATGGTCTTGCTTGGTAGCCTAGGATCACGGGCAACTCACCATCTGCCTGTGTGCTGGCATTAGGCCTGTACTGCCACACCTAAACCCACTGCATAACATTTAATGCAGTAAATATGAACAAACATTGCCCATGTAAACAAAGATCTGTTCAGAGAGACAGAGAGAGAGACACACACACAGAGAGATAGAGAGACAGAGAGACAGAAAAACAGAGAGAGAGAAAGAGACACAGAAAGACAGACAGAGATGACTGCATGTTTAACTATGCACATGCATTGCCTGAGAACACCAGAAGAGGGTGCTGGTTCCTCTAGAAACGGAATACAAAACACAGGTCCCCTCCAAAAGCCACCAGTCTCTCAATTTCTAAGCCATTTCTCCCTCTTTAACCCTAAACAGAGGCTCTTTAGGTTCCTAAGACATTGACAGAAACTATATGGGAATCAAATATAATAAACATTGACCAGGAGAAACCAGGCTCCTGGAGACACTTTGACCCCAAGCACATCCAGTACCCAATTTCTGCAACAACACTTATTCCTTCTGTCAGAAAACTTCTCAAAAATTATATTATATATAAATTATATATATAATATATATTATATTATATGTCCATGTGCATATATATTTAAAGTACCTCAGCTGGCGTTTTATATAGCCATTATCCTTTAAGGTACTCTCTACTAAGAGGCAAATGGACACATAGCAGGAGGAACAGCGTCCAGCAGAGCTATGAACCCTGCCAGGTAACTCTGACAACCGCGGCAAACCCTGACAGCGGCTGACTCCATGTTTTTCCTGTATCAAGGATTTGTTGCTCATATGTCTGCTTATTTGTCCCATTTTCCTTCTTAGTAAGAACATGAACAGACACCAATCCCAGGAACTGTGCCTGACACCTGACACCACACAGATGGAGCTTCATAGGTCCTGAGCTGGACATAGGTACTTAGCATGCCTGAGGGGGTGAGACCATGGGTTCAAGCCCTGGCACCAAAGGACAGGGGAAATCTGGTGCTCTATTCTAGGTGCCAGAAAACTTTCTGTAAAAGACCAGGTGTCAATTTTCTGGGTCTAATCTCTTATAAGGAAAACACTGAAGGGGAAACAGGATTGGGGTCAGGGGTCAGGAGTGGGGGAGAGGGGAAGGGTGCCAGGTATCATCTTACCTGTTTTGAAGGAAATCTGCGCCCCTCCAGCAGTGATAAATTCTATGTTGCCGAGATGCAGTATTCCTGCCAGCAACCTCAAAACTTCCCGAACTTCCTCCTTGCTGAATTGCATGACTTCCATTGCTGTCTAAAAAAATGAAAAACCATCCATGACTAAGTTAAATTATTAGGTATAGTTCTAAGGACAAGAATAAAAAACTGGCGGATAACCACTGACTTTAACAATCCTCCATGCCCCCCCCCCCCCCAAAATCAGAAATGAAGAATGCCTTCACTACATGGCCACATGTCTGTGGGACAGACAGCCTCTTGCTTGCGTGACTAAGTAGCTCAGGGATCACTGTCCTCACAGTGTGAACAAGATGCTTCTCTCCTCCAACATTAAAGCACAACAAACATTGTTTTTTATATCTAAACCGGAAAGGCAAGGGGATATGCAGAAAAGTAAGTGCAAGAAGTATAGTTAAGAATTAATCGCCGGGCAGTGGTGGCGCATGCCTTTAATCCCAGCACTTGGGAGAAAGAGGCAGGCGGATTTCTGAGTTCAAGACCAGCCTGGTCTATGAGTGAGTTCCAGGACAGCCAGGGCTACACAGAGAAACCCTGTCTCGAAAAACCAAAAAAAAACCAAAAACAAAAACAAAAAGAATTAATCATTTCTTTTTCTCAAGACTTTTAAAACAAAGTTGAAGAAATCGGCAAAAGAATTACAAAGTACTGAGGCTGTGCAAAATTCCCTTTCCCCTTTTTTTCTGTGACTTCATAAGCTATGGTGGTCATGTATACCCATAGTCCCAGCATTTGGGAGGCTGGAGAAGGACAAGTACCACAAATTCAAGGGTAGACTGGCTTAGGTAGCAGATCATCATCTCAATAATCAAAAGAAAGTCCTGTTGTTTTTTTTTCTTAGCCATTTTTCAGTGACCATAGAAATGAACACTGAGTCACCTAGCTAGGCTCTACAGTACTAAAAGCGAGTAAGATTTTCTTTTTTTTTTTTAAAGATTTATTTATTTATTTATTTTATGTATATGAGTACACTATAGCTGTCTTCAGACACCCCAGAAGAGGGCGTCAGATCCCATTACAGATGGTTGTGAGCCACCATGTGGTTGCTGGGAATTGAACTCAGGACCTCTGGAAGAGCAGTCGGTGCTCTTAACCGCTGAGCCATCTCTCCAGCCCTGCAAGTAAGATTTTCAAATGTGTGAACAGTAGCAGAAGTTCCTATCCAGTGAGAAATGACCAACACACAGTTCATAAAGAGTTATTGGGGACTGGTGATGTGTTTATAAAAAGATAAACAGAAGGAGGGGTCATGTTCTGTGGGCTGTGGTGAGGTATGGGAGGAGGAGGTGTCTCAGCGGCCCGTGCCAAAGCATCCCTTCCCCGAGGGGCCAGCCACAGATGGTATAGTATAGAATAGAGTTTATTCAGGGCATGGGGAGGGGAGACAAGAGGGTAGTAGAGGCAGAGAAAGGCAGAGAGAAAGAGTAAAGGCCGGCCATGAGCACATGGGGGTGGGGAGAGATAAGGGGGAAGGGGCGAGGGGACAAGAAGGCAAGAGAGGAACAAGAGAGGGAGGGTGGAGGGGGCAAGCAGCCCCTTTCATAGTGGGTCAGGCCTACTTGGCTGTTGCCAGGTAACGGTGGGGTGGAGTTTAGACAGAAAGCTAACAACTGGGGAGTTGGCCCAGTGGGTGAAGCGCCTGCATACAATCCTTACATCTGGATTCCGGTCCCCAGAGCACATGAAAGCCGCAAGCAGAACAGTGAGCTGCAGCCCTAGTGTGCTGGGTAATGGGGTAGGGTAGAAAGAGAACCCCTAGCAGACTGTGAGCCAACAAGAGACCATCTCAAACAGGGTGGAAGTCGCCTGCTGGTATAAGTGGCCCTTTCAGAGAGCAGAGGGACCTTGGCTGAACCCTGACCCATGGTATGCATGAAAGGGTGAAAAAGTAAGCAGTTGGGAACTTCATACATGAAAACTAAGTACTTTGGTAGTGATGTATTAAGTAATGCCCCATTACGCTTCATTTATATTATATGAAACTATTTCATGGATGACATGAGCTTATGTTGATTGGAGGCTGCTGGAATCAAAGTGGAGTTCTTTGTGTTAAGCTGCAACTGGCTAAATAAGGTAAGAAAGGCGTAAAAGAAGGGCTCTGCTGTGTCTATGCCTGGCAAGAATTTCTGCAGAAGCGCTGGCACGCACCCCAGTAGCCTCCCTCCTCGGAAGCACTGCAAGGGTCTATCACCCAGACACTGCCTCCCTGATAGCCTTGCTATGAGTCCCTGCACAAGGGATCGCCATTTCAAAAACACCTCCATAATCTTTGCTTTGAAAACCTGCCCTTGCTTCAGTGTCCTTAGCTAGAAAGTTGACCTACCCATCTGCAGTACTGTTCAGATCAACCCCTTATCTCCCCAGAGTCTCTCCCACTTCTTCTTCGGCTTTTGTTAGTTTCTGAGGCCAGGGTCACACATGGCTCAGGCTGGCTTTGACCTCAATAAATAGGGAAGGATGGCCTTGAGTTTCTAATCCTTCTGCCTCATGGAAATTTAGGTGAGTGCCACCACACATGGTTTATGTTGTGGAATGCTGGCACTGAACTCAGGGCTCTGTGCACGCCAGGCAAAGATGCTACCAAGTGAGCAACACTCCCAACCTGTCTCCAGGTCAAAAAGTTCCAAGTTTTCTAAGATTCAAAGAGAAAAAAAAAACTTGTTTGAAAAGTAATACAATCTGATCCATGTAGCATGAATTTGCACACACACATACACACACACACACACACACACACACACACACACACACACACACAGAGAGCCACACACCAATCAAAACCCCTGTGTACATGCATTGAGGTTTATGAAGTCTAGAAATCTTAGCAGTGGTCCACAGCCAAGGAGGCTGTGTATGCGCCGGGTTCATGAAGAGAACAAACAGACTGTCATGCATCCAAGTGTCTTGCTACTTCACACACATTCGTGAGCCACCATCTTGGGGGTCCAGATGGAGGCAGTAAAGTAAATTAGTTGTTACTTCTGACTTGAAATAGCTTTCAAATCTCAGCTGAAAAATTTATGGTTCAATTTTGAAGGCTATATTAAAACTGGCTATGACACTGAGCATATATTCATTGCCTGTGGTCCATGGAAAAGCAGGTGTCTTCCCAAACAATAATCATATCATCATTAAAAAGATCATATGTTCCTTATGAAAGCATAGCATTCAGAAAATGGCCATGAACAATATAAAATTGTAGAATCGTTCCATGTAAAGTAACATCTTTGAAACATTTATTGTTTTAGTATTTTTCCTCTACTTACAATTGCCATAAGTATATGATATATAAAATAATTTTTTAATAAAGGGATTCTATATGTTTAACACCTATTACTGTCTCCTGCCCTCCTCATTTCTTATATAAGAAAGTTTTCAGTGTTTCTAAAGGTTATACTTGACCATGTGTATCACTTGCTAAAAGGGGTCTTAGCTATGTGTATAATAAATTACCTTAAATACCAATCCTAATTCTCCTAAGTTGGAGAGGAGGAAAACCTTGCTGTTTCCAAGAAGAAATATATTTCCTCCTTCTCTGTCAAAGTTGCACTTTTAAAAAAAAAGCCTTGCTTAGAATTCCTGGAATAAAACTAAATGGTTAAATAATAATAGGAAAATGTCACATTTATGATGTTAGTAAATCACCTAATTTTTTAATTAATACTTATGAAGGGCTAATACTAATAAGTAGTTGTAATTGAAGTATTAGTTGAATATTTACAGATCTACAAGGATATCCATAAAGAGAATGTGTAACTAGAACACATTAGTCAGGAACATTAGGCCAGTTTCATATATAAATTTTCCTGCCTTTTAACATGATGTCTCGTTCTGTCGTAAGACCAAATTTCAAATGCCAACACTTGTTATTTCAATGTAACTATAAAGCATAAACCCGACAAACTCCCAAACAGACTTGAGGACAACAGAATGGAAGATGTTGGGGGGAGGTGATGCCCTTGAAGGAAGAACTGGACAGCACCCAAGGTCCTCCCAGGCAGTTCACCCTGCTGGCCATGGCTCCCGGGGAGCGGGGCTGCAGCAAGGCTAAACTAGATAATTACCTATCTGTCTATAGCAACAGTATCGTTTAATGTCAAATTATTTTTCTTTCACTTCAAGAAATGAGCATAAACAGAAGAAGAAACTCCCAAGGCCAACTCTTTCCCCTGATTCTTCAAGAATAAGCATGAGTGCTGATTTCAACACATGCTTCTTCAATTGGGAGAGAGAAGGCTCTGATGTGGAAAAGTGTGAGGCCAGAACCGAATGAAGAGACAACTAAAACCACAGCTATCGCTGAGTACCCACGGGGCACTAGTGCCAGGAGTCCCAGGATATAAAATCCCACAAGCCTAATCTAGCTCTGTATTTAAAATTGTGCAGCGTTTGCATAGGACCCATGCAGTCATCCTGCATACTTTATCTATAGGCAAGGTTTTGTTTTGTATCCCAGGCTGGCCTTGAACTCACTAAGCAACCCAGGCTGGCCTCAAATCTGCGTGAGTCACCATGCCTCAGCCTCCCCAGTGCTGAGATCACAGGCATTTGTCACTGTGCCTGGTCACCCTTCAGACTTAACCACCTCTAGATCACCTATGATACCAAACACAGGGCATATGCTAAGTGAACAGCAGTTCTGACGTTGTATTGGTTTTACAGAAGCAACCTTTTTTCTCTTAAGTATTTTCTATCTGAATTTGGTTATCTATGGAGATGCGGGACTCAGATATATGGGGTGAATATGACATTTTAAAAGAATACATCATAATATCCAGCTTTTCTTTCATTGGTGCCCCACAGGTACTGAGAGGTAACTGTGGTTTAAGCTGTCTTTCCTCATTCTGTTCTGGCCTCACACTCTTCCCATTACAAAGCTGCCTTTTTTGGTTCCTAGACCCTCTCTCTCCCAGGTATATCCATAGAATGCACTTTTCAGGGGGTGCCAGAGGTAAAGCCCTGGCCGTGTGTGTGTGTGTGTGTGTGTGTGTGTGTGTGTGTGTGTGTATGTGTGTGTGTGTGTGTGTGTGTGTGTCTCCCCGGGTTTGATTCTCATAACTGAGGATAGATAGAATAGTGACAGTTAGTGTCAGAGAGAGATGGAACAGACAGAGACAGAGAGACCCAGATGGACCACACTGCACTGCTCTGTACATCTGTGTGGCTTTGAACAGAGATGCAGAAGGAAAGATAATCACATCACTGCCTCGTCTGCTTTAAATTTCATTTTCCCCCTTTTTGCTTTCCTTTTTTGTTTTGAGATAGGGTCTAACTCTGTATATTAGGCTGACCTTACACTCAGGGCAAGCCTCCTGTTTCAGCCTACCAAGTACTAGGATTGCAGGAGTTAGCCACATTCCTAGCTTGAGTTCAGTTTCCAACATCAATCCGGATCATGTACATACATGAGGAGAATTTATGTGTGATTGACAGACATTTTGCGATCACATGGTATTCTGTGTGTCACCTGTTGGGTAGAGAGACCTCAGAGGTTCCCTGAACTATACAGGACACTACTGTTACCCTTGGTTACACAACAGCACTGGACTGTGAGACCCTATTGCTGAAGACACCACATACTGAATGATTTGAGAGTTTCTGATCTTTGAATGACTTAAAAAGACAAGTCTAAAGTGTCTCAAAAGCAGGAAGATCTGGCTGGTGGTTGAGTCTGGGATCTGTATACTCACACACCAGCTCTGCAATATGTGGGTAAGGGCAGGCTGTTTATCAGCTCTGTAGCCTCCTAGAAGACACCATTCTAATGACCTGACAGGGTCATTAGGAGCAGAGCTAAACCCATGTAACGCTCAGGAGAGTAAGTGTAGGCCTCCCTTGGTATGCACAGGGGATTGGTTCCAGGCTCCCCTGTAGGCATTACAGCCTGAGAATGTTCAAACATCTTATATATGTGTACATGGCCTATATACATTCTCCACTTACTTAGCTCCAAATTACTTATAATGCCCAATACAGTATATATACATAACCGTTACACTGTATTGTTTAGGAAACAACTAGAAAGAAAGGCCTGAATATATTGAGTACATTTAAAAACATGAAAAATGTATTTTCCCTCTGCTGACAGTTAAATGTGAGACTATGAGTAGTGGATAGACAGGGATGCATGCACTTGTGTCTGCTAGATTTATACATGATCATATATAGATACACAATGAGTAAGCCTGGATACACTGTATTCTAAAGCTGAGGACTCTGGCAAAGACGCTGAGCCCACCATGTGACCTCCAGCCATACTCAGACAAGTAGGCTGTTCACAGTATATGCTGACCAGGCTTACTCACTGCAAGTCACACTGTCCAGAGGCTCTGTGAAACTGAGAGATGCTAGCAACTGTTGCCGCCGTGAGCCCGAGTTCAGATCAGCACCATCCCTGTAACCAGAACTAGTTCCGACTAAGAGGCTGCAGGAACTGGATCACAAACCAGTGGTTACCTTGTCCCATGGCTAAGGGAACTATTTTTCAAAAGAAACCCTATTATAAACTCAAAACTGGAGAAGTGCCGTTGGGGTGCAGAGCCTGAGGTTCCGTGGGTTTTGTTTTTAGGAGTGGAGGGCACCTGACTCTGACTCTGAACATGCTGTTCCAAGCGAGCCACTCCTCTGTCCTGATTGATGCAGTCCTTTACCATGTCCCAAGAAACCCTAGGATTGATTCCCTTCTAGCCCAGAAAGCAGGCTTCACTTACTGTTCTCACACGTTCTTCCAAATGTAATGATTCCTGTTTTCATCACGAAAAAGCTTTTTTTTTTTTTTTTTTTTTTAAAGCAAAAATGAAATCCATACTCTATGAGGAGAAAATTAAAAAAAAAAAAAAATTAACTTACAATAACTTGTCTGAAGGATTCCTGGTCACTGATTGTCTTGTCTTCTGTACACCCAGATTGATTCAAGTAATGGTAGTTTTCTGGCAAAGATAAATAAAATTCTTCTACAGAAAGACAAAGAAAGATACAACATCAGTACTCAGTTGGTATAACTGACAAAATTCAGAAGACATCACTGTAATTTACCTGAGTACACTGGGGACTGTATTCTGGTTTTAGTAACTAGAGCACACACACAGTTCTATACTCCAAATGAACACACACTAAGATGCTGGCAAAGTTACTTTTTAACAATCCCAGGGAAATAAAAACAACTTTATTAAATTAAAGAGAATCAGAGAAAACAAAGTAATGAGGCTCTTGCTTTATTGCTTTCTTTTGAAAGGCAAACATTTAGGGTTAGAGATGGTTAAGTGAGAACGGACTTGCTTAAGAAACATAGGACTCTCTAGTAGGACAAAAAAAGAAAATAAGAACAAACTTAGGAATGAGTTTCATTTAGGTGTGATTCAAATGTATAGCCATTGCCTGGGGAGATGGCTCAGTGGTTAAGAGCACTGGCTGTTCTTCCAGAGGTCCTGAGTTCAATCCCCAGCAACCACAGGACAGCTCACAACTGTCTGCAACTCCAGCTCCAGGGAATCTGACACCCTCCAACACCAATGCACATAAAATAAAAATAAATAAATTATTTAAAAAAAAAATCATGCGGGATAGTGAGTTTATAATGCCAGGGCTCGCTGGCCAACCAGCAGACTCAAGCTTCAGGTCAGTGAGCGATCCTGTCTCCAAAGGTAACTCAGAGAGCAACTGTATACCTCTGACATCACCTTCTGGCCGCTATGCACAAGCATGCAAACTTACTAGTTTACATGTGCACATGTGCAAAAATACAGATACACGTGTATGTAGAGAGAAATAAACATACATGTACACAGATATACATGCATATACAGAGAAACACACATGTATGTACACACACAGATACACATGCAGTATGCACATGTACACACACACACTGAAATAAAGCCGCATGTGTTATGTATTTCTCACAAATATCCACTAAATTAAAAGTGTGCTTAGGATACAGTTTGAGGTTTCTCTGCTGCTAGTACTTCCCCCTGTGCTGGTTTGACTGATCCTCAGATGACCTCGGCCAGCATCTCTGGTAAGCTCACAGCACACATTTCACTGCAACTGGTGGACGTCACGAACTGCTGAGGTACCCTGCCATGCGCAGTGCGTTTTGAAGGAAAGACAAGGTGCCATCCACCCGTCTCTGCTGAAACTGCTCATCACTCACCTCGCTCTCCCCGGTCCAGCCCTGCCAGCAGTGCATAGAATATGTGATAATTCCTCTCCCCGGGATTTTGCCTCACTACTCGGTTCTGTGAGAAGAAACCAAATTTATAGATATATTTTAAATGTTTTTACCACTTAATACAAAACAATCTCCGAAAACTGTCATTATAGGAAAACTGTGACTTGAACCATGGTTACTTACTTTTTCTAATAAATCTTCATGTGAGAAGTAATGGACGGTCAAGGAAGGAAACAGATACGGACAGCGAGGAGGGAGGGGCTGTGTGCTAGTCTGTACCCTTGACCTAAACCCAGTCCTAATGCCATGGTGCTAACCAAACAGCTAGTGCTTGGTGACTGCTCCAGGGCAGACATGGCTTGCATGTAGCCTCAAAGGCCATGTGCAGAGTCCTTGGTCTTGTACAAGTGGGGCCCAAGAGAAGGTGGCTAGGTCTCGGTTACTATGGTTATGCTAATGTTGATCTTACAAGCATGGCAGTTTCTAGAGACTAGACAGTCAACACTGGAGTCCAGCCATCTTGGTTCTCGCTTCCTCTTACTTCCTGGCACGAGATCTCTCACACATGCTCCCTCTGTGATGCCATCCACCATGCTACAACAGAGCTAGACAGCTTGTACCGGAATACATGACTTATTAATATCTTAGCTCAAACTGTGACCCAAGATAAAGCATTTGTTTTTTGTTTACTTATTTTTGTTTTTTGAGACAGGGTTTCTCTGTACAGTACTGGCTGTCCTGGCATTCACTTTGTAGACCAGGCTAGCCTCAAACTCAGAGATCTGTCTGCCTCTGCCTCCCAAGAGCTGGGATTAAAGGCATGCATCACCACCACCTGGCTTAAAGATATTTTTTTAAAAAGGCAAAATTTGATAGGCTTTTTTCTATCAAGTAGCCAGTTAGACATTACATTATAGCAATAGAAATCAGACTAATAAGTGATAAATCTAGACTATGGGCATAATCTGAGACATTTCCAAAGGAAAAATGATTCTTTATCTTGTAAAGTAATTAACAGGCCAAATGCAATAATATTAAAGAAAAAAAAACAATCTTGATCTAGAGAAACAAGTATTTCATGTTCTTTTGGGGCCCATACAATAAGAGAGCAAAGTTTTCACTGTCAGGGCCAAATGCAAAGACAACTATGAAATGAAACAGGATACAATCTACAATTCTTCCGCCCTGAATATTTCCCTTCTGACAGATGTTCAGTTGAACAAACTTCCCAAAGCGACTGGAGTTGTTGTTGTATACTGTCTTCGCATTGCCAAATGCTTCCATGATTGGGCTGTGAACAGAGGACAAGAGAGCATCACTCAGGGCGAATGCGAACTCACACAGATATAAGGAATCTGCAGCCCGGGGCCCAGCCTGACTGCTTATTTAAAGAGTCAGCATTTCTAAACACTCCTTGAAATGGGTTTTTCCTGAACATCCGGAAGGAGGAGGAGGAGAAGGAGGAGGAGGGGGGGGGGAAGAGAAGAAGGAGGAGGGGGAGGAGGAGGAGGAGGAGGAGGAGGAGGAAGAAGAAGAGGAGGAAGAGAAGGAGGAGGAGGACAAAGAGAAGAAGGAGGAGGGGGAGGAGGAGGAGGAAGAGAAGGAGGAGGAGGAGGAAGAGGAGGAAGAGGAGGAAGAGGAGGAAGAGGAGGAGAAGGGGAAGGAGAAGGAGGAGGAAGAAGAGGAGGAGGAGGAGGAGGTTAGTTATGCTGTGAGAGGAAGCTGCACAGCTAAGGGGACCACATGACTGAGCTCTGCACAAGTGAGCTTGGTGGACACAGTGCCCTGAAGAGCGCCCCCCATCCCCCTGCCCTCCCAGGATCTGAAAAGCCCTGGACGCCAGGCCTTCCACCTGTTTGCATCATGGCCTGGAGGTAATTTATTTAACATCTCCGATCAGTTCCAACTGTTAAAGGAAGTCAGGCTAGACCAAGGGTGTAACAGGAAGGGCTGTAAAGGGCCAGATGCTGTTGTCAGCTTCGCAGAGCATGTGGTCCCTGCTGAAACTACTCAGTGCTGCCACTGTTGTCTAAAAGTTGCCAGAAACAACACAAGCGAGCATGGCTGGGTTCCAAGAAAATTATTTACAAAGAATGCTGGAGGAGGCGGATGAAGAGGTCTGAAAATGGAAGGTGATGACCCTTGCTACCGAGCTCTATGCTGGAAGCAGGGTTAAAAACTACAGGCATATATACGTAAGTGTAATTGGTGTGTCTGCATGTGTGTGTGTGTGTGTGTGTGTGTGTGTGTGTGTGTGTGTGTGTGTGTGTGTGTGTGTGTGTGTGTGCGCATGCCCACACAAGTGTATGCATGGTGCCTTGAAAATGCTAAGCAACATTCTACCACTGAACTGCATCTCCAGTTAAGAACAAAACAAAACAAAACTGCAGGATATTATACTAGGCCGTAGTTTGCTGACCCCAGACAGCTCTCTGCACCTGGTGTCTGTAATGTCTCTATTGGTACAACCTGACAAGGCACATCAGACACCAAGTTGAGTCTGTAGATCCCCAGCCACACAGCCCTCTGCAGTTCCAAGGGTCGTGGCTGGGTGCCGCTGACGAGGTGAGGCCGTGCAAATGCCCAGTGCTTACAATGACAGCGAATTTCTCCATCTGAATGCTATAGCAACTGCGTTAGTGTGTGTCAGAGAGCTTCAACGAGCAGCTGCAAATCAGTCTGCTTCACAGAAATATAATGGCCCAACAGGGAAGGGAGGGAGGGAGGGAGGGAGGGAGGACGGAAGGTCGGACCAGGACCAGAGATGCTTCTGCCAAAGCAGGTGTTTCGTAATGTTGCAGGAAATGCTGGGTCTAGGTCAAGACCATTTCAATTTTGGGAGAGGCAGGAGGGGCAATGGTGGTGGGAGGTGAGACAAAGGCTCACCTCATCACCCTTCCTAGTATGGACCTCTCTAGCCCACTGGCCTTGAATTCACAGAGATTTCCTGCCTCTGCCTCCCCCACCCTGAGATGAAAGATACGCAGCTGAGATCTCTTAAGAAATCCTAACGGGACGGGCAGGCTGGGAAGAGAAACAGACTCATTTTAGCTATGCGGCTCCAGAACGAAAGTAAGCCCTCTGGCCTGAGAGGGAGAAAAGCGATGTGCTACCTGCTCTGGAGGATGGCTTGTTCAACACTGGATGTCTTCTCCTGTAGGCCCACATCCAGGGAATGCTGGCTGATGACAGACAGAAACTTGAGGATCAACTTGGTGCTTTCCGTTTTCCCAGCCCCGCTTTCGCCACTGAAAGACAAAACACACAAGTTTTGGTTTCTAAAGAAAGATGTATTCTTGAAACAACTAACTTTGTCAAAGGCACTACATTCCTTAAAACAAGTCACCATTGACAACGGGGAGCATGGAGTTCAAAATCCCAGTTGCTAGAGGAGGAGGGCTCTGTGGCTAAGAGTACCTGCCACAAGCCCAGTGGTCTGACGTCACTCTTAAACACACGTGATACCAAGAAAAACCAGACCTCAACAGGTCCCTCCGACCTGCACAAGTCTGCTACAGCACATGCATGCCCTCCTCTGACACTCAAATAAGAAATTCAGTTTTAAAACTGCCCATTGCTTTGAGTTGCCGGGAAACAGAGGTCCTGTCTCCTGCGGGCTGGTCCACGTCAGACCTCCTTTATGCTGCTTCTTATGCAAGACTCAGGAGATAGACAGCACTGTTCAAATAAGGGAAGCCCTGCACATGCAAAAATCTTTACTTTGTCTTGTCCCAAGCCATGTCCCCCACCACCCCAACAGCACCTGCTCAGGTGGGCACCCGCTGGGGGTGGGTTAAATGAATGGGCACAGTCGCAGTCCTCTGGAGGGAACCAATGAATATAAGGACACTACCAGTGTTCAGAAGGATGAACCCACACTACATGCAGAGCCTCCCAACTGTTCCGAGAGGGGAACAGGCAAGGGCTGAGTGCTCGGCTTCAAAGTCGCATGGATGTTCTGCACTTAGAAGCTGGTAAGGGAAAGTGAACAAAGCCTTTCAGACGGAGGGGGCCAATGAGAGAAGTAGAGGGCGCCTCAGCTATGATGTCTGCCAAGTATAAGGCCAGCAGAGAAAACAGGAGGATTCTGGTTAAGATATGGAAGATGTGGCCTGTGGCGGCTGGTGAGTGCGATGGGTCCATTAACATCCCCTTAGAGAGCAAAGCCCTGGAAAGGACACTCCAGGACTGCAGGGTCCCTGCTGGAAGATCAGCTATGGCCATCTCCCTCAGGTGCAGCTATTACCTAGCTCATGGCTGCTCAGACCCTGTGCACATGTAATACAACTAGGGATGAGAAGGAATGCATGAAAGGCATCTGGAGGGGAGGGCCCAGTCCACATTGTGTAAGGCGCTACGTTCAGCAAGTACCCTGGGGTTGGCTAGAGGAAGCAAGAAGCCAACAGAAAAGGAAAGCAAAGCAGAAGAGGTCATAGCCAGACAGAAGCCATCGGAGGCAGCGGGGTAGACTGTGCTTGGTGGAAGCAAGACAGGAGCCCCTGAGTTCTCTGGGTACTAAGGAGCTTACCAGCAGGATGACCTGGATGCTGACAACAGTTTCCACATCTGTCAAAAGTCACCACATTGTATACATACAATTAGCGCATTTGACTTGATAATTTCACTTTACGTTGGAGAGAACAAAACAAATCTACTTCTAAGACAAAAAAAAAAAAAAAAAAAAGTGGCTTCCAGACCTCAGCCTTGGGCCTGGGCAGCTGGAGAATTGTGAAAAGAAGGGCAGATTCTGGGGAGAAAATGATGAGAGCTCAGATTCCAACCTGGGATGTGAGATATTGAGATATGATACCTGAGGACTCGCAGAAGCTGTCCAGGTGGGATTGGGAGACCAGGAAAACTCTAAGGGGGAAAACGGTGGGGGAGGGGAAGAGAAGAGAGAACAAAGACTGGGGTCAGAGGAGAGAGTGAGACAGCTCAAGAGGAAATCGAGGTAGCTTACTTAAGCCATGGAATCAAATGTGCACACACCCTGCCCCCACATGTAAGAATGCTGGTGACTTTTGAGTGATTATGCCCAATTATTATAAAAAGAAATCATAGTGTCAGGGGCAGTGAGGCTCAAAGAGCTGGGAGCAATGTGCTCTTTAATCAGGAAGGAGGCGGGTGAACACCCACAGGAGTCAGTGCTAGCTGGCATGCACTGACTCTTCACGCACTGGGGGGCTTGGGTTGTTAGCAGGACAGATTGATGCTGGTGGTATTCTAGATCCATGTGTGTCTACAATGTCTGGTCCTTACGTTCTCCCTTCCTGCTCGAAAATACAATCCCTACTCAACCTCAGCCTCCCCATCTGTTTCATCACTGGGTGGCTTTCACTGCAGGCACTGTCCAGGGCTGAGAAGCTGAGACACTGGTGAGCCAGTCACAGAACCTAGGACACATGCTCTTTGGCCCTTTTGTTTGCATCTGCTGATCAAGTATGCCCTTCCTATGAATCAAATTCCAAAAACAATACAGTTTTCTTAAAATATAAATCAGATCAAACCTAATTTCTATCATTTCCAGGTTGATAGCTAACTAAAGGGGTGTCTCTAGTGTCTAAAACATTATGTCCAAAGGTCTTAACATGTTAAACAAAGTCCTTACATCATGGCTTCAGCAGGAAGTAGCACTTGGTTGGAGCAGAGGCTAAAGTTCAAATCTCTGGCCTCAGTCACTCACCAGGTCCGAGCCTCACATTCTCCACAGAGAAGGCTTCTCCGAGATTCTCTGGGATTTAGAATGAGAGGAGCTTTCTCCACAGATTTTGGTCCCATTCCAGACGGTCCTCACCCATAAGCATGTCCTTCACCTGCGTTTTACCGTAAGTCACAGACCATGGTCTCTGTCTAACCAAACACCCAATTCTGGCTCAGTACCCAGCAAGACACGTTTCAAGAAACAAAGAAGACCAAGAACCCAATTACTCTTATACCATCCCATAATATAAAAGGCACAGTTAAGAAATAACTCCATTTTTAGAAAACTCCAAACACAAAAACCCTGAGGCAACATTTCTTCTGAATTACTCATCCTTTGATTGACAGTTACTAAAGACTGGCCGCCTACTACACACTGTCCTGGTGTGAAGCGGTACAGACAAGTTCGCCTTAGCTTTTTATCCAGGACAAGTTACAGTTGGGCACTGTTTAGGGCTGAGCTCTGTACTGGGCCCTGAAGGAAGGACTAGATTATACCAAAATGGAGTCACTCATGCCAAGTGCTGCACAATCAAACTGAAGCCCTGAGGAAGCTCATGGACTCCATGCCTGACGAGATTTTCCTGAAAGCAGGAAACTCCAGTCTGTGTGGGTCAATCTAGGAAGGAAGTTCTTCCACTTAAAACCCTTGCAAAGGTAGCCTGGAATCAGCCAGTCAGTGTGGTTCTCCTCTTCTGTTCCCTGCTCTCATGACTTCCTCTGTTCTGCTATGTCCCAGGGAGAATCTCACTTTTCTTAGTGGCTTGAAGGTTGCCTAAATCATGACTAGGAGTCATGGCACCTACAAGTAAGTTTGCTGTGATTTTTGTTATTTGACACTGCTCTGCATCTTGAGAGTTCACTCACATTCAAAAAGACCACAGCAAGTTAAACTCTCCTTACACACACTTACACACACACACACACACACACACACACACACACACACACACACGAATATACATACAGAGAAAGTGAAGGAAGAAAAAAAAAAAACCTAAGGTCATGGTCAAAGGTCATGGTAGAAGGCCAACCTAGGCTTCACGCTAATCTTATTAATTACATGGGGGGAAATCCTTACCTGAGGTTTAAGGTTACATAGATGTAATCTTATATATTTATACGTAAAGCTTATAATAGCACAAGCTTCCACTTAAATGTCTGTTAAAAAGTAAAATAAAAGTAGAATTTCAGGGATTGGAGAGACAGCTCAGCAGTAAGAGCACTCACTGCTCTTGCAGAGGGCCTTGGTTGGGTTACCAACACTCGCAGCAGACAGCTCACACCTGCCTATGTGCCAGTGGAGCCACTGCCTTCCGGAGGCTGGAGGCATCAGCACACATGTGGGGCACGTTACCTTATGCAGGTACAACACATACACAAACAGTTTAAAAATTTAACATTTTTTAAAAACACAGAGTTACAGAAAGGAAGCCTAAAGGCCTGGCACTGCCACGCCCAGCTGGGGTTCTCAGCCAAGGGTGACCTGCTTGTTTTTAAATGTACTTGATAATGTGGAGGGCTAGGAAGAGAATAGTCTCTGATTTTAATGCCAAGAGGGTGAGAGAACGTTGTGAGACTAGTAAGACACACTGCGTCCACCAGGGGGCAGATCAGGCCCGAGGAAACCACACAGATGCTTGTATCAGGCAACTGAGCTTTAAAATGCCTTGTTTTCTTAACCCCGCCCCCGTAAAGAACCGGGGGAGAGGGAAGAGGAGGAATAGCGGGGCAGGGGAGGGTAGGGGAGGAGTAAAGAAAAAGAAAAAAAAGGGAACAAAACAAAACAAACCTGTTGACCAGCTCTACTGAACCAAGCGACATTGCCCAGCCCTGGGGGTGCAGAGGCCAGTCAATGCCATATAGTGAGACCCTGTTTCAAATTCACAACAACCCCACCCCCACTAGTGACGAGTCGATTCTTTCTGCTCTTGAATGGGACCTCACTACATAGCACTGGATGGCCCTAGTAAAACAGGCTATCCTCAAGCTCTGAGATACTTGACCCTGCGTCCAAGAATACTAGGATTAAAAGTCACCGTGCCTGGCCACAAATCCACTCATAAAAACTCGTGTGATTCATTTAGCTGTGTAGCCCTGGCTGTCCTGGAACTTGCTCTGTAGACCATACTGGCCTCACCAACTCAGAGACTCACCTGCCTTTGCCTCTCAAGTGCTGGGATTAAAGATGTGCACAACCACCTGGTAGCACATTTTTATCCCAGCGTTCAGTAGACTGAGATAGATACATGTATCATGAGTTCAAGGCCAGCCTGGGCTACAGGCATAGACCCTGACTTACAAAAGCAAAACAAAACAGCAACCTTCCATGATGCTCGCGTCACAAGTCAAGTTAGGCATGGTATTCCTTAAAGCAATTTCTATTCAAAGTGGGTAGCTTCACTTGGACTAACTGTGACTTAGCATGATCCCTGTTTGATCTACTGAATACGCTGACAGTTATATCGAGGCTACTTTGATAGCCTCACGTTAGCGGTGCTACATTGACCAAGAAGAGAACCAAGTCCATCTCTTCCCCATGCTTTAGGGGAGGGGAAATCAGTTCATCTACTCATGTACATGCAATTTCTCCGTGTTCAAAAGAGAAAAAGCAGGGGAACTTTCAACCAGTATCCCGGCCAGAAGCTGCAGTACGAAAATGGTGTGGCACCTGCAGTGGCCACTATAGCGTGCGCAAATCACAGGCTGCAAAAGGGTCCCAGGCCTTCAGGCCTGGCACACTGTTCACTGTCATATGGGACAGTATGAACACATCTCAGCCGTCTTCCCGCACATTCTCTAGCCTGGGGTCTGTGGGAGGACCTCCACTGGCACCCCTCTCCCACAGGGCGAGAAGAGGCAGGGTACAGCGAGAGGCGGGGCATATGGCATGCTCCCTCAGCCTCTGATCCAGTCTTCACCATCTGGGAGCTACCCTCCGATTACCTGGCTGGGTGCGTGACCAGGCGGTCTGTCTGTACCACGGGGCTACAGTCTTGGCGAACTCGTTTGGCGTGAGGTCCCAAAATGACAGACGGTATTCTCCATCTGTCCCTTGTGTCTTACTGTCACAGAACTGGAAATCCGGAGAGTATTGATATACTGCCCTCCCCCAAACCAAACTGCCCTTCCCACTTCCTTCCCTCTTTAAATAATATAATTATTTTGTCACAAGTTGGGGCTAGAAAGCCATGTAAAACAGCTGTCGAAATCATTCACAACGGCAGTTCTGTGGCCTGCCAGTCCTCAGTCACTGTCATGCCCCATGGATGGATGCCTGGAGGGACAGATGAATGGAGAACTTGGATACTCCATGGGAACCTCAGCACGTCATCACGTCTGTGCCGGACATCATCCAGACGGGACTCACCACTGCTGCAACAGGCTCCCAGAGAAAACAGCAGGTTCCAATAGGATGCCACTGGCATCTATGCCCTGGGCCAATTTGCAACCATTAATAATAAAATTTAAGAAGCACATAAAAATGTACTCCAGGTTTTTTTAAAACGCCATTCTTAGTGGGAAGGGTTTTCATGGTGAGAGCTTGGGTTGCTTTATTTTCCAAGTAAGTGAGAGCTGGGTAATACTGACACACATATGTAACCCCAGCACTTTGGAGGCTCGAGCAGAAGGAACGCTGTTTGAGACAAGTGTGGGCTACACAGTAAAATCCTGTCCCCAAAATAACCCAAGGCAGAAAAGGATATAGACGTGTTAGACTTGGCTCCAACAGGCATGCTGTATCTAACCCAAAATTAATTTAAATAAACATGGCCTTGGACCGTTCTCTTATTGCATGCACAGCCAGCCATCCTTCCCCACCCAACTCATGGGGAAACTTTAGGGCAGTGGCGCTCAGCCTTCCTAATGCTGCCAGCCATTAAAACAGCTCCTCACACTGTGATGACCCCAACCACAAAATTATTTTCATTGCTATTTTATAACTGTAATTTTGCTACTGTTATGAATTATAAAGTAAATAGCCATGTTTTCTGATGATCTCAGGCAACCTCTGTGACAGGGTCCTTTGACCTTACTCCCACTCCAAAAGAGGTTGCGACCTATGGGTTAAAAACGACTTGCTTAGGGGGCATTTTCATTATTAAAAAAATTTTTAAAATCAGGATATTGTCAACTAGAGTGATTTCTATCTATAAAGAAAATTTCTTCCATAGTAGAGAAAAAAGAAATCTTGCTCAAAACATTCAAGCATTTTGACTATCATTCTAAAAAACGTAAAATGTTTCAAATATAAAAGAGCCATTAAATAAACAGACCGACAGTGCTTCATCTGTGAAATGGCCCGAAGAATAATTCAAGAAAATTGGGAGGAAAGAGAAAAAAATGGGAATAAATAAACGATCGAACAAATGAATGAACGGAGGGCCTATGTAGGGCAAAAAAAAACCAAAAACCGCCAACCCACACAATCCATCTACAACCGAGAGCCCTCAGCAGGAGCCAGGTTGGCTGGAGAGCTTCTCTCCCATGGATGGTTTCTGCGGGGCTGGGCAGACAATCGGCCCACCCCTTCTCTCTGCTCACCTGATGAGGACGCACTGGTTGTCATGGCGCTTCCACAGGCAGCGATAGCATTCGTTGGCTATGGCGAAGATGTGCGGTGGAAGCTCGCCCAGGTGGCACCTGCTGTACTGCTCCATGGTGGCGCGCTCGTACAGGCCAGCGATGGGCTGGTAGGGGTTCACCGACGCGATGATGGAGCCGATGTAGGTCTGCAAGCAGAGGGGAAAGACCGGGCAGCGTTACCAGGGCAGTGAGGCCAGGCTCAGATCTGCACCTCGCCTGCTCTGCGTTCTGCACAGTGGGCTGGAGCGATCTAGCGAAACGATCGGTTCACGCGGCCTCAGCACCCACTGTCCACACTGTCCTCCACCCTAAGGTATATTACCTCGACACTGCGCAGATGCACAGAGCTGGTTCAGAGCCGGCTTTCAGGAAAAGGTTAACGGGGAACTAGGATGGCAATGAGCCCAGACCAAATCCCTGTTCCCAGGTGACCTCCCTAATCCCAATCCTTTCCTGGCACAAAGCCCGAGCAGTTCCGATTCCCTTCCTCCACTTCACTATGAGACAGCAGGTGACAAAGGCAGAAAATAGAAAAAAGGGCGGGGTGGGGTGGGGAAAGGGAATGGGCACTATTGAATGTGCAGTCTCTGTGTGGGAAACTTGTAGAGGGCAACTGCTATTGACACAGCACTGGGCATGTCTCTGAAATGGTTAAAAATCATCCCAATGACAAATCCTGTGCCAGGGTCTATCAGCCACAGTTTTTTTTATTTTGTTTTGTTATTTTTCAAAACAGGTCTCTCTATGCAGTCCTGGCTAGCCTGAAACTCCCTCTGAAGACCAGGCTGGTCTCAAACTCAGATCTGCCTGTCTCCGCCTTCCAAATGCTAAGACTAAAGGCGTGCACTATGCCCGGCTACACAGCCACAGGTTCTTAAGGATGACAGCATCCTCAGATCTTCCAGTACAGCAGAAGCTAGTTCTCATTGCCATGGGTTCCCTCCACAAGGACTTCCACTGGCTGGTACTTCTGCATCTAGGTTCCCCAGTTTTTCAGGGTCACACACAGCCAAGGCAGTAAGTAACCCAAGGAGTCAGCATCCTGCAGACCCCTCGCCCCTCCTGGGGAGCACACCTGCTGTGGCTTTACAAGGACCAGCACGTGTCGGAACTCTGACCACAATGCCTAAAAATAGCACTACACTTGAAGACAGGGCCTTTTAAGAGTGATTAATTTAAACTCGGGCTCTTAGCGGTATCTGAATGCAATTCTGCCTGGTGTCTTTGTAGGAAAAGGGCAGCTGGACAGAGACCCCACTGATGCACACTCGGAAGCGGGCCAGTAAGAACGCAGAAACCTGCTGACAACTTTGTTCCCAGACCCGCTAGCCTCTGGAACCGTGAGGCATGCGTTATGGGGTTTCGTTCCAGGAGTCCAGGCAGGCCATACCTGGGTCTAACCCAGCAGTGTTTAGAACCCTAGGAGATAAGCAGTTCTATCCTTTTTCAGGCGAGGAAACCGAGGCAGGAGGAGACAGTTTTGACAACAACTACAGCGTCAGTACGTGATGGAGGTGAGGCCTGAGTCCAGCCAACTCTATTCTAGAACCTTCCATCACCACATTCATTAACGTGCAGCAGTCCTCCCGGGCAGGGGACAGCCAAGGCAGACAGAAAGTCCACATGTTCTGAGAACACCTGCACCTCATGACAACCTAGGTGATTTAGATCCATGTTAACTGCCAGGAACACCAGGCATGTTCGATGCAACTTTTTTCAAATGTAAAAATAGTCTAGGTTGGGAAAATAATTTAAACCAATGAGGGATTTAAAACATATATGACATTACCATGGCAATTGCACTCTTAGATTCAAAACCAAAAAGAATGGAGAGCAGATACTTCAATACTTGTGCACCCATACTGACAACAGCATCGTTCATGCAGCCAAAGGGTGTGAAACCCGAAGGCCCATCGTCAGACCACGAGGGAGAAAGCTATGGTACAGCCACACAATAGAATACTCTTTAGCCACAAAAAAGGAACCCCGGAATTATATATGTGCTGTAATATCAGTGTAGAGTTTGAAAGCACACCAAGTTAGACACACCAGATACTTCTGGAACGGGCACATCCATAGAAGCAGGAAGACAGGTTGCAAAGCAGTGAGAAGGCAGACCTCCCAGGGGGGAGGGGCAATAGGTAGTCAGCACCAGGCTTCCGTTTGGGGTGACAAAGCTGCCCAGGGACTAGACTCGAGTGTGGGCTCTTCAACTTCATGAATGCATCAGATCTCAGTTGTTTGTAGACTTAAATGTGATGAACTTATGTTCAGTAAAGTTCACCTCAATTAGACAAATTAATATTATTTTGTAAGTAAATGTGCTAGTCTCTGGAAATACAGATGCCCTAGAAAATCTACTTCTCTTGGTCACACCTCTGTAGAGAAAATTTAGTTAGAAAGAGTAAAACAAAACAAACAAACAAACAAATCAGAAGCCACTCCTCCCCCGCTGGGAAGGACTAGGGCAACACTCTGGCCACAGCACCGCGGCATCCAGGCATCCTTGGTTCCTTCCTCTTTGTTAGCTCTCTGTGGAGAAGACACTTAGGCTCTGAGTGCTTGGTCCCTCTCTACCTCCATATTGTCAGTCTGTCCCCTTTCTGTGTTGCTTTTAATTGTGTTAAATATCGAAAGTATTCCCTTTTCACTGTGAGACACTTTTTCACTCACGCCAACAGAGGTCAATGCCATCACTCTTTAGAAAGCCAAATACGGCCAACCTTCTTTGTTCCAGGATTTTAGATGACCAGTAAGTCTACATCTTTCCAAAACATTATCTGACATTTCATGAGCCTAGGTGTGGTGGTTTGAAAGCACATACACCCACAACCCATCATAGGCTCAGATATTTGCATGCTTAGTCTTGAGAAAAGCTATCTGGAAGGATTAGGAGGTGTGGCCTTTTTGAGTGGGTGGGACTTTTTGAGTGGGTGTGGCCTTTTTGGAGTAGGTGTGGCCTTTTGGAATAGGTGTGGCCTTGCTGGAGGAGGTATGTTACAGGCTTTAAGGTTTCAAAATCCCATACTAGGCCCAGTCTCTGTCTCTCTTAATCTCTCTCTCCTCTCTCCTTCCCTCTCCTCACCTCTGCCTGCAGATCAGAATGTAAAGCTCTTAGCTACTTCTCTGCCTGCCTGCCTACTGCTGCATCCCCCACCATGACGATAATGGACTAACCCTCCGAAGCAGTAAGCAAGCCTCAATTACACACTTTCGATGAGTTGCTTTGGTCATGGTGTCTCTTCATATTGACAGAACAGTAATTAAGACACTGGGAGAAGACGGCTATATGCACACCACCATCACTTAGCTGCCAAACAAGGACCTTCCACGTGGGCAGGCAGAGGCCACTACTCTGAGCTTTTTTGGCTGACATTGAACACAGCAGACAGGAAGAAGATGCCGCTACAATTCCTTGGTGGGTGAATGAGGGTAAGGAAAGGAATCAGGTTTTGATAGATACCACTGTGGACTAACACTAATAATCTCTACCACCCACCAACAGACCAAACTCACTCAGCCCAAGATTCCCAATCTCTCTCCCTCCATCCCACCTCTGAAAAGCTGATATAACAGCGAAAGCCCTACACAACTAAGTGTGCACTACACAACAGGGGTCAAGGAATGAGCTGTATATACCAAAGGGGTGTCACAGCTGCCCCAGTCTCTGTTAGCACACTCTCTGATATCCATGTCATTAGTGGGTTGCCTAGATCATTTCTCAGACACCGTCCCCACCACCCAGCTATGTGACTGCATTCTCAGAACAGTGGTTTCAGCCACAGAAGGGTCCTTACCAGAGAACTTGAACTGTCTGTGTCAATGTAGGTAACAAAGCACACTTCTGAACCTCACAACAGAAGTATATTTTGAAACAACCACCACAATAAAGGCTCACAATCCTCTACCCAAATAATAACAAGCTACAGTATTTGAAACCTAGCCAAAATAAATATGGTCAAAGACACCCAATTAATGATGTCACCCTTTGCGAAGATGATTTTGTCCCTAAAGCACAGGCTGTGTGCTTTAGAGAGCTCCAGCAAGCAGCTAAGTGGCAGGTGGAGGAGGAAGAGCCCAGCACATGTAGCAAGTGGAGCGGAAGGCAGAGTGCTGGAAGAGACCCTGACAGCTGGGAAGCAGCACTGCTTGCAAGCTTTGATCATTCTGTACTCTATAAAAGGGTATGATTACCACTCCAAAAATGGCCGTGATAGCTCTGCAGCTTAAGGCTCGGGACACATGCAGGTACCAGCTCCTGCAGGTTGGATTCCAAATTCCATACCGCCAAATAACTTGAGCCGTTTTTCTGGCTGTTCAGAAATAGAAAACGCATCCTACTTGGAAGCAAGTAAACTGTCTTGCCAGGAAAGTTCCACATAATTCACCCCCAAACCCAGCTCCTTCCCATTTTAGTAATTTGGAACAGCCACTGCACATGCGGCCTAAAAATACCAAGAGAAACTCACTGTGTTTCTTCAACACCAAATCTACCAACTCAGGGCCTGCAAAAAACGGAACGTACCTATATCTAACTCATCAAAAATATAATTTGAGTTCACAATACATGTGTATGTCAAAATACTATGTTGTACATCCTCATAAACAGTGTTTTGTTTTTACTGTTTAGTCATATATGTAACTTCTTAGCATTCTGACTAAGATCAAGAGTAATCCTGCTCTTGTCAGTTTAATATCTGATACACCCTCTATCTAAGATTAATATGGTAAGTGTACTTTTACAGGAGGAAAGTGGAGTAGCCTGCTCTGTCCACTGTGCATACTGGCTTCGTATTGCAGTACCTCTAGGAGCTGTGTAGACCACCTTCCCGTAACATCAAGGATAATTTAAAACCTTGTTTGAGCCACAGGCTTTAGCTGCACTGAGTTATAGACATGGAGGGCTATACTGTTGGTGGACTGTCAGAGTCCCCTCAACGGAACAGGCTAATCTCAATATCGTGGTCTGGAGAAGTCCAAGCACTTGGTCCTCAGCCAGGTGTCGCCTTCCTGATACATGGCTTAACCTCTCTAAACCAAGATCCGGGTCAGCGAGAGCCTGGTCCCCTCTGTCAGCACCTGAGTTCACTATCTGGAAGTGCTCCGTGAGTAGAGGCATTTATTACTGTCATTGATAACAACCCTCTTCATCCTCTGGTCCTGCAAGGCTGCACAGAGATCAAGTCAGCTGAACGTACAAGGGAAACCAGTTATCTACAGTTCTCGCTGGGATGTGTCTTGCTGACGGGAAACCCAGTTAAGTGAAAATCATTTACTGCAGATTTACCTCCCACCACAATTTCCCCCTCTCCTCTTGCAGCCATGCCAGTTCAGTACAGCAGTGATTCCTTTCTAAATCTTTTCCCTGTGTGAACTGCAGCTTGAGATCCATCGTCTCGATGGACTACCGCACCCTCTTCCCCTGGATGCCCAGAGAGGGCTCAAACACAACGTGGATGAGGCTACCCTCTCCTGAGCACCTGTTTCCCCTCACCAGAGCACATACTGACAAATGGCAGTTCAGTGATCTTGTAGAAAATCAGACTTTTAGGGCCAACATGATGTCTCAGGAGCAAAAGGTACTTGCCACAATGCCTAATGGCGGTTGTCCAATCCAGGACCACGGCAGAGGCAGAGAGCCGGCTCCCACCAGCAGTCCTCTGATCTCCCCATGGGCACCATGGCGTGATAGCATGCACTTCTCTGACTCTCCATGACTCGCGTCGGAGAATGTCACTATTTTCCATCAGGTTTACTGGTCAACTCTCCTCCCAGACCTGATGCCTCCTACCTTTAGCCAAAATCTGGTTACCACACTACATTTCCCAAACTCCCATGTATTCTCTGCCATCATTTTTTTGGTGAGTTGAATGAAGTTCATGAATTTGCACCTCGGCCAGCTCTCGGCCACCTTGCTAATCAGCAGTGTGCACCCTGTGTTCCAGTGCCCTGAATGCTCTGCACTGGATACATGCATTGTGGTGTTGGAATGAAAATGGCCCCCATAGGCTCATAGGGTGTGGCCCTATTAATCGTTGTGGCCTTGTTCGAGGAAGAATGTCACTTGGAGGTAGAAGCTCAGGCCAGGCCTAGTGGCTCAGCTTCTCCTCCTGCTGCCTGCAGATCCAGATGTAGACCTCTCAGCTCCTTCTCCAGCACTCTGTGTGCCTGAATGCCATCATGTTTAAGGCCATGATGATAATGGACTAAGCCTCTGAACTGTAAGCCAGCCCCAGTTAAAGGTTGTCCTTTATAAGAGTTGCCATGGTCATGGTGTCTGCTCACAGCAACAGGAACCCTAAGTCATGTCAAGCGCCATTCATCTGCCATGAGAGCCGCTTTCCTCCTTCGCCAAATGCACAAGATGTGCCTGGATCGCCCTCTGCTGCCTCCTCATCCTGGTGCTCATTCACTGGACTCAGCATACGCCCCATCTCCCTGAGGTCTTGTCAGTGGGTTTGTTCATGTCTGTCCTCACCAAACAACTAAGTGTCCTCCACTTATACAGTCTTTCAACACAAAGCTATTGTGAACAAAAGAAATTCTGCAACACTGGAGCCTAGCACAGAGCCTGATATTCAGGCAGGGCTAACTCAATATGGACACAGTGGGAATATACCTTACAAATACCCACCCACCCCCCAATATACCCACACTTTCATTCCGTTCAAGGGTGTTCTCTGCTCAGTACCTTCTGCATAGGAAAACCATTTGCCATGGTCTGATTACACCAAATGGAAACATTGTTAAACAAAAGAACATTAAATGTTAAACATTCACGTATTTTTAAAAGATGCCAACATCCCAAGAGCCAGAGCTCAGCAACTGGATTTAGAATTTTCAACATCTCTACTTCCCCCTGAGTGAATTTATGCTTCAAATTCTCTTCCTGTTGAAAGGAATCTGAACCAAAGGAGAGGCAGGGGGTGTGTGAAACATCACAAAAACGCAGGTCCTAATTGCCACCATCGTGTGCTGATGTGGGGGGTGGCAGCTCACGGCCCGGTTTGGTAAGTTTTAAGAAGACACAGAACCAGCCAGATGGTTACAATTACATCTTGGCAACACCAGTCTTGATTTCAAGTAACGGTAAAAAAAAAAAAAAGTCAGAACACAAGAGCCTCCTCACAAACCACACCACACTCAGCTGTTCCTGGTGTGTGTGTTGTGCCAAAGCCAGGTTAGGCTTCCAAGCCCTAGGCTCTCCTGACATTTGGGACAAGTAGAGATTTAAAAAACAAAAACAAAAACAAAAACAAAAACACCCAAAACCTCGCTTTGACAATGGATAGAAGCAAATCAAGAGGTCTACTTAGGAAGGAAGAGTCAACTCGTGGAAATGGAATACTAATTTTGATTACGGTGCGCCCCAAACAGAAACCTCAACAAGGGTATTTCTATCTTTATGTTGCTGAGTTTTTGCCAGAGGCAAACTCCACTACCATCTGCTGAAATCAACAGGCCGCGGACTGGCTGGGACCTCTCTGTTAGTGCAGTTCTCTTCCTCGAAGCAAAGTAACTCAGGAACAACCATCTACACCTCTACACACTGGGACTGAAGCAGGAAGCGCTAATTCTTGAAAGACCTGAAAACAAATGAGCTGTAGAGCTCATGGGGATGCAGCTTTCCACACAGCCTCGCTGGCTGTTTGCTCAGCAAGACCAACAACAAACTAACCAAAGAGCTGGGCGGAACATGGAACTGCTTCCTCTGGGGCCCTGCTCAACACCATAATTGCAGGCTCCCGGTGGCTCTAGGGCTCCAGTGATGTGGTCTGGAGTCATTCCTTAGTTGCTCCTCCACAAAACTGACTCAGAACGGACACAGGCCATAATGAGGGGGGTGTGAGTCTCCTCCATCTGGCAGAAAGCAAAGCTGCCCCCCCCCCCACCAAGCCCAGCAGTCCCCACACTTGCACACAGAGCTTACCACCAGAATAACGGGAACCTCCTCAGCGCCAGGCAACACTGCGCTAGACAACCTGAGGTGATCCAGGCTCCAGCGATGACTAGGAGAGGACTCTAAAACCCACAGATCCTTTTGAGTCTCCGTGGAGCTGCCAAGACTGTTGGAGTCATGCCATCCTGCCCCATGCTTGACAAGCCGGGAATCCTTCCTCTGCTGATCTCTGCTGCTTCTTACCTAAGGCTTTATTCCCGTCTCCAAGCTGCTCTAAAGCCACCATCTCTCAAGGCTGAATTATTCCCATATTCTTGGCTAGCAGGCTGTATCCATACCAACAGAGGAAATGTGGAGTCTAGACCATCAACTTTGCACTTTTAGATCAGCTTGATGGCAGGGGAGGGCTCCCAATTTTGACACTTGTGACAAGTTGGTCCAAATAATACTTGTGGTAGAGGCTACCCTCTATAGGTTGGTGAGAAGCATTCAAGGACCTCTACTGGTTAGATATCATTAGCATCTCTCAAGTTAGCTCTAATAATTAAAAATGTCTTCAGATACAGCCAAGTATCCCAGAGTCCAGAGAAGATAGTCATCTCGTTGAAAACAGGTGCTTTAGGGTTTTCTAACCTTGGATACCTATCTTAGCTAATTTCGCAATATTTCCCAACAAACATCTGGTTCTACAATCAAGGTCAATTTTCCCCCAATTTAGTGAGGACTTCCAAAGGACCATCAGTGAAGGCCAATAGGCATACATCAAATCAAGGAGGCCCAGAGGAGAAGTGGGGGCTGGGGGGCCACAGTGAGTAGCTACTGGGCAGAACGTGGGAGGACAGGAAGGCAGATGAGGTGCAGTCTCCAGTGTAGAGGAGCCTGGAGTTCCAAGAAGGGGGTCCAGCATTCGGGGTGAAAGTGGGGTTCCCACAAGCAATGTCAAGAGGATCCAAACATACCAGTGTAGGATAGAGTCCTGTGGGCCAACAGACACGACCAGAAAAGAGTGCTCAGCTTCTGTTTTCCCAGGGCAAGCACTGGGCAGGGGTATGCCTACTGACAGGAAGAGTTAAGGGACCTAAGTCATGGCTAGGGGCTCCAGAGACAGGGTGCACACGAAGCTTGTCACTCTGGCCTCTCCTGTCCCTCAGTGAGAGGTGACCTCCAGTTGTTCAGTCTTCATGCTGAGCAGTAGGTAAGCCTTGCGTTTTCCTTTCTGCTAACTGAGGTTGGGGAGATGCTCTAAACCTCTTCCAAAGCTCCCGACAGTGGTGCCAAGTCCCAGGCTGGAGTTTTCTAACTAAAAACTTGTTGGTATGAGATGAATAAGTCAGATAAGAAAATGCAACAGCTAAAGGTTCTGAAGCGTTCACTTACTCCATTACAAAGCAGCTCTGACAAAGTGAGGGATATGATATCTGACATTTACAAAAACAATTTAGAAGACATGGAATTTCTGAAAGGTTACATTAGCCATGTGGAGCTGAATGGCTTATGAAGAAAAGTGGGGCTCCATTCTCCTTTGTCTCCTCTCAAACTTTTTTTTTTTTAAAAAGTTTAGTATTCTTTACCTCTTTTAAAAGAGTTAAAAGAGGTACTCTTTACCTCTTTCTGTAGAGGATGCTAAATACTAAACCAAAAAAAAAGCAAGTGTTTTTTTGTTTTTTTGTTTTTTTTTTTTGGATGAAGTCCTTCTGAACAGAGGGCAGCAGACTTCTTTCCTGGAGATGGTCCTTCCTACTGCCAATCTGTCATCTCAGAGCAGAGAGCCACAGCAGGACATCCACACATGAGTGTGGGCTAGCTCCAGGAGTCCCTTTTCATTATCAGAAGGCAGAGCACCATTTTCTGCCAAAGACACAGACTCACACTCATCCCTAGAAACTGGGGCCTTAAATGCGCATAGTGATGGTCTCCAGAGGCACAACTGGGAATGCAGCTGCGACATAACCAGGTGGCTGCCCTTCTGATTTGTTTTACTTTTATAAAAAAGTTATTAAAAGTGTATGTGGTGTATGTTTATGTGTGTGTTCGTGTATGGACATGCACACGGGCAGGGCATGTGCTCATGTGTGCGTGTGCGTGAGGAGGCCGGAGGCTGACATCAGCTGCCTTCCTCAGTCATGTTTCACTGGGTCTTTGAGAAACAATCTGTCTCTGAGTCCAGAGCTCACTGGTTTAGCTAGGCCACTGCTGAGCATTCGTTCCCTCAGGACCCGTGTGCCTCGCCCCCCTGCCCCCATGACTGGTGCTATGGTTGCATGCTGGCTTTTACTTGGATGCTGGATGCTCACACTTCAGTCCTTAGGCACGTGTGGCAGGTACTTGACTGACTGAGCTCGAATTGGGAGCCTTAAATGCTGTGACCCTTTGGGGGGGGGGGACACAAACACATGCCTGGAGGAAAGCCGAGAAGCCACAGAAGGGCTTATGGCCGACAGTCTAAGGAAATGGTATGATGTGGGTGGCTCTAGAAGCTGGGAATCGCCTCAGGTGCCCCCAGGAATAAAAACCTCCTTACACTGTACATGACTGAATTATGCCAGCAAGGAGAAGGAGCAGAAAATGGGTTCCCCTAGAGCCCCCCAGAAAACAGCCAGCCCTGCAGATACCTTTTCCTGAGCTATCGAGATGTCTCTTATCAGTCATACCTATACACTGTACCTAGATAAATTAGCTGTTTGATGTTACATCAGAAACAGAAAATCAAGATAACACCCTGAGCAAAATTAGAATAAACCCTTAGATGTGTTCAGCTATGAACAGGCAAGGCACAGAGCTGGGACACAGGACGAGTGGGGGCTTTCGTGACAGCGTGCGGTTCAACTCATCAGAGAACTTTATGGGACTGTAATTCCTGCATCAGCTACAGTACCGGCAAAGTCACAGGGCATCCTTCATGGCCAATAATACGTCTCAAAGAAAGCACACTGGAGCATAACTGACTAATTTTAACTGAAGTTTGGTGTACAAAGATTGTGTACATTTTACTCAAAAGAGATGGAAAAGAACCTCACATCAGAAAACAAGACCAAGACCACATTCAAAGACTTACCGGGCAATTTAGCTCTCAGGTTTAACACTAGTATCATGAAAGAGGGAAGAGCAGGGTGAAAGAAACTGTTTCAGAAGGCTCTGCTTTTAAAAGCCATGGGATAGGTTTGCTTCTCCCCGCTGACCCACTTTCTTATCTACGGGAAACACGTAAGAAGAACACGGTTCTGAAATGCCTGCCACAGGCGGGGCACAGTAAGTGGTTTTCAAATCTCAGCTTCATGTTCCCTCACCAGCTAGAAGAGGCTATTTGTAATGTGCATGGCATTCACCTTGTAAATGCTTATGCATAACTACTAGGCACCTGGCAGCAGCCTTGGGTCAACAAGGACAACATAAGTCATCAGACACCCAGCATGTAGCTGCATGACAGGTCTGAGTGTTGAAAATGGAAAGCACACAGGACAGTGGGCAGCGTGCATGCCTGTCAACTCACTGCCGACCCGGACAAGAGACTTTTGATGGACAAAAGAAGAGACTTTTGACAACCAGGCAGTGGTGGCACACGCCTTTAATCCCAGCACTTGGGAGGCAGAGGCAGGTGGATTTCTGAGTTCGAGGCCAGTCTGGTCTATAGAGTGAATTCCAGGACAGCCAGGGCTACACAGAGAAACCCTGTCTTGAAAAACCAAAAAAAGAAGAAAAAAAAAAAGAAGAAGAATGAACACACAGCACTGCTGTGTGCAAGATGCAAATGGCGCGGCCATTTTTACACAAACTTGTAGAAGTGCCACCTTTTCTAAGGGACATATGGAAAACACTGTAATCTGAAGATGTAGTGTCATCAAGCTCTACAGTCAGGGGAGGGAGACACAACCGGCTTCCTCTGGGCAGAGCTGTCCGAGAGCATGTGGCAAACAGCGGGCCAGCCTGGCAAAGATGACGTTTTCACAGTGTGCAAGAAGGTAAAGAAACAAAGAAAACTGAGCATGGAATCCACAAACGTCTCGCATCTCCTCTCTCAACCCTTCCTCCATCCATGCATAGACACGCCGCAAGGACCACACATTCAAGACTGGAAATCATCACTAACCAAAACAGTATTGGCAGTGTTAATACACCTCCTAGGGCACAAAATTCAATAGTATTATCATGTTAGCCTTCAAAAGAAAACCATATAAAACTGAACGTGACACAAACTGTCTAAGCAGCTGCTGTACTTTGTAAGAACTTGCTAACAGACAGGTACCAAAAGGGATAGCACAGGCAGGGTGATGGATCTCAGCAGGCAGGAAAATGTATTTCAACTTCAAAAAGTTATTACAGAAGCGAACTTCTTAGGATTTATTTTACTTTTAATTATGTGTATATATGTGTGTCTGTAGTTGAGTATGTGCATTTGTGAGTGCAGGTACCCTCAGAGTCCAGAAGAGGGCGGCAGACCCCAGTGGAGGCGATCATGTGAGCTGACTGCCCGCAGTCAGGTCCTCTGGAAGACCAGAATGTACTTCGAACTGCTGTACCATCTCAGCAGCCTCAAAATGACTTGAAAAATCACTTCTTCATGCTTGTTTTATATATTACTTATAATGTAAATTTAATCCCATGTCATGAAAGCCATGAGAAAAATGTATATGAGGCTTTGTATCTGCATTTCTCCATCCAAAACAGCAAATAGGAATCCTGCAACTTAGAAAGACAGATTTCCATGAAAGTAAATATCACCTCAGGATGAATTCTAGAGTCAGAAAAGACCCCCCTCCAAAAAAAAAACAAAAACAAAAACACAAAACCAGAAAAAGTCAAAGGAAAGAGAAAGAAGCTTGGATCAGGGTACTGGTGTGTCCTTAGTTGAGGAAGGCTGAAGAGTCTATATGATCTCTGTGTAGAGACCATTTAGCAACAAGGAACAACATGTGCCGTCACAGAAAGTAAGAGGGAGAGCCAGATCAAATTGCAGGGGACTCTTCAACAGAAAGTTAAAGAGATTTTTTTTTTCTTTCAAGTTTTGAACTTGACAAAACACAGTTTTTCTGAAATTAAGGAGAAATGCTCAAAGGTCAGGAAATTTTCTTGGGAAGTTAAAACAAAGACTCAAACTCTCAAGAGGTTCCTTCTGTGGGGGTGGAGTTCTGGGGGCAGACACCAGGGCTGGCGGAGAATCGTCAAGCACACAGAGCTCCACATCGAACCCTGAGGAGAGGCAGTGGAACTCACGTAGATTTGATTCCTCTTGTAGCGCTGGAATAGGTTGTACATGATGGAGCCTCCATGGAGCTCGCTCAGGGAAGCCATGTCATCCACGCCCTCCTCGTGCAGGGGGTGCATAGCTGTCACCTTCTGGCTGGTGATAGTGCTCTGCTTGTAGGTGAACACCTGTGAGCAAAAATGAATGGCAGGTTAGTTGCAGTGAAGGACTTCCTTAGAAGTGCCCAGACTGGGAAACCGACCTCAGGACACACTATAAATTGTAGAAATGCACCCCCCCTTCTTTATTCAAGCTATATATTTTCTAAAGGAAAAACAAATTTGAGAGTAAACACTGTGTCAAGTAGCTATCATCCTTTGGGACTCACAAAACTTTAAATTCACAGTTCACTCCTCCTCATGGTTCTTTAAAGATCAGGAAACTAACTACAGGCAGGAGAGACAGCTCAGTGGTTACGAGCACTTGTTCTTCTTGTGGAGGACCTGGGTTCAGTTCCCAGAACCCACATAGGGGTCTCCAACCACCCATAACCTAGTTCCAGGTGACCTGATGATGCCCTCCTCTGAAGTTCAAGGGTACCAGGTTCATAGACACAGGCAGGCAAAACAGACACATAAAATAAAAACATAAATCTAAAAACAAAATGTTTAAAAAGAAATTGATGAGGCTTTTTTAAGTGGGATCTTGGTTTCCTACAGTTTCATTCTGGATCAAATGGTGGCTTCAAAACTTTGTAGGAAAATTCTTCAATTTAAGTATATTAAACTATACAGGAATAACAATTCCAGCAGTTTAAATATTCCCTCCAGGTGCTACAAGACTGTCTTAAATCATACAGCAATATGTAGACAGTGTTGTCAGTGCTCCTTCTCCACAAAGGCATGTGTCATGCGTGAGTCCTTGGCTTATCAGACGATCTACCTCATGTGTCCAAGCGAGAGCAATGAACACTACACATATGTAGTAGCATGAAGTGAAACAACGCTCATACAGTGTGGTTCATTATTGGGATTATTTCTGAACTACTTGGTGCTCTTTTTACCATAAATGACCACAGAATTAATTAACCACAGCAAGTTATGTTCTGTTTGTTGACCAAATCCAATCTACTTTACACAAATATGCACATATAAAAGGGATTTTACTATGGAGTCCATATCTTCCTTTATGTTCGGAGTTTGAATTTGTTTTTGCAGTATGGGGAATCAAAACTGAGGTCTAGGCTCAGCTACATCCTCAACCCCTACTAGAGTATAATTAGTAGTTTTTAAGCCACGCAAGCTTCCTGTAAATAAGTGAAAATGACCAAAAGATTATTTTAAAAAGAATATAAATAACATGAAACACACACACCCAAATGTGCATATGCATGCCCATGCAACGTTTCTGCCATGTTTGAAGAGGGTTTTTGGTTTGGGATGTTAAATCAAGTATCAACCGGCTGTCTACACTGCAACAAATGGTATATTCTTACAAAAGAGATCAACACGCTGAGAACCGCCAAACTGCCAGCCCAGTGGTTTTGGTACAAGTGGCATGTTTTATTTTTCTAGTAGAAAATAAAACTTCAACAGTGGTACTTATCCCAGATGTACCACAAAAGTTGGTCCAAACCAGCCCTGAGAAACTTCCCCAGGCCAGTACAAGTACACATCCTTCCCTCCTGAGGTTCAACTACTTTCCCCAGATGCTGTCTGGTGGACATTCACTTGAGGAGAGAGCCCACTTGCCCTACCTCAGGTGATGGAGGAGCCCACCCTGCCACATAAGCACCATGAGCTGGAGAGAGACCTCAGGCTGCTGAGGGAGTGTAGGTGGGGTGTACCACATTGAGAAAAACAGCTATAAAGAAAACGGCACCAGGACATCCCAGAGACAGGAAACACATGGCCTTCCATATTGAGTCATAACCACCAAGGAGAAAATGAAAGACACATGGGCCAGCAATGGATGTAGTAGCCTCGGGGCAACCTAGAGAAGCCCTCTGCCCTTCTCGAGCTTGCTTCCCTCAGGATGCCAATCCAGGTTGGTGTTCCAGAAACGCCCCGTGCAGACAGGGCACTCCACTGATCTGATGAGAGAGCGAGGTAGAAGGTACCAGGCCTGGTCAGCTCCTGCTTAGCTCAGGAGTGGACACAGGGCCTTGTGTTGTGTCTCAGGAGGCTGTTCCTTAAGAGTGACAAACATGGTCAAAAGCAGCCCTGAGAAACTGCTCAAGGCTCTGCGGTCCTTGAGCTCCTCTGAGTTCAATCCAAGTCACCTCCAAAGCTCTCTCAGGAAAGAAGAGCCTCAAGCCAGCACGGCCAGTTCCCACTCCAGGCCCTCATGCCCACCAGCACTGGGTTCTCTCTTCCCAGGGCACCCACCCTTTCCTAAAGCATGTTGCTCTGCACAGGCTGAGTGAGCATCTTAAAATCTGAAGACAGACATGATTTAAATGTGAAAGTTTATGTGTTTTATTTATTTGGCTTTCTAGAAATAATATACTGTCTCTAATAGCCACAAAGCATATATACATATTAATGATATATCTCCATGTTAGATAGTCTAAAATAAGACATTTCCTTATGTATTTATTTGTTTGTTTTGTTTTTCATTTCATTGGGGAAAGCAAGGTAATGTATGAGGCCATGTGAAAGATGAGAGTGAGGCACAGAGTCGCAAAGAAAAACACAACAACAACAATCTACAAAACAATGGCCCCAAGTTATTCCTAGAGCCCCTGCCACTGATTCCTCATATTTCTAGCAGCTTGTGGCAGAGCAGATACACAATGCCCACTCCTGGAGGGTACGGAGCAAGGGGAGTAGAACTCTTCTTTCTCAGGAGCACAGCGTAAGGCAATCACAGGCTGATAACTGTTACCGGATTAACATGGGCTGTGACTAGATGAGACATCTGACAGAAAGGTAGAGTGGTCCAGAACGTATCTGAGAAGAAAGGTGAGGAATGTGGGGACTACTGTCCATCCAGAGATGGGCTATCACTGGCAGAAAGTTCATTCGGTAACTTTTATCTGGCTGTGTAACAGGCAGTGGGGACAGATTTTATACCCTAACTCAGGCAACCTCGACAGATGTACACAGCTGTGGTTAATACTGACTGTCAACTCTACGGGATCCAGAATCCTAGAGGCAGACCTCGGGGAGAAAGGTTCTCCATGGGTAAACTGAGAGGGAAGACTCATCATAAAGGAACAGCACACACCCTGGGCTCAGGTTCTAGACCTTGTAAGGAGAAAGGGAGCTGGGCACCAGGATCCTTGTCTCTCTGCTTCCTGACGATAGCTGTAATGTGACGGCACACTTCTGCCATGATGGACCTACCCAGTACATAAGCCAAACCTAGCCACTTCTCCTTAAGGTGCTTCTAGTGAAGAGTAACCAATGCAAGTAAATACACAGTACCACTGGAGTCTAAAAAGCACAAGCTGCATAAAGAAGGACCAGGGCATCAAAGGAGTTATTTCATGTCAGAAGCTTTGGTACAGCCTCACTGGCAGGTTAGCAGCAGCAACAACAACAACAACAACAACAACAACAACAACAGAAACCCCAAGAGCGTGAGGGATGGAGCCTCCCCCTTGAATTACAGTGTCTGAAGGCATTACTGGATGAATAAAAACCTGATTTAATTTGGTAGGATTTCAAAAGATCAGTATGACTGAGCCACCATTCAAGAATTTCTTTACTTGGTGTGTGTGTGTGTGTGTGTGTGTGTGTGTGTGTGTGTGTGTGTGTGTACATGTGGGTACACGGAGACATAAGAGGATGGCTCCCGTGTCTCCCACTCTTGCTATCCATCTTATTTTTCTTATAGCATCTGTTACTAAACCCAGAGCTCACTGATTAGCCAGACTAGCTGGCAGGCAAGTCCTGAGGCTCTGTCTGTCTGTCTGTCTCCAGTGGTGGGGTTATAAACACACGCCACCATGTACAATTTCCCAGTGGGTCCTGGGGATCTGAACTCAGGTCCTCATGTTTATCCAACAGGCATTTCGCTGACTGAGCCAGTTCCCAGCTCCTCAGTACCTCCTGAACTATCGGAAGCCATTTTTATATACGGCAATTAACCAGGTATTAGATTTTCGAGATTCTTTCTAAACAAAAAACAAAACTGTAAGTTTAAAGGATGTGGTCCTTCTTACAAGACCTTTTCTTCCTGAACTGTTTCTGAAGAATGAGGGGGATTCACAATGTAGTAATAACTGAATTATATCAATAAGGCAAACGCCAGGAGAAAGGTGGCATGATTAATAAACAGCCAAATGGGCTCAGCAGGCAGCCAGAAAAGACCTGCTGCCAACCTGAAGGTCCGAGTGTGGTCCTGGGACACATGTGCTGTTGAGAGAGAGAGCCATGAGAATGTTCATGACAGATAGGACTAGCCCACTCTAAATAATAACTGTAACAATGTTTGAAGGGGAGAGAAATGAGCAAACAGGGAAGATCAATAGCCAGGAAATCAACTGAGAGGAAATGGGGCCTTGGAACAAAACAGCCCTCACGCAGACGTGTGAACCAATGGTCATGAGTTGCCCAGATTGCTGAAGTGAGTGGGACACAGGGAACCCATCAAGAGAATTTAAAAAACAACTCTGAGAGGCTGGCCCAGGCCTGCTTATATCCACTTCTGGATACAAGCAGAAAAGGCATGGTACACATGATTGGTCAGAAATTAGTTGGGCCCTGAAGTTATTTATTAGCTTAAAACCATACAGACATAGCACAGAACACTTCTCCCCATGCTCTTGTGACAGATTTTATAGTTCAAAATAATAGTAATAGATTACTTTTACTGATGTCATTAGGAGACATCAGACAAAAATACCTACTGAAAATTTTTCAACTGAAGAGAATTAAAAATGAAAATCCTAGCATGGTTCAATACATGGGATATAAGATGAGGGATCGCAGCGACTCCATCTCACAATAGCCTGGAATTCCTTTTAGAGCAGCAGATCTCAGTTTTCTTCCCAAGACAATGGACAATGTCTGGAAACATTTGTACTTATCAGGGCATAGAGGACAAGAGGAAGGAGCTCCTGGAACCAAGGGGGAAGAGGCCAGGAATGCTGGGAACACATAAGCTATAGCCCAGTATGAGCGCCAAGGCAGTGGCACCTGGACAGAGAAGTGTCCCAACATCCCCGTGGCCAGACGCCTATGCAGATCCCCAGGAAAGATGATGACAAAAAGTCACAGCCAGCATCAAGGGTTCTGAGATAGGGTCGTTCTGTGCAGTCCTGGCTGTCCTGGAACTCACTCCGTAGACCAGGCTGTCCTGGAACTCACAGAGATCCACCTGCCTCTGCCTCTGGGTGCTGGGATTAAAGGCATGTATGTGTCACTACCATCTAGCACAAAGACTTGTCACTTTAATCAAGTTATTTTTAATCTCAAAATAGTGTAGATGATTCATGGAACTTGGTCCCCCATGCTTATGTGGAATTTTTTTATAGTATACAGTGATATTAACATATTCCATTGCAAGCAATGAGGATACCACCACCGCCACTGCCACCGCCACCATTGGGCTGGTTGGTTTTTGTCAACCTGGCACAAATCTAAACATATCTGGGAAGAGGGAATCTTAACTGAGACAATGCCTCTATAAAATTAGAGTACAGGCAAGTCTGGGGGGCATTTTCTCAGTGACTGATGTGGAAAGGCTCAGACCACTGTGGGTGGTGCCATCCCTGGGCAGGTGATCCTGGGGTGCATAAGAAAGCAGGCTGAGCAAGCCAGGGGAAGCCAGCCAGCAGGCCTCCACCATGGCCTCAGCGTCTGCCTCTGCCTCTGGGTTCCTGCTCTGTTTCCCAGGGTGAGGTATTCCTTGAGAGTATGACTGTGAGTTCCACAGTGCCCCACAAACTGACAATCCACTGAGAGACATGAACACAGGCAAGCAGCCCAAACCCATGAGCAGCTCTACCAGGGCCTTCCCCCGTATGGGAATGAGCCATGTGAGGCAGACGGTGGATAGTCTGGCATCAGATACAAGACAGAGGGCTGGCACGGGGACAGAACAGGTGTCCCCTCAGATGCAGGAGTGAGCTTCTACAGTAACTGGCACAAGAGTTAGAATGAACAGCGACTACCCTCCCAAATCTCAGAATATTTAATTTTAGGGAAAGCTAGACCTTAAAACTGAATTTAGACATAAGGTTAGAAAGTGTGTGCTTTTTAAAATGAGGGATGGGTGTACATGTTTCTTTTAATTTCTTATGTGGGAGACAGTGGCTACATCTTCTCAAGGTGCATGGTTAAGACATTGGTATGCATTTAGCACGCACACCAGCCAAGTCAGGATAACTGCTAAGCCTCCCACCCCAAACTCTTACTGTTTCTTTGTGCTGCTAATACCCCAAATCCTTTCTACTCGCTGCTTTGAAATCTACAATTAATAATAATTTCCCTCCTGTGCCACAGAGCTTGCAGTTATTCCTCCCACAAACTGTACTCCTGTGCCTGTGGACCCCCCATTTCTCTGAAGAACTGAACTACATTACTTTCCTCATGAAGGAAAATGCTGGTCACTTCTAAGGAGAATCTACAGGGCAAAGAAAAATCAGTCACATCTCATTAGAAGCCTTCTTGTAATTCTACTGCCACATAGGCCCAGACTATCAAAACACAGGATGTGTATGTACAGTCTCCTTTAGGCTGTCTCCTCACACGTGTGTGAGGGAAACAACTGCTGGATGATAATGTCCTCCTCATCACAGCTAATATAAACCATGGGGCAATTGAAGTCCACCCCCGTATACTACAATCCTCAGTTTACATTTTAAATGCATGCACACTCGCCAGCAACTTGCGCCCTGATTCTAGGTAAATGGTAACTTCTGTTTGAACCACATACACACACACACACACACACACACACACACACACACACACACACACACACACACATATACATACATACATACATACACACACAAGCATGCATGCACACACACAAACATATACATACATACACACATACATACATACACACGCATGCATGTGCACGCGTGCGTGCGCACACACACATATACATACATACATATACACACAAGCATGCATGCACACACACACAAACATATACATACACACACACACACACGCGTGCACGTGCATGCACACACACACACACACACACACACACACACACACACACAAAATGCTCACATCAGCTTCATTCCTGATAGCTGAAGCTAACACAAGGCAGCCAGGGAATATTCCAGGCTATGGGATTCTACTTCTCTTATGCTCTTGAAATGACAGGCATTGCACAGCAAGAAGAGCGGGCTGGGCCTTCAAGAGCTTAGAGGGGACCAGCAGGAGAACCGGGAGGGAGTTGGCAGTAGAGGGCAGCTGAGGGGCTGCAGGGTGGGTGTCTTGCCCCACGAGATGCCCCGGTACACACCCAGGTCTTAGTGTCTTGCTGTGCTCAGTTCTCGGGGTCAATTTTCCTTTGGGAAGGAGACTAGCCAAATGGTTCCCGGGAGCTTTCTCTGTAATTGCTTACAAATGAGTGTGGACGTGAAATTACATCAAAACAAAGAGTTTAATTATAAAGAAGCTAAATCTGGTTGTGGTGGCACACACCCATATACCCAGGTCTCAAAAGGCACAGCCAGGCATGTGTGCCTCCTTCGTCCTCAAGGGAGGGCGCCTTCGCTGCTCCCAAAGCCAGAAACCTGATGACCTAAGATCCCTCAGCCTTGGTGGCCATCATATTTACTTTGCAAGCCTGGGGACAGCAGAACTGACCCTGCCAGAACCCATCTGCCACTCTCACATATGCATACCTCTGTAAAATATGTACATAGATACGTACATGAAGTTTTGCGCTGTGCTTTTAGTGACATTTTTAAAACATCTTAGAACTGCTATTTCTAACCAATAATCTGGGTGTATTCTGAGACGCAGCTGGCATTGCCCACCGTAGGAGCTCCTGGAATCTTTCCTCCTTAAGCAGGACTGTTCAAGTGTGAAGCAGGTGGCCTTTGGTGGCCTCAGTGGAACCCCACGGGAGCCTCAGTGGAGGCTTCCGTCCCCACTCTCCTCATCTTTGACACGGGGTCAATAGAAACCTGGACTCTTGTGTGAGAAGAGAATTGTCATAGAGGAGCCAGCACTCCTGGGCACCCCAGGAAGCAACTCGGAGGTCTGAGTTGATAAGTGACTGTTATCAGGTGTAGGATCTGACTGCTGCCATCCTGACTGAGATTCCTTCGCAGACTGCTTCAGGGGCTTCCAAGTTAAGCCTCAATTCCTTAATGTGCTCTCTCTCCAGCATCTTCCTAAGGTTCCTGATGCTTCTGCCAGGCCATCTCCAGCTAAAATGGCTCTGGGGACATTTCTTTCCTGCCCGCACCTCTCTCCCCCCCAAGCTATTCACCTTCTATCCCCGCCAGAGCCAACACCCAGACAAAAGCTTCTTGTGACACTCACCACCCAAAATATCATTTCTCACCCTCCTTATCTCTTTCTAGTAATGGAGATAAGGAGGCTTTCAGTCCATGGAGCAGCGGGGGACAACCCAGTGCTCCCTAAGACCGAGTGGAAAATGGAACAGGATGAACTTGTGGCGGCCGAAGCAGGAATGTGGATAACCACTGCGTCTTGCTTGCTGGCCCTGGTGCTGGACCCATCCTTGACTGAAATGTGTAGAAGACCCTGGCTCCTCATTGCTTCATCCAATACTGCACTGGTTACTTAGCAACTGCCTCCTAAAGGGAAGCACCCCACCTGCCTATCGCTGGCCCACTAATCACTCCTTGAGGATCAGCATTTGTTGTCTAAACCTGACTCTGAAGGCTGAGCTGTGGGTCATTTTGTCAGCCACTGCTTGCCTTGAAATTGCCTTGAACTGAATATGAGGGCAGAGACTGAGGATCTCCGAGAGATGGCTCGGAGGTTAGTAGCAAGCTGCTCTTGCTAGAGGCCTAGGCTCAGTTCTTGCTGTTCTTTCTTCAACCAGGTGGCTCACGTCACCTGGCCCTCCAGCTCCAGGTGATCTGGTGCCCTCTTTTGGCCTCCATGGGCACTGACTTGTTTAAGTAGAGACCACAATGTGGCCTTTCTTCAATAAACATAGAATCCCGGGTTTTAAAACAGTTAAAATCAATTTTGGTTTTGCTTAAGCACTATGCTTTTCCTAGGCTGCCTTTGTCAAATGAACTTGTTTCTAAGTGGCAGGGAAGAGACAACACGCAGGCATGTAATAATCCATGGGGGGAAATAGAGTCCAATTGATTCCAGATTCTAGACAAAACCCAAAAGTCATTTTTGGCTGTTTTGTTTGTTAAAATATGTACAGAGAGGGGCCGAAGGTTCACTTGGCTCAAACTTACGGCACAAAAGCTAAAAAGTACCAAGGCCAGAAACGAAGCAAAAGAACATAGAACTTGAGAGAATTCTCTTCCCACAATGTCCCTCCCCATGGACTGGCCCTGCCCCATGGCCCAGGGCATCTATTGAGAGATCTGAACCCCTGAAGGGGGGAGGAGAAGGCAGTAGGGGGCTTGGGGTGAGGTTAGGCAGGGGATAAAGGCCATTAAAGTGAAGTTCTCTTTAAAAACAGCATTGTTAATAACCTAAGAGAAGGTGAGCGGGGCGGGCTTGTGCGTGCCTTTAAACCCAGCACTCAGGAGGCAGAGGCAAGTGGATCTCTGAGTTTGGGGTCCACATGAGAGTTCCAGGATAGCCAGGACTATACATGTAAACCCTGTCTCAGAAAACAAAAACAAAACAAACAAGAGTTAATAGCAGGAGGTGAGATGGTTTTCCTGATATTGGAGCACGAACAAAACAAGAGGGTTGAAAACAGACTGTTTTCAAAGGAGCAGCTGTACACACCTCCCCTCCTGGCAGAGGCAGAGGAGAGACAGAGAGACAGAGGCAGAGAGGCAGAGAGGCAGAAAGGCAGAGGAGAGACAGAGAGGCAGAGGCAGAGACAGAGAGGCAGAAGCAGAGAGGCAGAAAGGCAGAGGAGAGACAGAGAGGCAGAGGCAGAGACAGAGAGGCAGAGGAGAGACAGAGAGGCAGAGGAGAGATAGAGAGACAGAGTAGCGACAGAGAGGCAGAGAGCAGGGACAGGCAATGGCGGTAAATGTCTCTGGAAACAAAGGCTGTAACCACCTGTTCATTCTGTACTGGAAGTATGGTCCAGTCGAAGAGCTAGACTATCTGCTCAGAAAGCCTAGAGGAAATCCAGGTAAAGCTCTCCACAGAGCTGAGCCATGAGTGGGAAGCATGAGTGAACTTGTTGATATCACCATCCTTCACAGTGTCCACTCCCCACTGGGATTCCTCTAAAGGAGTCTGGACCTCCTTCCTCTCTGGTGGTACCTTCATAACTGCACATCTTCACATGTGTGTTTGTAACGAAAGGGTCACAAAGCAATAGAAGCAAAGGAGCATACTCTCAGCCACAACCCAACGGTCCACAGGCCCAGGGAGAGGCTCCTCCCTACTCTGTGGCACACACAGCCTGCTATAAAAGCACCTGCCTCCTGCTTCCCTTGCAGCATCTGTATAGGCCGTGTTCGGTCCTCACCTGCACTACCTTCATCTCTTCATGGAGGCAAAAATAAAGACCACCAGCAGTGCTCAGCGACCACACCCACACAAGAGACTTCCTCCAGATGGAGCTGAGGAAAGGCTATGACAATAAAATGCCCCAAACGACATGGACACAGCCACAGATTATGGGACAAAGAAAAACTACACCACACTCAGGGCAGAGGCCCCTGGAAATCAGAAACAAAGTCTCAGCTCACTGATGGTATGGCCTGCATTACCAGCACTGGGGAAGCCAAAACAGGAAGGCTTTGTGTCAGAGTCAAACCTGGGCTGTAGCAAGACTTTGCCTCAAAAGCCAAATCAAATGAAACAAAATTCTCTGTTTCCCTGACCTCTTGATGGTCATGTAAATGTCCCTGAAAGCTGTGTGAGTTGATACCCAGGCAGCATGTGGACATGTGCCATGGTACAGATGCTTTGGAAAGCAGTTGGCGGTTCTCAAAAGGTCAAGTGGGGTTGCCACGTGACCTGGCAATTCCACTTCTAGAAACAGATACCCAAGGGAATTGAAAACATACATCCACACAAAACAAGTATTCACACCAACGCTATCAGCCAAAGGGTAGAAAAACCTTAAACAGGACACAATCTAATGTTACTCAGCTGTCAAGAGGGGTGACATGCTGATGCATGCTACAACATGGGTGAGCCCTGAAAACACTGAGCAACCTGAAAGAAGACACATATAAACTGCCACGTATGACATGACTATCTGAAATGTCCCAAACAAATGAAGACGGAATAGGAGGGAGGGAGGGCAGGAAGGAAGGAAGGAAGACAGAAGACAGAAAGAAAGGAAAGAAAGAAAGAAAAAGGCATGGTTAGTTAAAATGGAAAATTGGTTTGGAGAGATGGCTTGGTGGTTAAGAGCATATACTGCTGTAGCAGCAGACCCAACCTCAGTTATCAGCATCCCTGCTGGACAGCTCAAGACCATCTGTAACTCCAGTTTCAGGGGCTTTGATGCCCTCTTCTGGGCGTTTCCATGCACGTGTTCATATAAACCCACACCGACACATAATTTTTAAATCCCTAAAAATGTTATAAAATTGCTTCTGCTGATGACTGCATAACTCTGGAACATATTTTTGTAAAAAATCCACTGAACTATACATTTTTACCAAATAAGTTCTATGAAATTGCTTTATATCAAAACATAACTTATATAAAAGGGGGCTGGAGAAAGGATAGGCAGTTAGGACAAAAAAGACACGAGGGACCCAGCAAAAGATGAACGGACTTGTACAATGGAAAACGGAATGCTGCTTTGACATCTCTAGGCAGGTCTGCTACTAATCAATGGAATCAAGAAAGACCAGCACAAGATAGCTCATGTATCCAGCTGCTGAATGTTTTGTCCTACGTTATAACAGGGGTAACACCGGATTCTCTTTATGCTCAGAAGGCCTCCCGACAGTACTGTTTTTAGTGCTGGTGGCCCGAAGTATAGCTGCTCCTGGCTCACTGTGTCACATCGAGCACAGCAAGGAATGCACGTCTTCCAGATGGAGGCTGGAATCCAGGTAGAAGACAAAGGGGGCAAGCTGTACATCACATTTTAAATAATAGTTCTCCAGATGTCACCAATATCTGGGAGAGTGATGCAAACTAAGGATTTAAGTATTCACACGCCACTGACATAATCCCAAAGACTACCTGAGAAGAAGCAGTCAGTCAGCCACCACCAGGCTCATTTTCAAGTGAGCGCAAGGCTCAAGTAGTTAAAACCTGCTCACTATATGGCAGAGCTGGCATGCTGGGGATAATTATTTTGTGAGTTGAGCTAAGCCCATTCAATGAACAAAACATTTCTGTACAAAGGTCAGAATAAGTTACTAACAAACTGAACAGTTTTGTTAAGTAGGCCAAAACTCCATGGGAGATTTTCTAGACTTTCAAAATCTTAAAAAAGAAAAAACATCCTTTACTTAAGAACACCAAAATCTGTGTGCAGACATGTAAATACCCTTTAAATTACGCACAGGCATGCATCAAAAAGCCAAGATAGAGGTAAACTCTCATTTGAAAAGGTTTAGTGGTCACCATGTCTCACAGATGGAAAAAGGCAGTCACGTGTGTCTTGCTCCCAGGCTTCATGGACCATCAAATGCAGCAGGCATCACGGGCAGGACACCAAGGACTAGGTCAGGCTCCCTCAGCAAAGCTAGGCTCTGTCTGAACTCGTAACAATGAACAATGACTTCTACGCCATTTTCTCATGCAGTTCCTCATTAATAAGCTTTGTGTGTCTAAGATAAAGCCCACGATCTCTTTGTCCTGGCCTCATTATCCCAGACTCCAGAGAGCTAGAGACTTGAAGGACTGTTTAAGCATACGCTGGCTTAAATTCCTCCACTGAAGGACAACCATGGTCTTTCCTGCTGAGATTCAAACCATATTTGATCACTAGACAAAGAGGGCTCCGTCATGAAGGCATGAGACTACTCTTGTTGGGAGGGCCAGGGGAGAGGATGGCACTGCGTGAGAGGCAGGGAAGCAGGTGGTCAGTGTGGTCCTGGATTCACAGCCCACAGTAAAGCCTTCTGACAGATCATTTCATAGAAAGCCCTTTGTACATAAGCACACATTAGACAGCATGCCTCTGGGCTTCTCCAGGCTGAGATTACTGTAATTTCTGAGTCTTGTGACAGGGCTTAGGTCATGTGCTGCCCCAACTCTGCTAAAAGCTCTCTTGTTCGCTGTGTTGATGCTGTACCCTGCACCCAGGAATGTGCAAGGAGCAGAGGAGAAGGGCATGAGAACTGAATGAATCAAAAGATGAGCAGAGACAGAAACTGATGCGCCAAGTGTCCACCACCACCACAAGGCAAAGATCTGGGCTCCGGGAGACAGAAAGACTGTAAGGCTGTGATGAGACACCTGCTCTTCCTACTGTCACTCAAAACTCTGTCAAGAGTGTACCCTGGAAAATGCTGCTTTGGAGTTTCATTCTGTTTGCCCTGCTTATACACCGAGACCAGGTCACGTGCCCAGGCCACGCACTCACCAACGCAGTCCCTAGCCGGCTTGCTGACCCAGCACTGACCTTCAGACCTGTCGGACCTTCCACGGGCTCCATCTTAAAGTGTGCGCCTCACCTGCCTTCACATGACTTAGTAACTTAGACTGACATGCATGCGTATAAATTATCTATATGCACACATAAACTATGGCAACTCAGGTCAGTATAACTTACCAAATACATCTGGTAATCAGCTCTCTGGAAATGTGCTATTCTTCTGTCACAGCTATCTGTGGGGGCATGCCAACCCGAGGGCCACTAGGCCGAATCAGGATGTACACAGTTTTCTCATTTAAACGGTTCTTTATCTGCTGGGCCCCATAAGGGCCTGGTCATCTATGTATTATCTATGTATTTTGTGTATTGTATGTCAGCTGTGTACATATGTCCAAAGAGTCTAGACGAGGGAGTTGGATTCTCTGAAGATGGAATTATAGGAGGCTGTGAGACACTGAGGTGGATGCTGGGACCTGATCTCGGTTCCTCTGGAAAAGCAGCAGGTGCTCTTCGCTACCCAGCATCTCCCCGCCCCTCCCCCACTAGTGTTCTTTGTCTAAATTATTAACTGATACTGAGACAATCCCTCTTGCCTACCTATTACCAAAAGTCGAGTTAAAATCAAACCAGATTTTATAACTGCATTAAGGATTTGCAGAGCATATCAAGAACCAAGTCACGAGGTAAAACAGTCATGGGAACAGAAAGTTAATGCTTAACCAAGAAGCTTCTAGGTTCTCTACCGCTTATTAATAGCATCAAATTACCTTGTACAAGTTAACCTGGGAAGGGTAAGTGAGGACATCCGTAAATACTAATTATACAATTACATAAGAACTCCAAACACTTAACCTGTGTTACTTCATTTTAATTCAGCCCAAAGACACAAAACAGGGAAAGGGGGTCATGGGCGGGGGCTCCCTACTCACTCAGCAAATCTGGTCCTGGCTTAACTACAACCAACTCATTGTCCCTCCACTGTCCCCCAAATATACTCGGAGGATTCCTCATCCTCCCAGCCGCTGCTCTGCAAAGATCTCCAGAGTGTTTCTCTCAGATCATAATGCAAGAAAATCATTCTCTTCCAGGCCTTCTCTGAAATCTGGAACTCCCCATTTATCACCTAGCCAGAGAGCAAACCCCAGCTCTCCTCCTGTCTTTCCTTGTCTCCGCCTGTCTCCTCCTGACTCCACCCAGCTCAGCACAGGGTCACGGGTGTGCCCGTCTTCCTGTGGCTCAGGGATCCGAACTTGGCTCTCCTGTTTGTACAGCTCGCCCTTTACCGCTGAGTCGTCACACCCGCACCATTCTCTCTTTTGAGTATTGGGTAGGTCCAATCTGGTGCTCAATTCTCAGTTCTCCTGCCTCCTTCTTCCCAGGGTTGGGACTACACAGGTATACAACTACACCTGGCACTCCAAGAAAAAGAAAATCCACTTTTTAAAAATCTATGTCTTCATCCTAATTGATCAATTGATTACTAGGGTTTTGTTTTTAAAGATTTTATGCACTTGTTTATTTGCTGTGTGTGTGTGTGTGTGTGTGTGTGTGTGTGCGCGCGCGCGCCTACATGTATGTCTGTGAACCACATGCACGCACATGCCCGTGGGGGCCAGAAGGGGGTGTTAGATCCCCTGGACTTGAATCTGCAGGCATTTGTGAGCCGCCTGACGTGGGTGCTACAAACTGAATCTGGGTCCTCTGCTAGAACAGCAAGTGTTCCTCACTGCTGAGACATCTCTAGTGCCAAGGGAGAGGGGTTTATTTTACATAAACCACAGAAAGATGCATATTTGACTATTGCATCTACGCCAGACATTAGCACAGCCGTTGGTCTTCTGGGAACTTTAGTAAAGTAAGCAAGCCAGAGATCAACGATCCTGAAAGGAAAAATGAAACCGTGGTGTAAGATTTATTCCTTTTCCATTACCCAAGAATGTGTCTACCTCGCTCTCATCTTTTCTTACAGTCACAAGCACACGAGGAAATGCATGGTTAGAAAACTAACCATGGCTCAAAAAAAGAGTATTTTTAAATGAAGCAAGAAAACTTACTCGATTTAACTTTTTATGACTTAAATTCACCTACCAGAACTTAACGTCTGGTGGCCGCTGTGAAAAACAGAAGGTGCCCTGGTGCCCTCTCAGAGCGTAAAACTGGCACAGACTGGATTCTGGTTTCTCATTTGTATGCAACCACTCATTCTAAGGTTCACCTTGTGTGTTTGCCTTTAAAATTATATAACCACCTAACAGAATCTGTGAAAGTTCCCACAGGATTGAAGACAAAAGTTATACGCCTGCAAGGAAACAAAGAACTCATTATTTTGTATAATCTTGTATAATCAATGTACACAAATGAAGAAGTTAAAAGAAACAAAACAAACATTTGGCGAGTTTAATAAAGTGTTGTCTGGACTAGATTTTCCTCAAGCAATGGGCTTTGTTTCGTTTTAGTTTAGTTTTCTTTTTATGCAGGTCTACGTGTTCCTTGCAACTTGAATTATAGGTGGTTGGGAGTCACCTGACAAAGATGCTGGGAAACACACTCTGTCCTCTGCAAGGGCACCAGGGACTCAACCACCAAGCCATCTCTGCAGCCTCAAGCAGCAGGGCTTTGCTTTTGAGATTTATTTACGTTTATATTTTGTATAGAGGTAATTTGCCTGCATGTGTGTATGTCTGTGATCTCCCGTGGCACTGGAGTTACAGACAGTTGGTAGAGGATGCTGGAAATCAAATCCGAGTTCTGAAGAGCAGTCAGAGCTTTTAACTGCTGAGCCATCTCTCCCCAAGCAATAGTTACTAAATCAAGTTGTCCAGACTTTAAAAGATTCAAAGAACGGTTAAGAAATAAAGGATCTCTATTCACAAGTTTTTATATTGCCCATAAAACAAATAAACTATCCAGTTAGATTTTATTCAAATAAAGTAATTCAAAGGAATTTTATCTATTTATTCAAACGTGATTAATTTTAATTATCTCAGTAAAAACAATGATGGATGATTTAACCCGAAATGTTGGTATGTTTGGAGAGCCGGTTCAGGAAGTAAAATGCCTGCTGCGAAAGCCAAGAATGTGATTGGATCCTCAGGATCTGTGTAAAGGTCTGTAATGGCAGCATGGATCTGTAACCTCAGAGTCAGAAGTGAGGACCAGAGACAGGCAAATTATACATATATATAAACAACAAATAAAAAAATGTATGTGTTAACATGATCAAAACCTCATCTTTAAGCAGAAGAGTGAGGATATTTAAAGTGCTGGCCACAGATGTAGACCTTTCCCTGAGACATTTTGTTCAGATAAGTAATAGATCCATACTGTAGAATTATCTGCAGAATTTCCATGTCCTGAACCAAGATAGATTTTTCAGTGGTCAACCATAAGATGACAGAGTTACTCATCCGGCTTAGTTATTTCCATGTGAAAAGACTGTCATTTACTCTGAGACTACATCTTTGTTGTTGGGTGTGCGCTAAATTGTCTTCAGTAAAATGACAGTAGTGATTATTAAATGCCCTGATGTGACAAAAATAAAAGACAGTACCAGACTATGTTGTTCTGCCAGAATTTCTTGATGGAGAAATTCAATGCCCTGGGAATCTCCGGGCGTCAGCATCCAGGTGCTAAGGAACCGAATGCTGACTTGTAAGTACTGGAGACCAGACAGGGTCTGGATGCAATTTCCTTCACACCAAGCTTTTCTGCAACATTAAAAACCGCCCTAAAGTCATTCAAGGGCGACAGTCACTGCTGGGTGTGAGACAGAATGTTCTAGAATGGGCCTGCCAAGTCTCCTTCATTCCTTCTAGCCCACACCCTAGCAGGAAGATTGACACCTGGCTCCATGAAGTCTACCACCATTAAAAAAAAATTCTCCAAGATCTGGGCACCAAGAAAAGGCACGAGCTTCCTTAGATTAGTGTCCAACAGCCGTACTGTCTTGGCTCAAAGAAGCTACAATCAGCGGCATCATCAGTGTGACCGGTACTGAAAAATCCAGATCACGGTTACGGCACACAGCCTTGCCTCTGGGTGATGGACAAGGGTTGAGATCTTTACCAGGCACAGCCTGGAACTCCCACACTCCTCCCCTGTTCCTCTAGCAAGGCTGAAAAGTGTGTCCTTCACCATTTCAGACTCAAAAGGAGGCAATTCACGGTCACTTAAAAACAGCAAGCTATGGCGATGGCACCACAAGTACCCTATGGAAAACAAGTTGGTGTCATTTGACTGACTACTGCAGAGGAGAGGAGTTTAATGTAAACAGCCACCACAAAAAAGGAAGCACAGAAGACAGGTTGACCAGGATTTCCCCCAGAGTGAACAGTATTAATGGGTATTAATTCATAATCATAAGAAAGTATTTTTCTTTTCCTATTCAAGAAGCATGCTTAAGAAAAGACCTGAGTACTTTTCGTTACTGTAGACACTAAGAACAAATGCAGTTCTTAATTTTGTTGTTGTTGTTTTGTTTTTTGAGACAGGGTTTCTCTGTATAACAGCTCTAGCTGTCCTACAATTGCTTTGTACACCAAGCTGGACTTGAACTCAGAGATCCGCCTGCCTCTCAGTTCTTAATTTCTTAAAACAACAATACCACACATAGCCTTTAGTTTAAAACATGAACACACACACACACACACACACACACACACACACACACACACACACACACCCTGTACTCAATGGCATTTACGGCTTGTTTTCTATAAAGAAACACTACTGTCTGCAGGTGCTGTTTCTGAAACCTCAGGAGGTTGGTTTTTGATTTTTACCTTTTAGGGTTTGTTTGTTTTTTTTAAAACATAGCATTTGCATATGTTTAGTCCAAATAGGCCCTGAACTCACAATCTTCCTGCCTCAGCCTCTGGAGTGATGGGATTCTAGGCACATGCCACCGCACTCAGCCCAAATTCTTGGAATTGATCCTTAGTGGTGATGTACAGAGAAGCCAATCCACGTCAGTGTCTGCTATGACACCACCTCTGACACTGCAGGACCCAGCTGTCATCTTGCCAAGTGCATCATAGTAACTTAGGAATATCACCCAGGAGGATAAAAATAACACTACACAGAAAAACATCAATTCAATCGTCATTTCAATCATTTAAAAAGTATTTTTACCTTTCATTTTAACAGCTGAAAAACCAGCCCTGCCACGCACCACGTGCATGTTACAGGCGGCTAATGGTTCCTGCTCACTAAGAACACACGTTTAATCCCACCTTTCTGTTATAAAATGAATTTTCAGCAGGTAAAGAAATGAATACATTGTGTAGATGTACCACATTTTCTGTATCCATTCCTCTGATGAGGGACATCTGGGTTGTTTCCAGCTTCTGGCTAGTATAAATATGGCTGCTATGAACATAGTGGAGCATGTGTCTTTATTACATGTTGGGGCATCTTCTGGGTATATGCCCAGGAGAGGTATAGCTGGGTCCTCAGGTAGTATTATGTCCATTTTTCTGAGGGTCCGCCAAACTGATTTCCAGAGTGGTTGTACCAGCTTGCAGTCCCACCAACAGTGGAGGAGTGTTCCTCTTTCTCCACATCCTCGCCAGCATCT